>JAPPVO010000019.1:64705820-64830512 GCA_030407325.1 Camellia japonica | reverse complement strand
CAGCATGAGATAGATTCTCATGTCTTAGAGGTTCCTGCAACTTTCAACCTGCTTTTGGGGCGGCCGTGGCTGCATCAGGTGAAGGCAGTGTCATCCACCTCATCAGATGGTGAAATACCCCCATGGGAAGGGAGTAGCCATTGTTTTTGGGAATTCGTCGATCCATCCACCACCAGAAGTATCTACGCCAGTTTTGGAAATTGAGCACGGTATGGAGGATGTGTTCATGTCAGGTTTTACCTTGGCCGAGGCCGGGTAGTTCAGAACATCATGGCTGTTAATGAGGGGTTGTATGTCAGTGCTCAATCAGTATACCTCATGAATAAGCTCCAACACATCCCCGGGATGGGATTGGGAAAGAGTGGCCGGAAGGGCGTCGCAACATTGGCCGAAGTGCCACACACCCACATACCTTTGGCTTGGGTTACCTGCCCACCAGAGAGGATTGGATAAGGAAGGCAAGGAGATGGCTGGAAGAGCCAGAGCGAAGCAGGCGGGGAAGCCTTTGAACTAATGCATCGGCCCATCCAGGGTACCCTAAACGGACGCTTCGTCCGGGAGGGGGAGGACTTTCCATTTTGTGGCTTCCCAGAGCCGTGGCTGAATGCGGAGAGGAAGCGCATGCCAGGTTTTGAGATCTTCTTTGACCTGCAATTATCCGGGGATGATGTTGCCGAAGAGCAGACAGACCCATCAGTTGAGGTTGAACAGAGCAAAAAGTGGAGTCTGAGGACGCCGAAATTGAAATGGGGGTAGCACTGGCATGTCTACTTTCAGATCCTCCGATCGAACAGAAGTGCTTGGGGATAACTTCTCGGTGTCCATGATCGGGAATGAAACGGCTGCGGGCCTACCAGCAATATTTTGGATGCATCCATCGCACCCTCCCTCATTTGGCAGTACGAGAGGGATTTTTGTCAAGCAGCACCGGGTCAGGTAGTGAGCCGGAATCTGATTCCACCGAGTCTTGTGAGTCGGAATCAGGTTCCAGCTCACTGAGTCTGAGTCCGGTATTCCTGGGGGTGATAACCCGGATGCCACAGTCCTGTCCAGGTCGTCTTTTTCTTTCTCTTTTGAGTCTGTTGTAACAGAAGAATCGGACGGTTTGAAGTGCTTAATGAGAATGATGTGGATGTGGTTTCTGAGTACTTTTCTGTGCCTTTGATTTATTGCTTGAATCAGGACTTTCAAAATTTTGACAAAACGACGAGGAAGAAATTCCTCCGGTTTTGCAACGATTAATTGATCAAGAGCAGGAAAGATTTGTTAAACCTTTAGTTGATGAAATCACTACTGTGAATATTGGTACTGAAAGGACCCGCGGCTGGTCCAGATCGGGTCCACGTTGTCTTCGGAGGAACGCGAGCGCTTAGTCGCTTTATTAAAAGATTTCAAAGATGTTTTCGCGTGGTCCTACGAAGACATGCCTGGGATCGATCCTGAGATTGTACAGCACCGGATCCTCTTGACCCCGAGCCCGACCTCAACAGAAACTCAGAAGGATCCGCCCTGACTGGGCCATCAAGATTAAGGAAGAGGTCACCAAGCAAATCGATGCAGGCTTCCTGCTGGTATCCGAATACCCGACTTGGTTGGCCAACATTGTTCCGGTACCAAAGAAAGATGGCAGGATCCGAGTGTGCGTGGATTTCAGGGATTTGAACAGAGCTAGTCCGAAGGACGACTTTCCCTTGCCGCATATTGATGAGTTGGTGGATTTCACAGCGGGCATGCTTTGCTTTCGTTTATGGATGGCTTCTCAGGCTACAATCAGATAGTGATGGCACCTGAAGACCGGGAGAAGACTGCTTCACCACCCCGTGGGGGACCTACTGCTACAGAGTGATGCCGTTTGGGTTAAAGAATGCTGGAGCTACATATCAACGGGCGCGACCACAATATTGCATGACATGATCCACAAAGAGGTTGAGGTGTACGTGGACGACATGATTGTCAAGTCCAAAGAAAGAGAGGGCCACTACACCGCCTTGCAAAAGTTCTTCCAAGGATCAGAGAATTTCGGTTGCGGCTGAATCCTCAGAAGTGTACGTTCGGTGTTACAGCGGGAAAATGCTAGGGTTTCTGATTACACAGAGAGGTATCGAAGTCGACCCTTCCAAAATCAAGGCCATCTTAGAAATGCCACCACCAAGGACTGAAAAGGAGGTGCGAGGCTTTCTGGGTAAAGTGCAATTCATAAGACGGTTTATCTCAAAATTCACCTTGACTTGTGAACCACTTTTTGGTCTCCTGAAGAAAGGAAAGAAATTCCAATGGGACGGCCGATGCCAAGCTGCTTTTGAACAGATCAAGGAATACTTACAGAACCCACCCGTGTTGTCACCGCCAGAACCGGGGAGACCGTTGATTTTGTATCTTTCAGTAACTGAGACTACAATGGGCTGCATGCTCGCGCAAGAATCAGAGGACAAGGTGGAGAGAGCCATCTACTATCTGAGCAAGAAGATGCTAGAGTATGAGACTCGCTACACACCGTTGGAAAAGGCTTGCTTAGCCTTGGTATGGGCTACCAGGAAGCTGCGGCACTACCTGTTAGCTCACTCTGTAATGTTGGTTTCACGACTGGATCCCATCAAATATCTTTTCGAGAAACCGGCACTTACGGGTAGGCTAGCTCGTTGGTTGCTGTTGCTTTCCGAATTCGATCTGAAATATGTGACACGCAAGTCAGTCAAGGAAGAGCAGTAGCAGAATTCTTAGCCGATCATCCAGTGGAAGGGGTGAAGCAGTTGAGTACTTATTCCCAGATGAGGCCATTTTGCATATCGAAGATGAAACTTGGACGATGTACTTTGACGGAGCGTCAAACCAGGATATGGGATAGGAGTGTTGCTGATAGCACCCGACAATTCCCGTATCCCTCTAGCCTTCAAACTCCGTTCAAAGTCTCGAACAACGAAGCAGAATATGAGGCATGCATTGCCGGTCTAGAAGCAGCCCTGGAACTAGGGGCAAAACGGTTGGACGTCATTGGGGACTCGAACCTTGTTGTATCTCAAGCAAAAGGAGATTGGAAAGTCAAAGAAGAAAAGATGATAATGTATCACCAGACCTGGATTGTTAATTCCTCGGTTTGAGAAGCTGAACTTTACTCATCTATTAAGAGAGAACAACAGGTTCGCAGATTCACTAGCAACTCTATCTTCCATGATAGACATCCCGTTTGGAGTCCGGATGCGTCCAGTCATTATCGACCAAAAATTTGTGCCGGCTTACGAGTCGATTGCTGCTATAGATGAGGTTCAAGATGAGAACCCCTGGTATTACGATATTTGGAATTTCTTGGAGAAGAAGCATATCCACCAGGGGCAAATGCCAAGGATAAAGGGCAATCAGAAGAATGGCCGTTCAGTTCATCATCTGCGGGGTAAACTGTATAAGAGAGGTCATCTGGGAATGCATAAGCTGTGTGTAGAAGCTGAAGAATCGAAGCGCCTAATGGAGGCCATCCATGGAGGAGAATGTGGTGCACATATGAACGGGGTAATGTTGGCTCGGAAGATCCTCAGACAGGGTTACTATTGGTCCACCATGGAGGAGGATTGTATCGGCTTTGTTCGGCGATGCCACAAATGTCAGATCCATGCAACCGCATGAACCCCGCCGTCGAAACTATACAACATGACTTCGCCATGGCCATTTTCAGTTTGGGGAATCGATGTGATCGGGGCTGTCACTCCGAAGGGGTCGAATGGGCATGAGTTCATCCTGGTCGCGATAGATTATTTTACAAAGTGGGTCGAGGCCCAATCTTATGCGGTGTTGAAGGCTTCACATGTCGCGAAGTTCATCAGAAACAACATCATCTGTCGTTATGGAGTCCCAAATGAGATCATTTCAGATAACGGTTCCCACTTCAAGAAGGAAGTGATTGACTTGTTGGAGAAATACAATGTGGCTTTTCATAAGTCATCCACATACCGGCCGCAAACCAATGGAGCGGTTGAGGCCGCCAACAAGAACATCAAACACATACTGCAGAAGATGGTGGAAACCTACCGGGACTGGCCAGATAAGTTGCCGTTTGCTCTGTGGGGCTACCGGACTTCAATCAGAACTTCTACTGGGGCGACTCCGTATTCATTGGTTTATGGGATGGAGGCCGTTCTACCTATTGAAATTGAGGTTCCGTCTTTGCGAGTATTGGCCGAGTGTCAGATAGCCGAAGCAGATTGGCAGCAGAGCAGATTTGAAGAACTCATGCTCTTCGATGAAGAAGACTGAAAGCACTGTACCATGTTCAAGGTTATCAGCGCAGGATTGCCGGGCTTTCAACAAGAGAGTTAAGTCCAGGAATCTAAAAGAAGGAGATTTGGTGCTCAAGGACAACCGAGCTCCCATCCACGACCCAAGGGGCAAGTTCAGACCCAATTGGACTGGTCCCTACATTATCAAGTCTATCTGGTCGGGTGGAGCTGTCATTTTGATGGACCTAGATGGCCTAGAGTTCTCACAACCGATCAATATGGACAAGTTGAAGAAATATTATCCCTGAGAGGCTCGCTAGGCCGAAAACCCGAAAGGGCGACCTAGGCAAAAGTTAGAGCACAAAAATTTGAAATTATAAAAACTGAGCTCGCAAGGTTGAAAACCCGCAAAGGGCGGCCTTGGCAAAAGTTAGAGCGTAAAAGGAGAGTGAAAATACTCGAGTGAACCCAAGCCTGAACTACGTAAGGCTTGATTCCCATCTTTGGGATACGTAGGCAACTTCATCCAGAAGTCCAGCCATAAACTTTTCCCCGATCAACTTTGTCCATTTGATCATCTCGGTCATCTTTGTCTATTCAGCATTCAAGAGTTCGGTTATGATCTCCGGTGCAGTGCTTTTCAGACTAGGGGCCTTCCGTTGCTGTGCAGTGCTGCGGTACTCTCAAACTAGGGGCAACTTTCCAGTTGTGGAATCCGATGTTGTGCATCTCAGTGACAGGTCTCAGGCGTGTCCAGTTCTGATCCATATCGAAAATAGTTTTGAAAAGTTTTGATAAAAGTTGACTTTGTTCAAATTAATCTTTTTACAACTAAGACCATTTTTGGACCAAAGCGGAAAATTTTCAGTACCACAACCTTCAATTTCATTGATTTCAATACAGAGTTCTCCTGCTCTTGCATACAAATTGAAGTTGCTTTTTATTACATTCATAAAGAAACTTGAAAGTACTAATAAAGCAATAAATCCGGGGCATAGTTAAGTCAGGTGTTCCTGCGCCACCTCCCAGAGCTGGTCGAAGCCTCTGATGCTAAGCTAGGCCCAATCTGTGCCTCCTCATTAAGCCAATCAATGCACTCATTAGACAAAGTGTAACTGAAAGTGGGAGCGGGGGCCAGGAGCTCTCTAGTCCTCCATGCTGTCATATACCGGGAAGCTATGGGCCTTGGATCGGGAATGTAGCCAGGTACTCTATCCCCTCTGGTGGACAAGTCTGATCATGACCAAACTGGCGCTGGAACCGGAATGGGAAGTAGAACACACAGTGAGTCAAGCCAATCAGCTGAATCCCAGGTTGGCGGGTCATGCTATAGCCCATTGCCGGTAGATTGAGCCAAGGGCACCGCCAAGCAATGCGGTCTGCGGACAAGCTGCACATCCAGTCAAACCACCAACCCTCATCAAGGGCATCGACTAGGCGTTGCCTGAAGAAGTAACCGCGAGCTGAGTAAGCTGGGCAAGAGTCCACAACCTGCAACTTGTCCATCAACCACACCTGGGAAGGGATGAAAAATGAGAGAATAAAGAATAGAGAGATGTACGATGAGAGAAAAAGTAAGAAAAGGGTTTTGTGAGAAAAACCGAGCCTGAGGGCCGAGTGATGTGAGCAATACATATGTGAGATTGGATGGGAAACATTACCTGCAACAGTAGTGGACTTCGCGCAAATTTGGTCATTTCGCGACGATGGAAAGCGTCCAAGCCCATCAACGTCTCAGCCAGAGTCATGGCGATGCAACTCTTACCCTCCTTCAAACCTTGGGCAACCTCGATCAACCGGACACTAGATCCTCCGGAGCCTGAGGCAAGTAAGAAATGAGATAGCATGCACAAACAAAGTGCGTGTTGCCGAAAACCTTGCCAATGATGGTCACCACGGTCACCGGCACCAGAAAAACGGCAAATCAAACTCGGAATATCCAGCATTCCGTCATAAATCAAAGATCGAGCGTCGGGTATTGAGAGCCCACACATTTGTCCTAAGGCTTGGGCATAGCCAAAACGAAGTTGGGGCAAGATCTCTTCGTTGCGCTCGGACTCCATTAAAGCTTGGAAATCTTCAAAGGTAGGACATACCTCTTGCCCGCCAAAGCTAAAAACATGTGTCACCGGATTCCAAAACCTTCCGGGCATGGAGAAACGGAAGGTGCAGCGGAGTACGACCCAGAGTGAATAGTGCGTTTATGCCGAAGCCCCGGAAACTCAGCTTTTCCGAGCCGTCCAAGTTGGCAATCCAAGCTGAGAGATTTTGGGCAAGAAACTCTTCCATTTGGAGCAAATCAGTGTTGAATTGAGAAAACTACAAAGCTGAGGCTTTTGTAGAAGATAAGGTTGAGTGGAGGACAGATGTCAGCATTCTGCTGGTTCTTGCAATTCATGGCCGGCCGGCCAAAATATGCCGACCGACCATCACTTTTGGCCGATGGCCATTCCTTGAGGCCGATGGCTTTCCCTTATGGGGTGGTCTTCCTTCTTGTCCCCTGAGCTATTTATGTGTTGAACATGCTGAGGGATTGTGGTTGGGACCTCTACCGATGCCCTCCGGTAATCGATTCTTACGGGATCACACCCTATTTGCTTATCGAGTTGTTGTATATTTGCTTATCGAGTTGTATTTCACTCTCTTTAAGTCTTTGATTTACTTATCGAGTTGTACTCACACTTTGTTGACTTATCAAGTTTCTTTGTTTTGCTTATCGAGTTGTAAGTCGGTTCACTACCTGATTATTACGATGCGAGTGCTCAATTTTCAAACAAAGTTCAATTTCATTCACATTGTTATGTGGTACCACGCGATGCGATGCATAGAAAGTACAAATGTAACACCTTTTCGAAATAGCTGTTTCATTTCCATCATGTGTTTTGCAAAAATACACAGTTTTGAAAACCTGCCTGAGGCAGTGCAATGTGCTTAAACTACCAGTAAAAAGAAAGTAAAGCAAAAGAGGGCAGGGCAGCAGAGTATCGGGATTGATACCAGGTAACCTCCCCTCGCGGTCGATGCATCCCTCGCTCTTGTTCGGTCAACGGTATATGGTTTGGCACCTTCATTACTCAAGACAGTGCAAGGAAGTGCACTTTTTCGGAACATTAGTAGGCCTTCGAGTTGACCTCAGGCCGTGTCTTTTTGAGCGATGCTCCGTACGTGCGAGGAACACCCCTTCCCGTATCCTTTTTTATATCTTGTGAACTCCACAAATCGCTTCAATTATACTGTGTTGCAGTGCTTTGCATTTCAACATCATGAATAACTTGTCTTTACCATGCTTCAAGTTCCTTTCTATACACATTGCATGCATACGTGCATTACTTTACTTACATGTGTTCAAGTTCCTTTCTATACACATTGCATGCATACGTGCATTGCTTTACTTACATGTGTTCAAGTTCCTTTCTATACACATTGCATGCATACGTGCATTGCTTTACTTACATGTGTTCAAGTTCCTTTCTATACACATTACATGCATTCGTGCATTGCTTTACTTACATGTGTTCAAGTTCCTTTCTATACACATTGCATGCATACGTGCATCGCTTTACTTACATGTGTTCAAGTTCCTTTTATACACATTGCATGCGTTGTCGCATTATGCTTTACTTACATGTGTTCAAATTTCTATACACATTGCATACGTTGTCGTGTTATGCTTTACTTACATGTGTTCAAGTTCATTTTATACACATTATATACGTTGTCACGTATACTTTACTTACATGTGTCTACATCTTCACACATTGCGCACGTTGTCCCATGTTCTTTACTTACATGTGTTTGCGCCTTCATAGCATTGTTGCGTTTGTTTCAAATCGCATTGTTATGCGTTCTGATCGGTTTGCGTCGTCACGCACTTTCAATTGCATTGATATGCATGTTGCTAACAATATTGCACCTGTTAAGTTTTCTTTCTTTTTCAGGCACGATATTGTATGTATGGTTCATTTGAAGCTGGCACAACCAGACAAACCGCACAGGTATTGTATTCTCCACGTGAAACGTAGCGAGAATTACATGATTCTCTTACACTCTCTCTGCATTGTAGTATAATTTGGTGTGTGCTAGCTTAAAACTGTTGTATTGTTATGCTTTGTTACAGCTTTCTTTGCATGATCATAAGTTATGCTCGGCTTCTTGCATTGTCAGTTGCATTTTGCCCCTGCCTTCGGGCGCATATCTTTATCTGCAACTTGTATGTTTTGTCTAAGTCTTCGGCCTTGTCAAAAATGGGTCGTCTCTGGGCTTTGACAACCACTCCCGTCATTGTTATGACTTTCGAGTTCTGTCAAAGAGGAGCAACTGTAGACACCCCATTTTTGACTGTCCTCAAGACTTGGACGTCACTGCTTGAACACTTGGTGATCATCCATGTTCGTGTTCGTTCTGAGTTCCCGGAGGTCTTGGCTACACGCCTTGCCTCAAGATCTCTCAACTCGGCTGTTTTGTGTTTGATTTTACACTAAACACTTGTGTTTTTGCTTCTGAGGGTAGAGAGTAGTTTGTTAGCTACCCCTGACACCCACCGGCCCTGGCTTGAGGCCACCGGCCGTGTCTTCTTGCTACTGGTCATTGGTGAAAAATACCATTGGCTGGTCAGCATTTGGTGTGGTCGGCCAACCATCTGTTTGGCCAATGGCCTCCTTTTCTGGCCGATACCACCTTTTTGCCTTTTTTTAGGCATAATGCATGCCAGCTGTGCCAGTTGGAATGCACGGACCCTGCCCCCCATGCACGGGTGTGGCTGTTTTGAACCTTTGCATCCTTTTGGTCCAAACTTCCTAGAGAAGATTGCACCCTTTGCTCAAGCTTCTTGAGGAAGCTTGACCCTTTATCATAGCTTCCTCAAGAAGCTTGCACCCTTAGCTTAGCTTCCCTTGGAAGCCTTGACCCTTTTTGAATAGCTTCCCTTGGAAGCTTTGTCTTTGTATTGTCTATATAAGAGACCCCTCTTCTCCTTTGTATTCTGAATATTATTACACCTTCTCTCTCTATATCTCCCCCTCTCTTTCATTTGTGTGTGTTTAAGAGCCTAAAAGTGTGTTTTATTCTTAGTTTTGCACTAAGACACACACCATTACACCATACTTCGACTTGGGAGGTCTTGAGGGTTTGTTCTTGAAGTTTTGGGTCGGTTTTGATCAGAAGAAGGTGGCTGACCTTGCTGTTCTTCAAGGGATCTTCAAGGGTAACACTATTGTTTATATTCCCCAATCTTGCACTAGTCTTTAACCTATCTTGCATGCTATTTTAGACTTTGTGTATAACTGAAAAAGGTCTTGTATTTGCATGCTTAAGATGTTTCATTGAGGTCATTTTGGTGTTGGGGTCGACCTCCCCTTCTTAGGCCTTGTTTGGCCCTTTTTGTGCTCTCTTTGTTAAGCTTTGGAGACTTTTGTGTGTTGGCCTTCTCACCACTGAAATCCAGTGGATTTTCAGTGGTGAAGAAGGGTTTTGAAGTCTTGCATAGGGGAGGGACACCCCTTTCCCTTTGTCTCTCTTTTGTTTGCATTTTTGGCTCATAAGGGTAGCATGTATGCTTAGTTGCTTTGGCTTCATTTCAGAGGTTTTTGGGTGTTATTGGGTCATATTACATCTCTGTTTTGGTCGGATTTATGCCCCTTTGCATGCATAATATACTTGCTTTACATTCCTCCTCTTTGCCTAGAAATGCATCTTGCCTTTAGACCACCATGCATGCATGTTCTTGCCTAACTTTGTGAAGCTTTTGGTCATGTTTCATCATGCTTGAGGTCTGTTAGGCATTGTTTTGATCATATTTGCCATGTTTGGTATAGCCCCTTTGTATTTTGGCCTGTGAGCCTTGAGGGTGTGAGTCATGAGCATGTTTTAGTTGGGTTGTTTCAATGATTTGGAGTCATTTCACATGCCATTTCAGTCCCTAATCCATGTTCCTATGCTTGCATTCATCACCCTTTTCATGCCTTGAAGAGGTGTCCTTTTGTGCCTTGAAATGAGCATTGTGCATGCTTATGTATTTAAGTATTTGGGGCTGCCATATCAGTGGCTTTTGGGGCATATTTTGATGCATAAAAACTCTGTTTTGGGTTTCTTAGTTCATGCCATGTTTGCTTGGGGTAGGTGTTGAGCAATGCTCTCTTTTGTGGCCTTGAATACCTTCTATTTTGCATCCATTCCCTAGCATGTTTTGGTGTCATCTTTTGCATGCTTTTCAGTTTTAACATGAGTGTTTAATGTCCAAGCATATTGCCTTTAAGTATGCTTAGAGTTGTCCCCTTCCATGCTTAGATGATAGGCCTTGGTGTGTGCATGCTTGCATGCATAGTTGTGCCATTTTTGACCCTTTTTGGCCACTGTTTTAGGGTGTGGCTGAGGCCTCCCATTTCAGTCTTAGTCCATTCTTGTACGTAGTTGTATGTTTGACTTGTTGCCTCTCGTTGCATGCTTGCATTGTACCATGTTTGCATCACATGTTAAATTGCATTGTATTGTCTCTTGCATGATTAGCACATTGCATGCTTGCATAATAGATTGCATTGCATTTGGCATGTTTTGCATCTTAGCCTCATATTGCATTCTTGAGCCATGTTTGTATACATGCATTGCATTGCTTGGTTTGGGGTGTCAAACCAAGCATGAGGATTGAGAGTGTTCGTACTCCAAGTGACGTAACACGTCTCAATCCTCGGTCGTCGACGCCCTTGATCTCAAAATGATAGAGTGTTGGCATTCATCTCTTTTGTTGCATGCATTTTACATTGAATGGCAAACTTGGCCTCTTAGGCCATCACGCATCAAAATGCATAATTGATGGCCCGAGGGTCGAGGGTCATGCTCCCTTGAGTCCATTGCATGATAGGGAATGTGGCCATGCTCACATTTGCTTGAAAATTCCATGCCATACACTGCTTGCCCTCTGCTGCTGTCAACTGCAGGATTCTACAGGAAGAAATAGCCGGCCGGCTACTTGGAGTGCCGACTGACCAAATATAATTAGCCGGTGGCTCAACCAATGGTCGATGACCATTCCCTTAGGCCGGTGTGTTCCCACTTGGTTGGTGATGCTCCCTAGTGTTCAGAGAAGCATCCTGGGACTTGTGCAAATTTTCAGAGGAGCAGGGCAGTGTAAACAGAGGCAACAGTGCTATGGCAGCGAGTTTCCGAGCGGAGCGTGTCATACCCTGTTTTCGTAATAGTTAATTGGTCCTTAATATGATTGTGATTATGTGTTTTTGATATGATTTTGTGTTCCATTATGTGAAAATAATAGTTTTGAATTTCTATCTGTTCACCGTAGGAATATCTGTTTGATTATCTACATTGGAAATAAATTGAGGGCCTTATCGGCCATAAAACTCGAAATTGACTACGCCAATGTGATTGGCATAATTTTTAGAGCCTACGGTGAAATTTAATTGGAAATTGATTCGGATCAGATTAAATTGATTTAATTAGTTAATTAGTGCTCAATTATTTTATAATAAAATAATGTGACCTAGGGAGCTTTTATAAGGGCCACTATCTCTACTCTCATTTTTGTTCTTTGGAAGCTCAAACATCTGAGATTATGTTCTAGAGAGAGGGAGGAGCCGAATTTAGAGAGAGGGAAGGCTCCAAGTAGAGATTTGGCTAGAGGCTTGGTGATCTTGAAGGCACACTCAAGAATTTACCATAAATTGGAAAGATTAAGCTCCTAGGTGAGTAATCAACCTTTGGTTCATGGGTTTGAGTTGTAATTTTGTGAATTGAAGATTAATTAGTGAGTTGGGCCATGGATTAAGTAAGATTTAAGTTGATATGAGCATGCATGTAAAGGATTCCTATGAAATCACCTAATCTAGCATGTAATATATGAATTATGAAAGATTGTGAGTTGAATCATACATGCAAGCATGTTTTTGTTGAGTTTCATGGGAATGAGCACTAATTGCATTATTAGAAGTGAAAATGAAAGTCAAATTGGGCATGCATGTTGTTTATTAAAAATGGAAACTTTGAATGCATGAGTTTGTTATGTTGGTGTTGAGTTTAACACATTTTGGAACATGCATGTAGATAAATCAAGAAATTGAGCTCCATAATGTTATAATCTTGCATTGGTGCCATGTTAGTATGATTATATTGGGATTTGAGTCATTGCATGCAAATATTGTGGCTGGAAAGTCGAAATGAAGCTCAAGAACACAGTTCTGGGTTTTCTAGAATTTTGAGGTCCGCTCGAGCGGGGAACATGGCGCTCGAGCAGGAAAATCATGCTCCCAGCACTTTTTGCAGAGTTGGATGTGCGCTCGAGCGGGATATCTCACGCTCAAGCGGGGAGCTATGTAGACAGGCAGTCCGCTCGAGCGTCCGAGTTCACGCTCGAGCGGGAATTTGAGGTAACCAGCACTTTTGCAGGCTTAAGGGTCCGCTCGAGCGGGGAAGTCCACGCTCGAGCGGGGACCCTGTTTTGCTGAAATTTTGTTTATGCATTCTGTGTTCTGTTTTCCATTCCCTTTCACTTCCAAGCACTCTTAGGCATGCATTGAGCATTGTATTGAATTAAAGAGATAAGAATGAAGCCTAAAGAGGAATATGTGAACTAAAGAACGGATTGAATTAATTGTGACCCATATGTGTTACGTGATATGTAGGGTCAAACTCCAGGGCAAATCCACAAGCCGATCACTGTGAGTAATATCTAAATTATGTTATTGTCCCATTTGCTTACTCTTATGTAAGTTTTGTAAAGTTCATTAATTTGAATGGTGGACAAGTTTGATATAAAGGCCTATGTGCCAGTTTGATATAAAGGCCTATGAGCTAGTTTGATATGAAAGGCCTATGTGCCAGTTTGATATGAAAGGCCTATGAGCCAGATTGATATAAATATGGGCCGAAGGCCGATTGATAAAATGTGGGCCGAAGGCCGTTTGATATAAATGTGGGCCGAAGGCCAATTGATATAAATATGGGCCGAAGGCCGATTGATAAAATGTGGGCCAAAGGCCGTTTTGACACGAAAGTGTATTTGGGCCTAAGAACCGTTTTGACACGAAAGTGTATTTGGGCCTAAGAGCCGTTTTGACACAAAAGTGTATTTAGGCCTAAGAGCCGTTTTGACACGAAAGTGTATTTGGGCCTAAGAGCCGTTTGACACGAAAGTGTATTTGGGCCTAAGAGCCGTTTTGACACAAAAGTGTATTGGGCCTAAGCGCCGTTTTCGACACGAAAGTGTGATTGGGCCAAAGGCTGTTTTGACAAGAACGAATGAGTGGGCCAGAGGCCGTTTTGACATAAAAGAAAGATAAAGAGGCCAAAAGGCCAGTATGTTTAGAACCACAGTCACTTGACTTACATTGTGTACATATATGTTAATTAGAAATATGAATTGGGCCCAAGGCCGTTCGGAATATGTTGTTCTACATATTGTTGTATCTTCTTATTTGATATTATTCACTGGGCTTTCGCTCATGCTCATTCGTGTGTTTGTAGGTGAGCTATGAGAGGTCCAGACCCAGCCCCTGTGAAGTCAGTGTGGAACAACCAAGTCTTTGAGAGTCAGCCCCTGCGTCTCACGTACGAGACCCGTCTTCGCCCTTCTGCTTTATATTTATATTCCGTCATGTTGGCGAAGACTTTGTATCTGTTGTATATGGTTTTGACGGGGTGACTTAGACTATTATGATCCTGTATGTACGGAGCTTTGTGTTAGTACATATTTGAAGTGAGTTATTAACATGTATCAGTGTGGTTTGTCACGACGTGCCATGTAAGCACAGCTCTATGGACAAAGTTTTAAATTGCTTCCGTTTAGCCCCCCATGAACTCTGTTAAAATACATTTGGTTTGGTTTGAGGCCGTAGGTAATCTCATGATTGCTGGCCGTTACGTCCTTAACCCACGGGGGGCGGTTTCGGGTCGTGACAGAGCGAGTCAGCATGCATCATTCGCGCATTCCGAGGCAGAGCTGCGGTAGTCTCTTTAGCTTCACATTTTAATTATTTTTGTGATTAATTTGTTAATTAATTAGAGGATCTATAATAATTAATTAGCTAGGATAGTTGATTCATTATTCGGACTGTATTATTCTTTCGGTCCCTCCGAGTGAGGGCGTATTTGTAATAAGTGTGCGTGAGTGTGTGTATGTCTTCCAACCCCACGTCTTTCTTCCCTTTTATTTACTAGCTTTCGATGGTTAGTTTAGGGCATGTTTTAATTAGCATGATAGCATGTTTGCATACATTCATTCGTTTTGCATGCACCGGGTTCGGCGCATCATGCTAACTGCATTGTATTTCAATGCCAAGTTGAATACGTGATAGCTGTATCATCATCATATGCCATATTAGGATAGCCGAGCCTATTATAGTTGCATCTCGCATGTGTTGCATTAGCCATCTTAACATGAACTAGGATCATGCATATGATTACTAACTAGTTTCTGTTTTGGCTTGGAGTACTCGGTAAGCATCTATGTTTTAGCATCCTTGCACGCGTGTGAGTGTTGCCATGTCAGCATGCTTTACCATGAGGCTATGTGCTTAAATGATATAACTGCCTGAATGCCTGTGGGTGAAGGTTGGATTGTTTGAGTTGGAATAACTCGTTGAAATCCGTGTTTTAGCCTACTTACGGGTAGCAAATTTCAAACCATCTTTCAAACGAGCGGATATGCAATGCTTTGTTCCAAATTAGGCGATCTAGTCTATACTTTTGTGCTGTGCGCATCACATAGTAAATCTAGACTAATAATCGGAATAAGAGCACATAACGTTTTCAAAACAAGATATCATGGTTAGTAGAGGCCGATCTTCAGATCGGGCGAGAGGGGGTGCTCATAGCTGACCTTCCCCAATCGTACCCAAGTTCCCGAGCCGAGGTAACTTTGGTGATGATGGACACGTGGCCTTTGGCAAACGAGTCAGGGTTTCCTAAATTTCCCAAAATAAAATATTTAGGTGGCGACTCTGTATCTGGCAAAGCAGTCCATGTTTGGCACTTCTTTACAAAAATCTGTTTTCCAAAACATTTTTGCCAGATTTGGACTCTTTGGTTCAGATTAAGAACCGTGACAATTTGAGTCCGAACTGTAGGGTGAGGCCCTCCCCCGGGGCGCGTCTACACAGAGTTCTCTGACTCTTGATACAAATTGAAGTTGCTCTTTATTACATTCAAAAAGGAAAACTTGAAAGTCATATTAAAGCAATAAACTTGGGGCATAGTTGAGTCAGGCGTTCCTGCGCCCCCTCCCAGAGCTTGTGGAAGCTACGGATGCTAATGTAGGCCCGGTTTGCGCCTTATCTTCCATCCAAGCTATGCATTCGCCAGAAAGGGTGTAACTGGAATTGGGAGCAGGAGCCAGAAGTTCTCTTGTCCTCCATGCATTGGAATATCGAGCTAGCTGTACGCCTCGGATCAGAAATGAAGCTGGGTACTCTACCCCCTCTTCTGGGCAAGTCTGGTCGTGTCCAAACTGGTGCCTGAACCTGAGTGGAAAATAGAAAACACAGTGTGTCAAGCCAATCGACTAAATACTAAGCTGGCGAGACATGCTATAGCTCATCGTAGGCAGATCAAACCAGGGGCAACGCCAAGCGATGTCAGCAGCAGACCTATTGCATATCTAGTGGCACCACCACCCCTCGTTTGGGAAAGTCAACTAGCCGTTGACAGAAGAAGTAGCCGCGTGCTGAATATGCTGGGCAAGAGTCCACTACTTTCAACCTGTCCATGAGCCAGATCTGGGGAGGGATAAAAAATAAGAGAGATTAAAGAATAGAGAGGTGTACGTGGAAAGAAAAGTGACAAAGGATTTTGAGAGAAAAATAAAGCCTAAGGGCCGAGTGATGTAAGAAATACATGTGAGAAGGGTGGGAAACATTACCTGCAAGAGTAGTGGACTTCCTGCAAACTTGTTTGTTTCTCGGCGATGGAAAGCATCCAAGCCCATCAAAGTCTCGACTAGTGCTAAGCCAATGCAGCTCTTACCCTCTTTCAAGTCTTGAGCTACTTCGATCAAGTGGATACTAGACCCTCCGAAGCCAGGGCAAGCAGGAAATGAGCCAACATACACAAGCAAAAGGCATGTTGTCGAAAACTTTGCCAGAGACAGTCGCCGCAGTCGCCGACATCAAAAAAATGATGAATCAAGCTGGGGATATCTAACTCCCCGTTGTGGACCAAAGATCGAGCATCATGAAGAGTGAACCCGCACATCCTTCCCAAAGCCTGGATGTGGCCAAAATGCGACTGGGGCAAGATCTTCTCATCACACCGAGATTCCATCAAAACTTGGAATTCTTTGATTGTGGGGCATATCTCTTGTCCTCCGAAGCTGAAAACATGCGTAATCGGGTTCCAACATCTAGCCGCAGCATGGAGGAACGGAAAACACAGTCGGGTATGACTCAGCGGGAATAGTGCATTTATCCCGAAACCTCATAAATTCAGCTTTTTCGAGCCATCTAAAGCTACAATCCAATCGGAGAGTTTTTCAGCAAGGAATGGCTCCATTTGGGGCAAAAACAGAGCTGGAATGAAGGCACCATGAAGATGGAGCTTTTGTAGAAGATAAGTCAGTGAGTGGAGGCCAGGTGTCAACGTTTAAGAGATTCTGTTCATCGATGGCCGGCAGTGCTCATTGATGGCCGGCAGAGGCTCATTAATGGCCGGCATGGGCACATTGATGGCCGACAGAGGGGAAGTGATGGCCAGCAGGCCATCCTCCGTGGCCAACAGCCTCTCTCTCAGGCCCACTGACCTCCTTTGTGAAGATTAAGTTGTTTGCTGCAGTGGAATTCTGTCATTTGTACCTTTTGAGGTCTTGTTTTGGTCCTGTTGGGCTTGAGTATGTTTATTTAAGTTGTAATCATTTGGTTTTGTTTATTGAGTTGTACTTATGTTGTTTAAGTTCTTGTCTTGCTTATCAAGTTGTATTTACATTTGATTAGCCTATCAAGTCCTTGTGTTGTTTATCGAGTTGTATTACTTTGTTTTGATTCTTTTAGTTGTTGGTTAGTTCACTACCTGATTGAGACAATGCAATTTGATTGCGCAATTTTCAACAAAGATCAATCTCATTTTCATGTTGTGCGATGTTATACGATGCTCAGAATACAAAATGTAACACTTTTTAAACAAAAAAGCTGTTTTCATCCGATCATGGTTTCTTTTTGCAAAAGAGTACAAGTTTTTAAAGAAAAATAAAACTGCCTAAGGCTATACAATGTGCTAACACTACTGGGAAAAAGAAAACAAAAGAAAAAAAAAGAAAAGCATGTAAATCGGTGCCAGCAATCTTAAGCTCGGAGGCCCTCTTCGTCCTCTTCCTCGGCAGAGCGGACTCTGGAGCACTGTCGCCGCCGGCACCACTGTCTGAATCTGAATCAGAGTCTGAACCGAAGCCCTCCTCAGTCTCTCCAGCCTCATCACTAGTAGAATCTGAGCCGGCATCGTCATCTCTTTCCTCAGATGACTCTGACTGTGGACTCGCTGCCTCGCCCTCCTCCTTGCTCGTCTCGTTATCGTCATTGCCCAGAATGGGCTCTGAAGGGCCACTCTCGCCACGGGTGCCCCTAACTCTGCCTCGGCTATGTGTCGGAGCCTGTCTCCCTCTCCTCTCTGCTGCTAGAGGAGGTACTGAAGGTCCTATCGCTGCTCCTGCTGGGGCATCCAATGGGCCTGGCATCTGGAAAGGGATCTAAAAAAGGCAATTTGTCAAAATACATTAGTTGTGGTGTATATTAGATGCAAAAGATGACGTGCCGTGAGCAGTGAATGATTGTAGTGTATGTATGCCGTGAGCAGTGTATGGGAGCAGTGTTTTAGTATGATGTATCAGATCGGTGCAGTATGGAACAGTTGAAATGCTAGTGTGTCAGCAGAAAACTTCGTGAGAAGAAGTGTAAATTGAAGGAAGTTACCGGAATCCTGTAGAGGCTGAGCAGATCCAGGCTCGTCTGTACCATCTCTGTCAAAGAAGCCACTAGCTCAAAGGCCTGCCCTGTATACTCTATGGATGCCTACAAGTGCATTGGAGGGTTTAGTATTCTATAAAGCATAATTGAAATGAAGTAAATATGCAAAATGTAAAGTTTGGTACATACTGGAGACGGGCCTCGAATCCCGACAAGCTCACGCTCAGCTGGTGTAGGCTTAATGGGGATCTGGCAAGTCTCCCTAGAACGTCTCCATTAAGTCAATGAGGTAGGCAGCTCTGGCCATCCCGCCCCCTGTCTCGCTCCGGGATCTCTCCTACTATGAGTCTTGGCCGCCCTGGCCCCTCTCCCTCGCAGCTGGAGCTCTCGCTCCCTCACCTCCCCGAACACCGGTCAGAGGCAGCATCAGATGAGTCTGGATGAAGGTCGCATAGTCGCCCTCCACACAGAAGTAGTCCGCCTCTAGCCCTACCATAAACTGGATCACCTACTCAGCAGACAGTCTATGCATCTCTCTCATAGATGCTGGAGATGCCATCGGTATGAACAGGGCAGGCAGGCTCAAGGTCTGGCGCACGAAGCGCTCGCCTAAGAACCAAGCACGACAGATCGGTCCCTCGAGAAGGATGTGATAGCGAGCAACGACCCTAGCTGTCTCATCTGAGCCCCGACGGTATCACGTCCCATGGCTGCCATGTAATTTGAAAGCAAGAGAATGGACAGATGATTAGTTGTTTCCAATTGACCAATATGTGTATTAAGTTGATTGAAAAGCAGAATGTCTTTGTTTTGGGTTACCTCGTGCTCCGCGACCGTGTCGAAGTACTGACAAAAAACATGAAGTTTTCCTAGGTCCTACGACGGAGCTGGCCGTCATATACCCCGAGAAAATGAAACTATCACCGAAGTCTCCTCTATAGGCTATGGAGCAAGAGCTGGGAAGTATGCGTACACCCATAGCTGTAGGGAAAATGTGATTAATACAGTGTTTGAGCAAGTATAGAAAATGCAAAGCAGAAAGCATACAGTGTATGAGCAGATACAGAAAGTGCAGAATAGAAAAGTACATGTGTTGAACAAATGTAAAGCAAGAAATGCTAAGTAGTTGAAGGTAAAGCGGAAAGGGGGAACTAAGTTGTGTACCTCCCAAGCCCGCCAGTAGTCACCGATCAAGCTCCCACTCATGCGAGAGGTCGAGCTCATGTATCCATACAGAGTGGTGAGGCCGGCTCCGCCCCAATCGTAGAACTGAACCTAGTGGAGCATTACTAATGCGCTCAGCAAGTACAGGCCTATGGTATTCCAACTATTTGAAAACAAGGTGGTACCGAATAGGAACATAAGAAAGCCCCTAGTATACGGCTCTGTATCCTCAGTCGTCTCGGGCTCAATCCCTCTAAACTGCTCCTCGAATCAGCTATACTGGACCATGCCGGCCCGTAGTGTCGATGGATGTGCTCCAAGCAATGCAGCCCATGCTGCCTCCCACTCTCCCATGTCAGGGTCGAGAGGGATCAAATCGCCCCCTATGCGTAAGCCGGTGATCATGGCAAAGTCGTAGGGAGTCATCGTCATCTCCCCCGTGGTGGAGAAGTGGAAGGAGTTGGTGGAGTCCCACCACCTCTCTACTAAGGCCCCTAAGAGGGGACGGCTCGCCACGACCCACGTCAAGCTAGAGCAGAACAGACCGAAGCGTGTCTCATCGATGATGTCGCAGACCCTAGCCGGGAGTTCTCCATACCAGTCCCGAGCTGTCGTCGTACCATAGCCTCTGAAGGAGTGGGATCTATCCTGTTATAATGCATGAAATGCAATCAGATCAAGTAATGAAAGTACAGTTGAAAGTACAGTTGAATGTGAAGCAGTAATGTATGAGATACAGTTAGATCACGGCAGCCAATGCAATCAGATCAAAACAGTGCAAGAAATGCAAACAGTTAAGGGTAGTACTATTGAAAAGCAGGATTCGTACCTCTACGACAACAACTGATAAATGGGATGCTGGCTCTCTCAATAAAAGGTCATTTGGCATGTCCTCAACGAAGTCGTGAAGGCTTTGATGCTTCCTGCAACGGGTACTACGTGAGTCTCAGAGTGATACCTCGCTGGATCAAAGGGGCGTATGCTCAGCGGCAATGGCTCCGGCTCGGCCTCAAAGTCTACTTCAAACTCTACCAGAGGAAGCTCGGGGAAGGTCCCGTCATACGGGACATCATCTGCCATTTGGAATGGATGCAAGAGAAGCAAAAATCAGGAAAAATGAGAAGAAAAAAAAAGGGTGAAATTTTGAAAAAGTCAACCCTAGGAGAGTGAAAAAGTAAAAGAAAGTCAAAGCCAAGAAAAGTGTACTAATGGGAGAAACTCAAGGAGAATGAGCCTAGAATGGTGGAAATGACGAAAGAAGCATCGAAATCAAATTCTGATCGGTTCAAAGTGAAGAGAACTAGAGGGTTTTAGCGAATAAAGTTTGTTTTGGGTGGTGGAAAACGCATAGAACACGCGGATCTAGAGAGAATGAGTACCTAGATAACAAGGGAGGGGAATTTCGTGCAAGGGGTTATGAGCAATTGAAGTGGTTTTGCTTGTACTTAAAGACTCGTGGGTCAAAAGACCAAATTGCCCAAATCTGCCATCGATGGTTGGCAGTGGCACATCGATGGCCGGCACTGCTTCATTGATGGCCGGCGTCCTTTCCTGATAGCTGGCAGGTTCCCACAAGCTTCCTTTGCATCTTTGGCTCTATTTTGTGTCTTTGGATCCTAAGAAATGCAAAGTGTGCTCAAATTTTGATTCAGAATGACTTCGTGGAAGCCCAGAATTGCGTTCGCAGTGCGCGATGGTCATCGTCCATTGACACGAACAAGATGTATCCTCTTTAGCACGTTGCAACTCTTCCGAGAGGTAAATCGAAAGTTGCCTTTGAGTCGTCTTTATCAAGCATATTTTTGTCATCGCATAGAATATACACGTTGCATCGAATATGCATTCTGCACGTTGTATCCTGCACGTTGCATTGAACATGCATTCTGCACATTGCACTGAACATGCATTACTATGTTTGCATAGAATGTGCATATTGCATTGAGTTTGTATTCTTGATCACGTTGCATAGAATATGCATTGTTGCATTGAATATGCATTGTTATCATTCTGCATAGAACATGCTCTCGCTCATAGCGCATAGAATATGCTTCTACTTTGTTTCTTGTATGCCATGCATAAAACATACCTCTAACATCTTGTCACGGTTATTCGTCTGGCATAGAATATGCATTCTAAATTGCATGGTACCTATTAAGTTTCTTTCTTATGCAGGCACGATATTGTATGTACGATTCATTCAAAGCTGGTGCGACCAGACGATATTGTATGTATGGTTTATTCAGCGGAATTCCGGGTAAAACCTTTCCTCTCCCTTGAACACCTTGCTTTGGTTAGAAGTACTCGGGTACGCCCGATGCTTACACCACTCTTCGTTGGTTAGAAACATTGGGGTACGCCCGGTGTTTACACTAACATGTTGCTCCGGTTAGAAGCGTTTTGGGTTGTGTGCCCGACGCTTACACCACTCTTCGTTGGTTAGAAACATTCAGGTACGCCCGGTGTTTACATTGACACGTTGCTCCGGTTAGAAACGTTTTGGGTTATGTGCCCGACGCTTATACCACCTCGTTGGTTAGAAACATTCAGGTATGCCTAGTGTTTACACCGACACGTTGCTTTAGTTAGAAGCGCTTGGGACGTGTGTCCGACGCTTATACGACTCCCTGGTTAGAAGCATTTGGGACGTGTGTCTGATGCTTATACCATTCTGTTTTGGTTAGAGACATTGGGTCGTGTGCCCAATGTTTATACCTTGTTCCTAGTTAGAAGCGTTTGGGACGTGTGTCCGACGCTTATACCACCCTGTTTCGGTTAGAAGCATTGGGACGTGTTCTGATGTTTATACCACCCTCCGATGTCTACACCGCGCCCTTTTCTCCTTTCACATGTGACGCGCTAGGATGTGTTTTGTTTGAGACCTCGGGTATGCTCGACAGTCGCTTTTTGTCTTTCCTACGTGAGGCGCAATTAAGATTGTATAATTTTCTTACATCCTTTCTATATGGAGTGTGGTTTGGCTTATGTTTCTCATGCGTAGCGTGTTTATTGGCTTACTTCTTCTCGTGTGTGAGATTGTTGTACTTTGTTGGTTTGCTTAAAATGTCGTATTTTACTTGCGTAACACTTGCATTCGAATGCTTCATTACAGCCCTCTTTGCACAATCATAAGTTATGCTCTCACATCGTGCATACTATTTGCATCTTGCCTCAGCCTGCGGGCTCAACAATGTTTTGTTTTCTTGAATGATTGTCTGAGTCTTGAGGCCTTGTCAAAATGGGTCGTCTCTGGGCTTTGACATTCACTCACGTCATCTTTGTGATCTGAGTTCTGTCAAAGAGGGGCAACTATAGACACCCCATTTTTGACCGTCCTCAAGACTTAGATGTCTTTGCAGGTACATCTAGTGACAAGTTTGATTGCTTGTCCAGTGTTCGAAATACGCGGCGGAACGTCACAGGTTTGAGCTTTTCGAACCCTGCATCCATTCTATCTCATTTTTGGACCATGTTTAGGTCCTTTCATCATGTTGATTTTAATGCACTGCCGGCCAATGATGTGCCCTGCCGGCCATCAATGAGCCCCTGTCGGCCATCACTGATGGCCGACCGGCCACCAGTGCATCAACAGATATTTCGTGATATTTTTTACAACTGTTTGCACAGATTGACCCATCTGCTTGCACGTGGATGGCTGGATTTCTTTGAAGGCTTCTTATATCTTCTATATATAGAAGCCATCCTCTTGCATGGGACGGGGGGTTTAGAAAAATTTTGTGAGCAAAATTTCCTCTCTCTCTCTAGAATTCTCTCTCTCTCTCTCTCTTCCTATTTTGTGCTTAAAAGTGGGAATTCTCTACACATTTGCACTAAGACCCCTAGCCAAACACCTTCACCTTGGAGCTGAGGTTCTTGGAGGCCTTGTTTGAGCTCTCAAAGCTTGTTTTAGCTCAGAAAAGTGGCCGTTTGTTGCTGTGTTTCAAAGGTATAGAGCTTACCCCTTTTAAGCTTTATTTTAGTTTCTTGTTTGGCCACATTTGCATGTTGTTTTTGGCTTAGTTTTCAACTATAAAAACCTTTGTTTTTAAGTGTTAAAAATGGTGGTTTAAGCCCTTTTTGGAGTTAGGGGTGATCCTCCTCTTTTGTAGCTTGTTTGGTTAAGTGTTGTGCTTTCTTTCTAAAGCTTTTAAAGCAACTTTTCTTGGCCTTTTAACCACTAAATTCTAGGGGAATTTCAGTGGAAAAAAACTTGGTTTTCAAGTCCCAAATAGAAGGGGGTGGCCACCCCTCTTTGTGTCTTATTTGCAAGTGTAGATGGCCTAACATGTGAGCATGTATTTCTACCTTTTTATAGCTTAATTTGAGCATGTTTTGGGCTTTATTTTGACATGTTTCAACTCTATTTTTGGCTGATTGGGTCACTTGTTGCTTGCTTCTTGCACCTGTAGTGAAATTATGCTTACTAGCTTAGCATGCCTAATGAGTTAGCCCATCATTCTAGCTTGTGTTAGCTTGACTCCATCACATTTTTGCTAATGTTTTGACATGCTTTAACTCTGTTTTGAGTGGTCTTGGTCATATGAGCCATGTATTGCATAGCTATAGTGCAAATGCCTTCACTAGCTTAGTGTTTTAAGGCCTCTAACATGCTTTGTATGAGATGATTACATGATATAGCATCATTTTGCATGTGATTTCATTGCATATACCTCTATCACACTCTCACTTATTTCACTCTTTAATTACTTTTGAGAGTTGTGTTTTGAGTCTTGCTTACGAGCTAACAAATGAGCATGTTTTTCTTGCTTTCTATGCTTTAATCTCAGCATGTTTTGGCCACTGTTTTGGCATGTTTAAGCTCTGTCTAGAGCTAGTTTGGTCATTTAAGCTTGATATTGCATGCCTCTAGTGTAATGCTCTTCACTAGGTAAATGCTTTTGGCTTTTGAACATGTTGTGCATGAGTTGCTTGCATGTTGTGATATCATTTTTCATGCCATTTCAGTACTGAAATATCTGCCACCTCCCTCATTTCTTCACTTTTCATTTGTTTTGAGGTTTGCTAACCTTAAGGTTGTGTTTAAGCTTGAGATAGAGCTTGTGCTTAATGGTTTTAATCCTCTTTTGGGGGTTTCTACTAACCAACGGCATGATCTCTCTCATGTCTTAAGCCAACCTTTGGTTGACTCCTCTCTCATTAGATGACACTCACTTGGACTTAACCGATTAAAGAATGGCTTGGTAATCTTAGAATGAGTAGACAATAATTGGACAAGTAAAACATGACCAAGATAAGCATTTTGTCTTTGCATTGCATTGTGTTCAATCGGACGTTATACTGAACACAAGGTAGATTGGTCCATTTCATACTCAAAGTGATGAAATGAGCCAATCTCCCTAGGTCTCCATTGCCTTTGATACTCCATGACAAGGTAGTGGTCCCTTAAGTCTTGTTTTTGTGCATTTATTGAAATTGTACAACTTGGATCTTTAGCCATCATGCATTGAAAATGCTTGATTGGTGGCTTTGGATCCAAGAAATGCCACTCCTTTGATGTTTTGAGATAATAATGAGTGGCATAGTACAAACATGTCCCTAGAAAACCCTCCATTTTCCTTTGTTTTATGCACTGTTGCAGTGTGGTGGTTCAGCACACCAGTGGCTGGCAGTGCCCCACTGATGGCCGACACTACTTCATCCTTGGCCGGCAGTGCACATCTCTGGCCGGCAGATGGTCAGCAGCAAGTATCCATGGCCGGCAGGCCACTGGTGTAGTCCTCAATTTTGTTTGGTAAGGTGGAGCAGAAAGTTCTTGGAATGACCCTGCAAACAGAGCCTCTCAAGAGCAAATCGGAGAGCTTTTCAGGGCAAAAACCGAATGCATGCGTGTTCAACTTGTTAAGGCAGAGCTGAGGCAGTGTAGTTATGCTTTACTTGTTAGATAGCATGGATTTGTTATTTAATTAACTAGTTTGCTAATTAGTTAAGTGTTGTAATAATTAGTAATTAGTTTGCTAGTTATTCGAATGGTTTGTAATAATTAGTCTAATTAGTTTTATTAGATTAGTTTGATTAGCTTAGCTTAGATTAGCTTAAGCTTATTTATTCGGACCCTTCTTCGAGAGGGCACAATGTTATTATAAGGGTGTGTTTGTGAGTGCATGTCTTCCAACCCTGCGTCTTTCTTCCTTTTATTTATCGGCTTTCAGTGGTTAGATTAGGGATCATTTTCAATTAGCATACCTTATGCTTGCTTGTTTGCATCATTCATTTGTATTACATGCACTGGGCTTAGCGCATCATTCAAACTGTATTGTATTTCAATACTTCTTTGAATACATGTATCAAATCGTTGGATTCATAGGCCATTTTAGATAGACGAGCCTATTTAGTTGCATTATTGCATGCGTTGTATTAGGCATCTTGTATAGTTAGGATCATGCATATTTCTAACTAGTTTTTGTTTTGGCTTGGAGTACACTGTAAGTTTTACGCTTTAGCATAATACATAAGTGCGAATGCCATATTGCCATATTAGCATGCTTGCCATGAGACTATTTGCTTAATTGATTAATTGCCTGAATGCCTATGGATGAAGGCTTTATTACTTGAATTGGGACAATTCATCAAATGTGAGTTTTAAGCCCACTTTGCAAAGTGGAAAATCATGTTTCAAGCGCATCATGTTTGATGGAAAATCCGCGCTTTAGCCCACTTGAGGGTGGCATTTTCAAACCATTTTTGAAAACAAACATGAGTTGTTTTGTTCCAATTCTTGCGATATAGTCTATACTTGTATGCTGTGCACATCACATAGTAAAGTTAGCCAATAACCGAAATAAGAACACATAAGGTTTATAAAACAACATGTCATGCTTAGTAGAGGCCGATCCTTTGATCGGGCGAGCGAGGATGCTCATTTTAGGATCTTTCCCTCTCGTACCCAAGTTCCCGAGCCGAGGCAACTTCGGTAATGATGGACACGTGGCCTTAGGCACGAGTCAGGGTTTCCTAAATTTTCCCAAAATAAAATATTTAGTGGCGACTCTGTAATTTGGCAAAGCACACCAGTTTTGACATTATTTGATTTGAAATCGATTTTCCAAAAAGATTAGCCGGATTGGACTCTTTGGTGTTTATCAGTTTCACATTGCACTTTGTGAGATTAGATTCAGAACTGTGACAGGAGTCCAAACTATAGGACCAATTCACGCCTCTCCGAAAGGGGGGCGCGCGAAGAAAGTCGTGCGGTACACCGTCGTATACCCGAGAAAACGGGACTGTCAATGGAACCTCATCTACAGGCTCTGGGGCAAGAGTCGGGAAGTATGCGTATACCCACAGCTGTGGAGAAAGTGCTGTGATATGTGATCAGTATACAGTGTTTGAACGGATATAGAAAATGCTAAGCAGAAAGCATACACAGTATAAACAGATGCAGAAAGTGCAAAGCAGAAAGCACATATGTTGAATGGATGTAAAGTAAGAAATGCCAAGCAGAAAATGTAAAGTGTAAAGAAGGAACAGAGAAATGTACCTCCTAGGCTCGCCAGTAGCCTCCAACTAAGTTCCCTTGCAGACGGGAGAAAGAACTCATATATCCGTACAATGTGGTGAGGCCGGCTCCGCCCTAATCATAAAACTGAACTTGAGGAAGAGTCACCAAGGCACTCAACAAATACAGGCCGACGGTATTCCACCTGTTTCAAAATAAGGTGGTACCGAAGATGAACATGAGGAAGCCCTTGGCATACTACTCTATCTCCTCTATCGTCTCGGGCTCGGTCCCCCTGAATTGCTCCTCGAACCAGGTGTATCACACCATACCTGTCTGGTATATCGGTGGATGTGCCCCAAGCAGCTCGAGCTAGGCTGCCTCCCACTCTCCCATATCAGGATTGAGAGGAATCGAATCACCCCCTACGCCTAAGCGGGTAATCATGGCAAAGTTGTAAGGAGTCGTCGTCATCTCCCCTGAGGTGGAAAGGTGGAGAGAGTTGGTGGTGTCCCACCATCTCTCCACTAGTGCTCTGAGAAGTGGACGGCTCACGGTAACCTGAGTCAAGCTGGAACAGAAGAGGACGAAGCCTGCCTCGTCAACAATGTCACGAACTCTAGCTGGGAGCTCGCCATACCAATCTCGAGCAGTCATCGCACCATACCCCCTAAAGGTGCGAGACTCACCCTGTGGCAATGCATGAGATGTAATCAGTTCAAGGTAGTGTATGAGACACAGTCAGATGAAGGCAATGCAAGAAATGCAAACAATTAAGAACAGAAATGTATAGAAACAGAGTTCGTACCGCAATGGCGATGGCCGATAAATGAGACTCTGGTGCCCTCAACAGGAGGTCCTCTGGCACGTCATCAACAAAATCAGTAAAACATCTGATGCCTTCGGTAGTGGGCAATATGTGTGTCTGAGGATGATACCTCGCTGGATCAAAAGGCCGTATACTCAATGGTCATGGCTCGGCCTCGATGTCTGCCTCGAAGTCTACTAAGGGAAGCTCGGGAGGAGCCCCATCATGGGAAAAAAACGTCTGCCATCTGAAAATAGGTGCGAGATGGGAGAAAAGTGAAGAAAAGTGAAGAAAAGTGAAAAAAGGGTAAACTTGGAAAAAGTCAACCCTAAGAGAGAGAAAATGAAGGGAAAAGTCAAAGCCAGGAAAAGTGCACAGAACTCGAAGGAAACTCGAGAGAAATGAGCCTAGAATGGTGGAAATGAGGAAAGAAGCACCGAAATCAAATTCCAATTGGTTCAAAACGAAGAGAACTAGAAGGATTTAGCGAATAAAGTTTGTGTAGGGCGTTGGAAAACGCATAAAAGGCTCAGATCTAGATAGGGAAAGCACCTAGGGAGAGAGAGAGAGAGAGAGAATTTCCAGTCAAGGGGAAGTGAGGAAATGAGGTGTGGTGACCCATACTTAAAGGCCCAAGCTGAAAACCCCTTTTTACCCTCGGTCTGCCATCGATGGCCGGCAAGGCACCATTGATGGCCGACAAGGCACACCAGTGGCCGGCAAGTGGCCGGCGGCCCCCCTCTTGTAGCCGGCGACTTTCCAAGGGTTTTCCCTGAGTCCCTGGTTCTTTTTTGTGTCCTTGGATTCTAAGAAGTGAAGGGACTGTTCATTGTTTGATTCAAATTCTCTCTACGGATGCTTAGAACTGCATTTCCAGTGCGCGATGTTTGTCACTCATTAACATAAGCAAGGTGTATCCTTTTTAGTATAACATATTACAGGTAAATAAGAAGTTGTTCTTGAATTGGTTTTGACGAATATGCTCTTGTTATTGCATATCTTTGTTGTTGCATGGAACGTGCATTCCACTTATACTGTCGCATAGAACATGCTCTTATTCTAGTTGCATAGAATGTGCTTCTGCTCTTGCATTATGCATAGAACATGCTTATATGCTTTTGTCTTCCAATCATGCACATAATATGCTCCCGTTACCAATCATGCATAGAATATGCTCTCAAATTGTTTGGTTCGCATAACACATGCCATTATATCTCAGTTATTGTCTTGCATAGAATATGCATTTTCTATTCGTTACACATGCATAGAATATGCGCTCCTCCATTATTGCATAGAATATGCACTTCTCTATTGTTGCATAGAACACGCTTTCATGTATAGAAAATGCATTGTCGTTACATAGCATGCTTTTGTACACAGGCATGATATTATATGTACAGTTCATTCAGCGGAGCCAGCACAAACAAACGATATTGTATGTACAGTTCATTCAGAGGAGTTCTAGGTTAAATCATTCATACTCTTCGAATCATATCCTTTTGCTCTCCTTTCTCTCACGTGCAACGCATTAGGATAACGTCCTTCGGTTAAAAACATTTGAGTGCGTCCTGATGTTCATACCATCCTCCAGTTACCATCCTTTGGCTAAAAACATTTGAGTGCGTCCTGATGTTCATGCCATCCTCCGGTTACCATCCTTCGGTTAAAAACATTTGAGTGCGTCCTGATGTTCATACCATCCTTCGGTTACCCGTTCTTCGATTAAAAAAATTTGAGTGCGTTCTGATGTTCATATCACCCTTTGGTTACCCGTCCTTCGGTTAAAAATATTTGAGTGCGTCTTGATGTTCATATTAGCCTTCGGTTACCTGTCCTTCGGTTAAAAACATTCGGGTGCTTCCCGGTGTTCTCACCATCCTTGTTTTCTTCTACATGCAACGCGTTAGGATCTTGTTTGACATCTCGGGTATGCTCGATGATTTTGTTGCTCCTTGTCTTTCCTGCACGTCGCGTAGTTAAGCTTGCATAATTTTCTTACATCCTTTCTGCATAAAATATGGTTTGGCTTGTAATGCCCACACGTGGCATATTTGCTTACTCCTTCTTATGATTGAGATTGTTGTGCCCTATTTCGGTCTGTTTAACTGTGGCATTTTCATTGCATTGTGTTTGCATTTAAATGTTTCATTGCACAGTCTCATTGCATGATCATAAGTTATGTTCTTGCATCATACATATCATTTGCATCTTGCCTCAGAACTACGTTGGTTTGATTCTTTGCAAAGGGATACGTAGGTAGCCTACGGGCGCAACCATTTGTTTTCTGCCTTGATTGTTTGTCCAAGTCTTACGGCCTTGTCAAAATGGGTCGTCTCCGGGCTTTGACATTCACTCACGTCATTCCATGACTCCAAGCTCTGTCATAGAGGAGAAACTGTAGACACCCCATTTTTGACGGCCCTTTAAGACTTGGATGTTCTTGCAGGTACATCTGATGACGAGTCTGATTGCTCGCCGAGCACTCGAAGTTCGCAGTAGAATGCCACAAGTTTGAGCATTTCAAACCCTGCACCCATTTTGTCTCATCTTTGGACCATGCCTGGGTCTTTTCACCCTGAAGTTTCAGATGGCCCGCCGGCCATCCTTGGAGGCTGCCGGCCACCACTTTTCCTTTGCCAGCCATTGATATGCCTGTCGGCCATCACTGATGGTCGGTTGGCCACCAGTGTTTCCTGTAAATATTTTGTGATATTTTGTGCCAGCTGTTTGCATAGATTCATGCATCTTCCAACACGTGTATGGTTGGATGTTTGTGAGGAAATTTTGTGTTTTCTATATATAGGACCGCTTTCTCTCATGTTTTAAGGTTAGAAAAATTTGAGACATAAAAATTTTCTCTCTCCAGATTTCTCTCTCTCTCTCTTGCAAATTTGTGTGTGTTTGCTTAGTTTCTCTACATTTTAGCCTACATCTCCTAAACCAAATCCTTTCACCTTTGAGCAGAGGTTACTTGGGGCCTTCTTGGAGCTCTTAAAGGTGGTTTTGGCTTGAACTTGTGCCTAAAAGTGTTCTTTGCTTCAAGAGGTAGAATACTAATCTTGTTAGCTTGCTTTTAAGACTTGTTTTCCTATCTTCTTTCAACTATTTTGAGGCTGGTTTTGAACTGTAAAAGCTCTATTTTTATGGTTTAAAAGTGTTGGTTTTAGGCCATTTTTGGTTAAAGGGTAGCTCACCCTTCTTGCTTCTTTGCTTGTAAAGGTTTTTGTCCCTTTGTTCATCACTTTCAAACCAACTTTTTTGGGCCTTTTAACCACTGAATTTCAAAGGTTTTTCAGTGGTAAAAAAACTCATTTTGAAGTCCAAAATTAGAGGGGTTAGCCTCCCCTCCTTGTGTCTTTTTGCATGCCTAGTTAACTCCATGTATTAGCTTATTGTTTTAGCTTTTTATGGCTTAAGTCCAGCATATTTTAGACTATATTTAAGGCTGTTTTGCCTCTATTTTTGGTTATTTGTTTCATTTGAGCCTTGCATGGCATGGTTGTAGTGTTAATTCCTTCACTAGCTTAGTGTTTTAAGGCTTTAACTATCATTAGTTTGAGTTGGTTGCATGTTTTAGTGCTTTTAGTACTCATTTTTAGCACCTAATCATATTTGCAACCTCCCTCTTTCTTGGTTTTATTTTTGTTTTGAAAGTGGTTTAAACCATTTGCTTGTTTAAAGCATGAAATTGAGATGTTTTTGCTTAATGGTTTAATCCCTTTTGGGATTCATTACCAATGGCATGAGGTCTCTTTCATGCCTAAAACAACCTTTGGTTTGAGCTTTCTTTCCATTTAGAGGATACTTACCTCGGAAATTCACCTTTTTCGAGCCATCCAAAGTCACAATCCAATTCGACAGTTTTTTGGCAAAAAAATGGCTCCATTTGTGAAGAATTTGCAGCTGAAATGAAGAAATTATGAAGCTCAACCTTTTTGTAGAAGATAAGGCAGTGAGTAGAAGTCAGATGTCAACAATCTGGAGGTCCTACACATTGATGGCCAACAGGTAGCATTGATGGCTGGCAGGCCACCTTTCATGGCCAGCATGTGGCTGGTAACCTTTGTTTGTGGCCGGCAGTCTCTCACTCTGACCTACTGTCCCTCTTTGTGCTGAACAATACTAAAAGCAGGTGCTTTGTTCTGCTTTTCGTTTGTTTTAAGGGTTTGTTTTCTGTTCTTTCGACTTTAGCAAGTTTATTATTTTGTCTTTCAGTTGTTGTTGCATAGTTTTGCTTATCGAGTTGTATATTGTTCTGTTTATCAAGTTGTCGTCATTTTGTTTATCAAGTTGTTGTTGTGTTGTTTATCAAGTTGTATATTGCTTTTTATGTTAGTTTTTGATCAGTTCATTATCCGATTAAGTTTTTGTTTCAATTAAGAGGACTCTTGGCCGTTTCGATTCAATCTCATTTCCATGCTAAGTGGTGCTCATGATGCAAAATACAACACTTTTTCAAAAAACTGGCTTTCATTCCGATCATGGTGCAATACAAGTTTTTAAAGAAAATAAAACATGTCTGAAGCTATACAATGTGCTAAAATTATAAACAAAAAGAAACTAAGCAAAAAATACAAAAAATTAGCGTTAGTTGCCTCAGGCTCGAGAAGCCCTCTTCGTTCTCTTCCTCGGAGGAGAGGACTCTGGGGCACTGTCCCCATCTGCGCCGCTGTCTGAACCTGGACCAGAACCTGAGCCGGTGTCATCATCGCTTTCTGCCTCAGAGCTCGTCTCGGCATCGCTTCCACTCTCGGAACCCGAGCCAGAGTCACTTATCTCAGCATCATCATCACTCAAAATGGGCTCTGAAGAGCCGCTCCCATCCCGGGTGCCCCTGGCTCTACCTCGGCCACGTGCCGGAGCCTGTCTGTCTCTCCTCCTTGCTACTAGAGAAGGTACTACTGGTGCGAGCTCTGCAGCTGCAGCTGCCGTTGGTGCCATCAGTATGGGTGGAATCTAAGAAAGACAATTGTTGCACATCAGTTATAGCATGTGAATCAGATGCAAGCATAGTATGTAGAATGAGTATATGCAGAAGTCAAATACAATGTGTGAATACAGTATGCAAGCACAGTGTGTCAGATGTGGTCTATCGATGCAATGTATCAGTACAGTTTGGGAAGTTTTCAGTTGAAATGTCAGTGTCAGTGTGTCAATGGAAATTTGATGCCTGGAATGTAAAACTGAAGAAATTACTTGAGCGCCGTAGAGGCTGAGCAGTGCCTCTCTCCTATGTACCATCCCCATCAGCGAGGCTATCAGCTCAAGGGCACCTTCTTTGTACTCGATCGATGCTCGTAAATGCAGTTTGAATGATTAGTATCTGCAAATGAACATATCTGAAATGACATATGGAGTGCAAGTGCTAAAGTGTGGTTCATACCGAAATTGGGCCTCGGACCCTGACAAGCTCATGACCAGCCGCTGCGGGCTCAATCGGGACCTGGTAGGCATCCCCAGTGTATCGCCAGCAAGTTAGCGTGGTGGGAAACCCTAGCCAATTAGCCCTTTTCCCTACTCGGGATGCCCCTCTGCCACGGGCGCTGCTCGCCCGGGTCACTCTACATCTCGCTCTCGCGACAGGAGCTCTCGCATCTTCATCTCCACGAACACTGGTCACGGGCGGCATCAAGTGTGTCTGGATGAAAGCTGCATAGTCTCCCTCCGCTCGGAAGAAGTTGGTGTCCAGGCCCACCATGAACTGGATGACCTCCTCAATAGATAGGCTCTCTGTGGACTGCATGGACTCTGGTGTAGCCATCAGGACGATCGGGTCCGGCAGTGTCATGACCCGAACCTGCCCCCGTCGGTTGAGGACATAACCGGCCAGTAATCATGAGATTACCTACGGCCTCAAACCAAACCAAATGTATGTTAACAGAGTTAATAGGGGCCAAACGGAAGCAGTTTAAAACTTTGTCCATAGAGCTGTGCTTACGGGGCACATCATAACAAACCATACATATGCATATTAATTACTCACAACAAAATATGTACTGCACAAGGTTTTGTACATACAGGATCATATAAGACTAAGTCAACCCAAGAAAACTATATACAACATATTCAAACAATTTCGCCCGCATAACAAAAGAAAATAGAAAGACAAAAAGGCGAAGACGAGTCTCGTGCCTGAAACGCAAGGGCTGACTCTTCAAAACCTTTGTTGTTCCTTACAGACTTCACTGGGGCTGGGTTTGGATTTCTCTTGGCTCACCTACAAACACATGAATGAGCGTGAGCGAAAGTCCAGTGAATAATATCAAATAAAGGAGTTATGCAAACAGTATGTAGAACAACATGCTTCAAACGGCCTTGGGCCCAATTCACATTTTTATTTATGTCAAACTAGCCTTTGGCCCATTCATTTATTCGTATCAATTATTCGTATCAAACTGGCCTTTGGCCCATTCATTTATTCATGTCGAAACGGCCTCTGGCCCATTCATTCATTCGTGGCAAAACGGTCTCTGGCCCATTCATTCATTCGTGGCAAAACGGCCTCTGGCCTATTCATTCATGTCAAAACGACCTCTGGCCCATTCATTCATTCGTGGCAAAACGGCCTCTAGCCTATTCATTCATGTCAAAGCGGCCTCTGGCCCATTCATTCATGTCAAAGCGGTCTCTGGCCCATTCATTCTATCTTTCAGATCAAACTGGCCTCTGGCCCATTCATTTGGCATAGCAACATTGTCCACCAATCGAATCAACGAACTTATAAAACTTACATAGAAGTAAGTAATTTGGACAACAACATATTTCAGATATCTTTGTTAAGATATTACTCACAGTGATCGGTTGGTTGGTTTGCCCTGGAACTCGATCCTACACATTCCATGAACACAAAAGGGTCACAAACAATTCAATCCGTTCTAAATTCACATTTTCCTCTTTAGGCTTCATTCTTATCTTCTTATCTCATTTACAATGCTTAATGCATGCCTAAGAGTACTTAGAAGTGAAAGGGAACGGAAAATGAAACGCAGAATGCATTTTCAAAATTTCAGAAACAGGGGTCCCCGCTCGAGCGTGGACGTCCTCGCTCGAGCAGACCCATAAGGTCTGCAAAAGTTCTGGTTACATCATTTTTACGCTCGATCGTCAATTCTGGCGCTCGAGCGGAAGGCCTCACTACATGGCTCCCCGCCCGAGCGTGAACTTCCCCGCTCGAGCGAATATCCATGTCTGCAAAAATACTGGGAGCTCGCATTTCACGCTCGAGCGGCGGTTTTCCCGCTCGAGCGAACATCAAATTGTTTGGGTTTTCCAAAACATGTTCTTGATATTCAAAGGCTCTAAATGCATGATTTTGGCTCAAACTTCACATATACATGTACCAACATGGTACAAACACCAAATTACAACATTTTGAAGCTCAATTCCATGAATTACTTACATGCATGACTCAAATTGTTCCAAACTCATCACCAACATACCAAATTCAAACATTCAAAGCTTCTACTTCCATGAATTGTACATGCATGTGACATATAACCCTCATTCTCAACTTATATGATGAAGAGAGGGTCAAATACATGGATTTCAACCGAAATTCAACATGGATTACACATTTTATGCCCAAACATGGAAATTTATAACAATTTCTTACATGCATGAGTTCTATGACTTTCAATTCAACAAAACCAACTTAAATCATATTCCTTATCATTATTCAACTTTGAATTCACAAATTACAAACTAAAATCCATGAGTCAAGTGTTGATTACTCACCTAGGAGCCTTAATTCTCGCAATTGTGATCAAATCTTACACCTAGCCTTCCCAATTCACAAATCTTGAGCCAAAATGCACAAAGATATCTCCTCTCTCTCTCTCAAAGTCGATTCTCTCTTTTTCTTAGAGTTGAAATCCGCCCAAATGATATAAGAGAGAGGGATTAAATATAATAAGGTCCTTTATATAGCCCCACTCAATCACATTATTTTAACATTAAATAATTGAGCACTTAATTAATTGTTTTGAATCTAATTATTTTGATCCGAATAAATTTTCAATTAAATTTCACCGTAGGCTCTAAAAATTATACCAATCATAATGGCGCAATCAATTCCAGATTTCGTGGCCGATAAGGCCTCCAATTTAATTTCCAAAGCAGATAATCAAACAGATATTCCTATGGTGAACAGGTAGAAATTCAAAATCACATATTTTCACATAATGGCACACAAAATCATATCAAACACATAATCATATTCATGTTAAGGACCAATTAGCATACTTCAGAACAGGGATATTACAGGCAAGCCCATAATCTAGCGCACGAAGCGCTCACCCAAGAACCAAGCCCGGCAAACCAAGCCCTCAAGAGGAATGCGGTAGTGGGAGATGGCCCAAGCACCGGCAAACTGGTCCTGGACCCCCCCGACATCAATGCCCACGGCTGCCACGTAATCTGCAAACGAAAGTTGTACAGATTATTAGTTGCTGTCAGTTGCTAAATGTGTGAAGTAGAACTGTTTCAAAGCAAAAATGACTGTGCTTTGGATTACCTCATGGGCAGTTACTATGTCGAAGTACTACCTGAAGAATGTGAAAAGCTTACGGGTCCTACGACAAAGCTGACCATCATATATCTGCGAATAGGGAACTGTCAATGGAAGCTTCTCTACAGGCTCCAGGGCGAGAGTCAAAAAGTATGCGTATGCCCATAGCTGTAGGAAAAATACAGCGGTATGTGATCAATACAGTATCAAGCAGATGTAGAAAGTGCAAAACAGAAAGTGCAGTGTTTGAGAAAATATAGAAATGCAAAGCAGAAAGCATGTATTAAGGTAGATGTAAAGCAGAAATTGCAAAGAAGATATAAAGTACAAAGAGAGAACTGAGATGTGTACCTCCTAGGCTCGCCAGTAGCCTCCAATCAAGTCTCCCTACAAACGGGAGGTAGAGCTCATATATCTGTACAGTGTGGTGAGGCCAGCTCCGCCCTAGTTGTAGAAACGAACCCGAAGAAGGGTCACCAAGGCACTCAGCAAATGCAGGCCTACAGTATTCCACCTGTTCGAAAACAAGGTGGTACCGAAAACGAACATCAGGAAGCCCTTAACATACTGCTCGATCTCCTCTATCATCTTGAGCTTGGTCCCTCTAAATCGCTCAGCGAACCAAGTGTATCTGACCATCCCCATTCGGTATATGGGTGGGTATGCCCTCAGCAGCTCAAACCAAGCTGCCTCCCACTTCTCCATATCTGTATAGATAGCGATCGGATCGCCCTCTATGTCTAAGCCGGTAATCATGGCAAAGTCGTAAGGAGTCATCGTTATCTCTCCTGCGATGAAAAAGTGGAAGGAGTTGGTAGTGTCCCACCACCTCTCCACCAATGCTTCCAGGAGGGTATGACTTGCAGCGACCCAAGTCAAGCCAGAGCAAAAAAAGATGAAGCCCACCTTATTAATAATGTCTCGAACTCCAGCTAGGAGCTCGTCATACTAGTCTCGAGCAGTCGTAGCACTGTAGCCTCTGAAGGTGCGACACTCGCCCTGCGGCAGAAAATAAATGCAATCAGATTAAGGCAGTGCATTAAATGCAGTCAGATATAAGGCAGTGCATGAAATGTGGTCAGACATAAGGCAATGCATGAAATGTAGTCAGATATAAGGCAGTGCATGAAATGTAAGTAACTAAAGGCAGAAATACATGAAAACAGAGTTCATACCTCAACAACAATGGCCTACAAGTGAGAATCTGGCTCCCTCAGCAGGAGGTCCTTCGGTGCGCAGCGAGCGAACTCGGTGAAGAGTCTGATGCCTCCGGAAGTGGGCAATATGTGTGTTTGTGGGTGATATCTCGCAGGATCGAAAGGTCGTATCGTTAGTGGTAGCGTCCCTGGCTCAACCTCGGGCTCGAACTCCGCCTCTAAGTCAGCCTCAAGGTCAGCTATCGGCTCCTCTACCTCAGGCATAGGTGGACCTACTAGGGGAATCTCCGAAGGAGCCCCATCGTGAGGAATCTCGCCTGCCATCTGAAAATAGGTGTGAGATGGGTGAAAAGTGAAGAGAAATGAAGAAAAAAGAGTAAACTTCGAAAAAGACAAACCCTAGGAAAGAGAAAATGGAGAAAAAAATCAAAATCGGGAAAAGTGCACCGAACTAGAGAGAAACTCGAGAGGAACAAGCCTAGAATGGTGGAAATGAGGAAAGAAACACCGAAATTAAATTTCAATCGGTTCAAAGTAAAGGAAATAAAGAGGGTTTCGCGAATCAAATTCGCGTGGGGCGTTGGAAAACACGTAGAAAGTGCAGATCTAGAGAGAAAGAGTGTCTAGAGAGAGAATGAGGAAGTTTTCGGACAAGAGGGTGTGAGGAAATGAGCCCTAGTGGCTCATATTTAAAGACCCAAACCGAAAAGTCAAGTTTACCATTGATCTGCCATCGATGGCCGGCAAGGCTTATTAGTGGCCGGCACCTGGCCGGCGGCCTTCCCTTGTGGCTGGCAGGTGGCCGGCAGCTTTCCTTGGGGTCCTGATGCTGTTTTGTGTCCTTGGTTTCCAAGAATTGAGGGGATTGTTCACTGTTTGGTTCAGAATGTCTCTACAGAAGCTCAAAACTGTGCTTTCGATGCGCGATGTTCGTCACTTGTCAACCTGAACGAGGTGTATCCTTTTAAACGTATTGTAACTCTTCCGAGAGGTGAATTGGAAGTTGCTACTGAGTTTGTTTTCATCAAATCATGCTTTGGTATCTTGCAGAGAACATGCATTTCTCATTCATTGTTGCATGGAACATACATTTCACTTTGTGGCATAGAATGTGCATTTCACATATGTTTTTATAATATGTGCATGTGCATTTGCTTTTGAATCGCGCAATATGCACCTGTTATCGATTATGCATAAAATATGCTTATGTTTCTCGATTGTCGATTGTTTTTCGCATAGAACATGCCATTGCCATTGTAGCTCGATTGTCGATTGTTTCTCGCATAGAACATGCCATTAACATTGTATCTCGATTGTCGATTGTTTCTGGCATAGAACATACCATTGACATAGTATCTCGGTTGTTTGTCTTGCATAGAACATGCATTCGTACTGTGTCGCACTTGTTAAGCCTTTTTCTTGCACATGCACGATATTGTATGTACAATTCATTCGCAGGAGTTCCAGGTAAAATCATTCGTGCCTTTCGAATCACATCCTTCCACTTGTTTCTATTAAAAACATTTTGGTGCGTCCCAGTGTTTATACCACCCCCTTTCTCCTCTCGTGTGAGAAGCGTTAGGATTGCTTCGGTTAAAAACATTCGGGTGCGTCCTGGTGTTCACACCACCCCCTTCCTCCTCTCGCGGGAGACACGTTAGGCTTGCTTCGGTTAAAAACATTCGGGCGCATCCCGGTGTTCACACCACCCCTTCCTCCTCTTGCGTGAGATGCGTCAGGATTGCTTCAGTTAAAAACATTTGAGTGCGTCTCTGTGTTCACACCGCCCCTTCCTCCTCTCGTGTGAGATGCGTTAGGCTTGCTTCAGTTAAAAACATTCGGGTGCGTCCTGGTGTTCACACTGCCCCTTCCTCCTCTCGCGTGATATGCGTTAGGATTGCTTCGGTTAAAAACATTCAGGTGCGTCCCGGTGTTCATACCACCCCTTCCTCCTCTCATGTGAGATGCGTTAGGATTGCTTCGGTTAAAATCATTTGGGTGCATCCCAGTGTTCACATTACCCCTTCCTCCTCTCGCGCGAGGTGCGTTAGGATTGCTTCGGTTAAAAACATTCGGGTGCGTTTCGGTGTTCACACCGCCCCTTCCTCCTCTCGCGTGAGACGCGTTAGGATTGCTTCTATTAAAAACATTCGGGTGCATCCTGGTGTTCACACCACCTCTTCTCCTCTCGCGTGAGACACATTAGGATTGTTTGCATCGGTTAAAAACATTTGGGTGCGCCCAGTGTTCACACCATTCTTTTTCTCCTTCCGCTTGCAACGTGTTAGAATCTCGATTAAGACCTCAGGTGTGCCCGACAATTACGTCGCCCTTCGCTTTTTTTTGCGTATGCGTAGTTAAGCTTGTATAATTTTCTTACATCCTTTCTGCATGAAATGTGGTTTGGCTCATGTTTCTCACACAAGACGTGTTTATGTGCTTACCTCTTTTCATAATTGGAAATGTCGTACCTTGTTTTAGTTTGTTTAAATGTGGCATTTTCTTTGCATAGCATTTGCATTTAAATGTTTCATTGTACAGCCTCACTACATGATCATAAGTTATGTTCTTGCATCATGCATATCATTTGCATTTCGCCCTAAAACTACGCTAGTTGATTCCTTGTAAAGGGATACGTAGGGTGCAACCATTTATTTTTGTCTTGATTGTTTGTCCAAGTCTTACGGCCTTGTCAAAATGGGTCGTCTTTGGGCTTTGACATGCACTCACGTTATCTTATGACTCCGAGTTCTATCAAAGAGGGGCAACTATAGACACCCCATTTTTGACGGCCCTTCAAGACTTGGATGTTCTTGCAGGTACATCCAATGACGAGTCTGTTTGCTCGCCGAACACTCGAAGTCCTCAGCGGAATGCCATAGATTTGAGCCTTTTAAACCCCACATCCCTTTTGTTTCATTTTTGGACCATGCCTTGATCTTTCTAGCCTGCAATCTCTAGTGGCCTGCCGGCCATCACTTCTTGTCTGCCGGCCATTAATGCGCCTTGCCGGCCATCACTGATGGCCGGTCAGCCACCAGTGTTTTCTGCAGATATTTTATACCAGCTGTGCCAGCTATTTGCACAGATGCTTGCATTTGTCCACACGTGGAGGGCTGGATCTCCTTGTATAGATTTCATATTTTCTATATATAGGGACCCTCTCTCTCATGTTTGGGGGTTAGAAAAATTTTAGACTCAAAATTTTCCCCTCTCTCTCTCTACAAATTTCCTACATTTTGCCTACAATTCCTACACTCTTGCCTATACACCCTTAACCAAATCCCCTAATCTCTAAGCTGAGGTGTTCTTGGGCTTGGTTTGAACTCTAGAAGGTGGTTTTGGCTTGGTTTGTTGCCTAGAATTACTCTTCCCTTCAAGAGGTATAGCACTTGTCTTGTACACTTTGTTTTGCATACTCATTTTGCTATCTTTTCCCACTGTTTTTGGGTTGCTTTTGAACTATAGAAAAACTTGTTTTGGTGGACTAAAAGTGATGGTTTGAGACCATTTTAAGTTAGGGGGTGTTTCACCCTTCTTTCTTTCTTATTTGGAAGGCTTTTGTACCTTTGTTTTCTACTTTCAAATCAACTTTTTTTGGGCTTTTAACCACTGAATTTCAAAGTATTTTCAGTGGCAAAAAACATGTTTTGAAGTCCAAAATTGGAGGGGTTAGTCTCCCCTCCTTGTGTCTTGTTTGCTAGCCTAGTTAATTCTATATGTTAGCACAATTTTCTAGCTTTTTGTAGCTATATTCCAGCATGTTTTGGACTGTTTGGGTCAGTTAAGTCTTGTTTCGCATGATTGTAGTGCAAAGGTCCTCACAAGCTCGGTGTTTTAGGCCATTAGACATCCCTTGTTTGAGTTGATTGCATGTTTTTAGAGCTTTTCATACTTTATTTCAGCACTAATCATCTCTGCAACCACCCTCATTTCTTGGCTTTTCATTTTGCTTTGGAAGTGGTTTCAAGTCATTTGTTTACCCAAGTGTGAAATTGAGGTTTCATGCTTAATGGTTTAATCCCTTAGGGTGTTCATTACCAACGGTATGAGACTTCTTTCATATCCAAAACAACTTGTGTTTTGATCCTTCTTTCCATTAGAGGACTTTAATTCACCTTTTGGACTTAATTGGATTAAAGGATGGTTGGTAAGTTGAAATCAGTAACTACCAACTTGGGACTAAAATTGGGCAAGATAATAACTTGTGTGTTGTGTGTTCAATAGACGTTAATTGAACATAAGGAAAATTGGGACATTTTATACTCAAAGTGATGAAATATGTCAAGTTTCCTAGGTCTCCATTGCCCTTGATCACGCATGATAGGGTGATGGTTCTTTGTGTCTCATTTTGCATTTATTGAATTTGCACCTCTTGAATCACAAGCCATCATGCAATGAAATTGCTTGGATTGGTGGTTTGTGGCTTCAGTTCACAACTCCTTAGATTTGTTCATGAAAAGGAGGAGTGAACTATGCAGACAATCCTTGGAAATACCCTTTCTTTGCTCTGTTTATCCTCTGTTGCAGCATGATGATCCAATGCATCAGTGGCCGGCAGACCACTATCTATGGCCAGCAAGTGGCCGACAGAGCACCATAAATAGCTGGCAGGCCACTTCCATGGCCGGCACCTGGCCGGCAACTTTTGCTAGTGGCCGGCTGGCCAGTGATGTAAACCTCAGCAGAATGTTGGTAAGGTGGAGTAAAATGGTTCTGGAAATGTTCAACTCTGCAAACAGACGCTTTCGAGAGCAAAACAGAGCACTTTTCGGGTGGTATCCGAGCATTTGCATCTTCCATTTCCCGAGGTGGAGTAGTGGCAGTGTAGTTAGAGACTTTAATTACTTAGTTTGCTTACATTTGTGTTGTAACTTAATTAGTTAGCTTACTAGTTAGTTCATTCAATTAATGTAATAATTAGTTAATTAGTTAAGCTATTTATTTCATTTGGTTTGTAATAATTAGCTTAATTAGCTTAGCCCTAATTAGTTGTTAGTTAGTTTTGCATTATTCATTCGGGCTTTCCTTCGTGAGAGCAAAAATGTAATAATGTGTATGTTTTCCAATGCCATGTCTTTTTCCCTTTTATTTACCCGCTTTTGATGGTTAGATTAGGGACATGTTTCAATTAGCATACACTACTACAAAAATAGTTAAAGATCACACTTTGACAAAAAAAAAAAATCTCACTTTTATTGAAAGTGTGATAAAAAAATTAGATTGATATTTTAATCACACTTAATTTGATTGAGTGTGATAATATTTATTTTTTATGTCACTTTTTCAATTAAGTGATTATATATATATTTTTTTAATCACACCTTTTAATTAAAGTGTGATTACATATATACTATTACTTTTTAATCACACTTTTTAAATAAGTGTGATTATATATATATATATATATATATATATTTCAATCACACATTCTAATTAAAGTGTGATTATTTATATATATTTTTAATCACACATTTTAATTAAAGTGTGATTATATATACACTATTACTTTTTATCACACTTTTTAAATAAGTGTGATTATTTATATATATTTTAATCACACATTCTAATTAAAGTGTGATTATTTATATATGTTTTAATCACACCTTCTAATTAAAGTGTGATTATATATACACTACTACTTTTTAATCACACTTTTTAAATGAGTGTGGTTATATATATTTTTTAATCACACATTTTAATTTAAGTGTGATTATTTATATATATCTTTAATCACACATTCTAATTAAAGTGTGATTATATATACACTATTACTTTTTAATCACACTTTTTAAATAAGTGTGATTATATATATTTTTTAATCACACCTTCTAATTAAAGTGTGATTATACTTTTTAATCACACTTTTTAAATGAGTGTGATTATATCTACTTTTTAATCACACATTATAATTAAAGTGTGATTATATATACACTACTACTTTTTAATCACACTTTTTAAATGAGTGTGATTATATCTATTTTTTAATCACACATTCTAATTAAAGTGTGATTATATATACACTACTACTTTTTAATCACACTTTTTAAATGAGTGTGATTATATATATTTTTTAATCACACATTTCTAATTAAAGTGTGATTATTTATATATTTTTTAATCACACCTTCTAATTAAAATGTGATTATATATACATTACTACTTTTTAATCACACTTCCTAAATAAGTGTGATTGTATAAAATATTTCAAATTGATTTTTATATAAAATATACAATTTTCAAATTTTAATCACACTTAATCTGATTGAGTGTGATAATATTTATTTTTTATGTCACTTTCTAATTAAGTGTGATTATATATATATATATATATATATTTTTTCACACTTCTAATTAAAGTGTGATTATATATATAGGTTAAATTACACTGACACCCCTGAGGTTTATGTTTATTATAGTTCCCCCCTCACGTTTTGGAAATTACATCTCACTCCCTCAGGTTTAAAGTTTCATTACAGATTCCCCCTCAGCAATTTAATTTTTTTAAATACCAATTTTGCCCTCATTGGGTAAATTATATTGACACCCCTCACATTTTAAAAATTACAATCCCCTTTCTAAGGTTTAAAGTAGCATTACCAATTGCCCCCTCAGTTAGTATTAGTTGGAAAAAAAAATCATTGAAAAAAAATTAATTGGAAAAAAAATTAATTGAAAAAAAAAATTTGTTAGTAAAATTTTTAAATTTCTGTTTAAAAACCAACATAAACTCATTTTTTGAATTTACGTTTTTCCTCAATCTTTTGATAAATCATTTCTTACGTTGGTAACTTATTTAATTATTTATTAATTTTACGACATTTTTACCATCTAAAGCCTGTTTGCTAACCATTTCATTTTCAGTTTTCAATTTATATTTACAAAAATTTAAAAAACTGTCATAAAAACTTGTTTGATAATTTTTTTGGTTTATAAATGGTTGTCTCAGTTTGTAAATTTGAGGAAAAAACGTAAATTCAAAAAATAAGTTTACGTTGGTTTTTAAACAGAAATTTAAAAATTTTACTAGCAAAATATTTTTTCAATTAACTTTTTTTTCAATTAATTTTTTTCCAAATAATTTTTTTTCCAATTAATTTTTTTAGGTAAATTACACTAACAACCCCTGAGGTTTATGTTTATTAGAGTTCCCTCCTCACCTTTTGGAAATTACATCTCCCCCCTGAGGTTGAAAGTTTCATTAGAGATTTCCCCTTTTAGCAATTTAATTTTTTTAAATACTAATTTTTCCCTCACTGGGTAAATTACATTGACACCCCTCACATTTTAGAAATTATAATCCCCTCTTTAAGGTTTAAAGTAGCATTACCAATTGCCCTCTTGGTTAGTATTAGTTGGAAAAAAAATTCATTGAAAAAAAAATTTAATTGGAAAAAAATTATTTGAAAAAAAAGATTAATTGAAAAAAAAATTTGTTAGTAAAGGTTTTAAATTTCTGTTTAAAAACCAACGTAAGCTCATTTTTTGAATTTACGTTTTTTCCTCAAATTTACAAACCGAGACAACCATTTATAAACTAAAAAAATTATCAAACAAGTTTTATTACAGTTTTTAAAATTTTTGTAAATATAAATTGAAAATTGAAAACGAAATAGTTACCAAACAGGCTTGATGGTAAAAATGTCGTAAAATTAACAAATAATTAAATAAGTTACCAACGTAAGAAATAACTTATCAAAAGATTCTTAGGCTATGTATAGTTTGATTTTTAAAATTTTTTTTAAAAATTAAAAATTAATTTGGTTAAGAAATAAAAAATAAAAAATAATTATCATTTTAATATAATTTTTATCTTTCGAGTGGTTAGAAATATTTTTTTACAAATTTAATTGAAACAGCCATATGTATGTATATAACTTGCCCAAAAATTAAAATGATAATTATTTTTTATTTTTTCTTTCTTATTCACACTTTTTCACACTTTATTTCTAAATGTGAATATATATATATATATATATATTTAATCACACTCCTAAATAGTATAGTTGTATAAAACATTTCAATTTGATTTTTATATAAAATATACTATACAATTCGCGCCTTTATTCTACCCATACCCATACCCATACCCATGAATGAGAGACGACTCTTCCATTCCCCATTGAATTTCACAAACACGCATGTCCCTTCTCCTTCTCCTTCTTCTTGCCTTCTGTTTCTGAAACGAAGCCCTGTTTCATCAGCTCCGAACCACCACTGAAGCTACTCACAGCTCCGAACCACCATTGAAGTTACTCAAATTTGTCTTTTGAAATCAAAAACCTCTTGAAATTTCTGGTGAGTTCTCTATTTCTTATGCCCCTTCTGTGTGTATATATTTATGATTATGGTTATTATTAGTGGAATTTTATAGATGTAGGTTTTTATGCCCCTTCTGTGTGATATAGGTTATTATTAGTGGAATCTGTAGGTAAGTTTTCAATACCCCCTTTCCACGTTCAAGCAGAGTTCCTATGCCTTCATTAGACTAAAAAAACTGATGCTTCGTATAAGCTAAATAGATGCAAGGCAAAATTCTAGATCTAAGTTGGAATGTTTATAGTGAATCATCGTCAATTACTACACATTTCAGGGTGTACTCAGAGAAACAATAAAGCATGCTAAAACTTGTCATGTGTGAACATTTTAGAATATGGGTGTTGAGGAAAACAATTAATTACTCCGAGAAAGGACTTGCATAATAAGACAAGGAGTTGGACTAATTAATTTTCTTCTCTATATGTGTATTTATCCTCTTGTGGTATTGGATATGGATATGTATTTGATTGGTCTTTTAACTTGTTGGGTGTATTGTATTTGTATGTATGCTAAGGATGTGTATTTGGTTGGCCTTCTATATATTTTGGAATTTGCTTTTCTGTTCTTCCGTCGGTTCTTAATTATAGAAACTTGCTATGCTTGGATCATTTGAAGGTTACTATCCTTCCTACTCGAACCATCGAATGATGATTGTCACTCTTTGCAACCAGTGGTTGAGTGCCGAAATAGCGAAACTCACTACTCTATTAGCCTCTGTTAAGTGTCATTATATATATTTATTTTATAAATTTTCCTTTTCACCAAAGAAAAATTAAAATAAAAAAGGTTTGTTGTAGCAACTTATCCATGTCATTTGTATCGATGGGTTGTGTCCAAGCACATGCAGCATTGCATTTAACATTGAAGTTCCAGATTAGCTGGTTAGACTAGTGAACCAGAAATTCCCATTCAAATTGGATGTGTTTTACATGGCTAGAAAGGGTAGATAGAGTCTTGTTTTTCTTTCTCTATTTTTTTATGGTTTGGAAGGTAATAAGTTATGAACGTTAATTTTTCTTTGTTTTTGTTAAAGGTGACTTGTTTGCTCTGCAACACTTTTCAAGTACTGATTCTATAACTCTATTAATTTAGAATATTTAGCAAAAAAGGCTGGAGTTGATGAAGCTTCATTTAGTATTGGTTGGTACTTTGTAGTTCTTAACTCTAACTTAGATAGTTTATGCTGTTTGGTTGAGTTTTCAAAATTTGTTTCTAAATTTTTTTCAAAAACAAGTTCAGTTGAAAAAAATTAAAAAATAATCATTATTTTCATATGTTTTTCTCTTTATGGGGCATAAATAATCTTTGAAAATTTTAATTTTTTTTAACGGTGTATTTAAAAATAAAAAAAACAAAAAGAAAACTAGTTTCTAGTTTTTCAAAAAGATTTCAAAAAACAAGTTTTGGAAACTCAATAGAATATGTAAGGAAAAAGTTTTGCATGTCAGAGGTGAGGCATGAGCTGTTGTGCTTGGGTGCTTAATGATTTGGTCCCATGATGAGATGGATGTAAGCAAAAATTCATTTATCTTTAACTTGGAGATTGATATATAGAGAGAACAAAAATTGTCTGACCTCCCCAAAAAAATTCATTTATGAAAGGCTTGCTTTCTTAAAAAAAGAATTATTTTGTTTGGGTGAACCACATAAATCTCTTATGTTTCTTGTTTGAGTGTTTGATCTTCTTGTCCATTTTTAGATTAATTCTGTGTGTGATTGTTTACCCAAGTCGTGGAGATTGGTATTATTTATTAATTCCATAACAGAATCTTCACACGCTCATTCATGGGATCTATGTTCAACACCTTTTTTTTTTTTGTTTTTCAGTTTTGCTTGATCATGCTTGGTTGTTTATAGTCCTTGGTTGTTGAGGTAAATGAGGGCGAAAATATAAAATAATTAAAAATATAATACCTAATAATTTTAAGATGTAAAATTGTATAGCATAGGTGCTATTGAGTGCTATCATGCCTACCTATTTTGAGAGTTACACTCTTGTGCTATTGCTCCTGCTCCTCAAATTGGTATAGCAACTATTCTTCAATTTCCTAAAAAATTGGAAACTTTTCTTTTATCTGTAGAGATGAATGGAGGGAACCACAGTCTCTGTGGATATTCTCTGCATATCCTTTTGTTTACCGATCCCTTCGTCTTTGCCTTTGTTACTACTATCAGATACTAGACAAAGCCATCTGTTGACTCTTTAATCCATCTAGGGGTAATCTTTAACATTAAACTTTAGTGCTTTTTTTATCAACTCTTTATGTGATAATTCGATAGGTCAATGTGAATGGACCTACGGGTCTGTATACTTTACTATTTTTATCAACTCTTTATGTAACCAAAATTGCTACATGTACAACAACCTAGCCAAAACTATAAAATGCCGTAACTACATAGCAAAAAACCTTCAACAAGTAGCAAAGAAAGCAGCATGAGCAAGACATCAAATGAATATATATATACTCTCCAGATTTGTTTACTCTCTTTCTCTTTGCTCTCTTATTTACTCTCCAGAAAGAGCTTGTGGTCACATTGTGTTTGCTTGAAAAGTACTTGCCACCTTCGTTCTTTGATATCATGGTGCATTTGACAGTGCATCTTGTTAGAGAAGTTCGACTTTGTGGACCAGTTCACTTTAGATGGATGTACCAATTTGAGAGGTTCATGAAGATCTTAAAGGGTTATGTTCATAATCGTAATTGTCCTGAAGGTTGCATTGCTGAAAGTTACATTGTAGAAGAAGCTGTTGAGTTTTGTGCAGAGTACTTATCTGGAGTGGATGCAATCGGGATTCCTTCTAATAGGAACATGACAGTTGATGATGATATAGAAATTGGAAGGCCTTTATCAAGTGGTTATGTTGTTACTGTTGATCGTAATGAATGGGAGCAAGCACATCGTTATGTGTTAGAAAATACAAGTGACATTCAACCATACATTGAGTAAGAATATTTCATGTACATTTTTGTATAATTGTATTCTCACAAGTTAGAGATTTATCTCATAATATATTGCTTTATTGATGATTTGATAGGGAGCATATGGCTTGGTTGAAGCTAAAATATCATCGTCAATCACAAAGTCAAAAATGGCTACAAATTGAGCATAATAAAACATTTATGTATTGGCTTCGTGAAAAGGTATTGGGGTAATTCAACATTTATCTTTTTCTAATAGCAAATATTATTAAGAAAAAGTTACCTAACTATTCAACCATATACAGGTCTCAAAGGAATTAAGTGGCCAAAATAATATCTCAAATAACCTGAAGTGGATAGCACAAGGACCTCGATTGGATGTTATAAAATTCCCTGGCTATATCATCAATGGTTGCCGTTATCACACAAAAGATCGGGATAACTCACGAGTTAGCCAAAACAGTGGAGTTAGTTTAGTGGCAACAACAATGCATGTGACAGGTTACAAGGATAAGAACCCAGTGTTTACTGATATGAGTTACTATGGAGTTATTATTGAGATATGGCAACTTGACTACAATATGTTCAAGATTCCGGTATTTAAGTGTGATTGGGTTGACAACACAAAGGGAATTAGAGTGGATGAGTTGGGTTTCACATTAGTTGAGTTAGGGAGGATAGGCCATAAAGACGATCCCTTCATTTTGGCTTCCCAAGCTAAGCAAGTTTTTTATGTACAAGATCAACTTGATCCGAGATGGTCAGTTGTGCTAGAACCTCCTCAAAAACAATATTCTTGTGAAAAGGATGATGAGTTCAATGATTTTTGTATAGAGCATCATGGCTTTACAAAAGTTTTGCCAGAAGTTGAATCATTAGATGTGGTTGATGATTCTATGTCATCTTACATGCGAGGAGATTGTGAGGGAACTTGGCTCGATAATCCATGATGAAAAAAAAAAATGTCTTTGTAAGAATGTATGTCTAAGTATTGTATTTTCATGTTAAAATTTTGACTTATATTCATTTTCTTCATGTCTTTATATTTAATTGTCTAACTATTTGACATTTTTTTCTTAAATTTTTATTTTATTTTATTCACAGGATGGATACTTCTCATGTCCTGCCTACTGATGGAGAGGATGCATGGTTACCAGCAACAGAACCAACATCTAATAAAAGAAAAGGCAGAGGTTCGACAACATTACCGGATGTCATAAAGGATAGGAGTTCTGGTGTACGAAAAGCCATTGACTATAACGAGAATGGTCAATTGATTGGAAACAATTCAATCAAATGTTCAAGCTATCATGGGGTGTTGGCTCGCACAATGATTCCGATATGCTATAAAGACTGGTTTGAGGTGCCAGCTGAACTGAAAGAAAAATTATGGAGTTGTGTGGAGGTAAGTAAGACACTTAAACATGTATTTAAGTGCAATCAAAATTAGAATTTTATAACGTTATATTTTTTGACTACTCAGTTAACATACAAAGTGGATGAAAGAAGTAAGAAAAATGTGTTATCTTCAATTTGTTCAAAATGGAGGACATTCAAGAAAGAACTTACCAAGTACATACGTGAAAACAAGTCCAATCCTGAGATCATATCAAACCCACCAGCAATTTATGGATTCATTGAACAAAGACATTGGGACTCATTTCTTGTAAGGCGACTATCAGAAGAGTTTGAGGTAAAAATAATCAAACTTTAGTTATTTAAAATGTCAGTATTAAATGCTAGACCCATCAAACTTCGTATAGTTCTGTAATAACAGTGGCATGCCCCTTGTAATCTTGTAAATTTTATGTTTTATTTTATGACTTATTCACCTAAAAAAAATATTAAATGCTATACATTTGGATTAATTTTGTGTGTTACATTTTCAAAGATTTTGAGCCAGGTTCAGAAATGGAGACGAAGTCAAAATAAGTATAACCATAGAATTAGTCGAAAGGGCTATGCTCGCTTTCAAGAAGACTATGTAAGTGGTTATAAATTTTATTATTTAATAACAATTTTGATATCATTATTTTGAAAAATTGATGTATGTTTAATTGACAGAAACGTATGACCGGATCTACTGAAGATTTGGACAGAAGCGTTCTATGGAAAAAGGCTCGTCAAAATAAAAATGGAGAATATGATGACAAGACAATTATGGAACAAGCTGCGAGAATTGTAAGATATTTGTGTGTACTGATTGCATTTATTTTATATTATCTTAACTGTTCATCTTTCTTATATAGTAATGTAATATTGTAGGATGAGTTGACCAAACAAAAAAGTGATGGGAGTTTAAAGATTGAAGGATGCAATGACATTCTTACTATGGCATTGGGTACTCCTGAATCTTCTAGTCGAGTAAGGGGTGTAGGAAATTCTGTCACACCTAGCACCTACTTTCACTTGCCTAGACGTGGGAATCAGTCACATTGGGAGAAGAAGTGTAATGATCTTGAGGCAGTGGTGGTACAATTGCAAGCTAGGCTTAGTGCAGTGGAACAACAAATACCATATACACCAGAATCTGAACATGTTAGTTCAAACATCTTGAGAAGTGGTTATGAAGGAAATTTTCAGCCTGATTTTCTCTTAACAGAAAACAGAGTGAGAACTAAGGATGACATTCCACCCCAAGCTCTTACCCAAAAGATTATAAAGGTGTGTAGCATTTAGAACACCTAAAGTTGTTATATTTTCTAATACTGTTAGTAATTTTATTAGTGCTTTTGTTGTTATCTGTGTGTTTGTTATAGAGCAAATGTTCAAACACATTGAAAAGTGGTGGTAGAGGCAATTTTCAGCATGATTCTTTATTAGCAGAAAATATGGTGAGAACTAAGGACGACATTCCACCTCAAGATCCTAAACAAAATAAGAGAAAGGTGTGTAGTTTTTATCTATTGATGTTATAATTTCTAATATCGTTAGTGATATTATTAGAAGTTACATTTTTAACTTTGTGTTATAGGGCAAACCATGTAAACTCGCGATAGGTTCCATTGAAAATATTGTTGCTCATGGTACGGTGTATGAGAGAATTGAACACAATGAAGCCATTCATACGGTGCCATTAGGAGAATCCAATGTACGTGTGTCTGTTGAAGTTGTTATTCAAAAAGATGCCCCTCTTCCTATACCTATCCCAGATGAGATGCTTATTGTTGGAGAAGCAGTGGGATTTTTTGTTGCTTGGCCCAAAAATCTTGTATTGGTCGGTGATGAGGTAAAATATTCAAACTTAGAAACTTTATTACAATTTCTTAAAGTTAAAGTTGACTTATATTTGTTTATTTTGAAAATTTTAAACTTAGGGAGCTTCAATTAATGTTGAATGTGGAAAATATCAAGAGTCCATTCAATCTTTTGTTTCATTAGTTGAGCATATCAAGTATGATGAAGCCATAGACATTCCACTAGAGAAAGACATATTTGGGGAGGAGATCAATATCCAACTTCAAAGAGTAGACATGGAGTACATATGTCATGTAAAAGAATTATCTGTTACATGTATCATGTTGTACATAAGGTAAGGAAAATTTGCTACATCAATAGTTATTTCTGCAGATTTTATGAATTACGAATTTAATTAAAATTTGTTTATTTTATTAGTCATCTCCATCAAGTGTTGAAGGCTTCCAATTGGAGGAAACAATTTGTATTTGTTAACCCTTGTGTCGTTAGTGGAAAAACTATGGCTGGGGAGAAATCAAAATCAGTGTTGCTTGCAAGAAGATTAGAGGAGGCTATGCTAGAACAATTGGTTTTAATTCCTTATAATATTGGGTAATTATCTAAAACTATTTATTTCATGTGTTCAAATGATAATAAACTTATTAAGCTTATACTTGTGACTTGTTCAATTGTAGGTACCATTGGATATTGTTAGTCATTGATCTAACATTGATGATTGTGTACTTACTTGATCCGATTAATTCTAAAATAAACACAAGCTTTGAAATTGTAATAAACACGTAAGTTTGGCTAGTTCGTACATTTTTAAGCAATTTGAGTTACTCTAAAAATATTTTGACATTTGGAATTTCTTTTGTAAAGTGCTTTGAAAATTTATGAAACTACCCAAAGGAGGAGGAGGACCAATCCAGTTTGGAAAGTAGTTCAGGTAATCAATATCATTTTCTCTAATTTTATCATACTTATATTATGCTAATGATTGTTCAGCTTGATCATAACACTTTATATATAGTTTCTAATAATAATGAAAATGCTTTTATGTAGTCCCCGCAACAACCTACAAACGTGGAATGTGGGTTTTATGTAATGCGGTATATGAAAGACCTCATTAGAGATCAAAGCATCCTAAGAAAACAAAATGTGAGATAAATTCTAAACTTTTATTACTATTATATTCATGATACTTGTACATCTTCTTCATTATCTAATTGTTTGTAAATAACCTCTTGCAGTTCAATGGAAAAAAGACTTACACGGAAACCGAACTTGATGAAGTGCGAGTTGAATGGATTAATTTCGTACTAAAGAATATGAGTTGAAATCCAATGTAAGTATGATATAACTTCCGTTCTTTAAATTACTAATCAACAATTTCTTTAGTTGGTAAAGAATATATAATCACTTCAAGATTTCATTTTAGATTTGTTGATTCTATGTATATTTGGTTTTATGACTTTAAAATATCTGCTCATACATTGAAGATTTTCATTTTGGATTTATTGATTCTATGTATATGTCATATTTATATATGGTAATCCAAACATTTTATATTAGTAACAATCAAAGTTGTTATTCCTTTTCTATTGATGCAGGAGATGAAGAGTCAGTGTGATGAGAAAATGTTCGATTTTGTCTTTTGTAAGTCTCTACAAAAATATTAAGTTTATTCATATGCTTCTAGCGGTTTCTGAATTAATTTGTGTTTTTATTTTTCAGGTCAGAAATTTCTTGGAGAAATGCAAAATATGGTCAAAGAATTCAACAACTTAGTTTTTTCAAGTTTTTTTTATTTTTTAATATATGTAAGCACAGTTAAAAACTTTTTACTAATTCCTTTGTATATACTTTTTGAACATTTAACTTTCATTTATGAAATATATGACGTTATTCCATTCAATATATGGTTGTGATTCAAAATATAGTATATAGTGTGTATTACATTCTTCAAATGCATATAACATGTGATCTTATCTGATTATTAATCACGTGTTTTATTAGATATTAATCACACTTAAAATCTGTGATCTAAATGTTTATTATCACAGGTTTTATTAGTTATTAATCACACTTAAAAGATGTGATCTAAATGTTATTAATCACACTTAAAAGATGTGATCTAAATATTTTTAATCACACTTAAAAGGTGTGATCTAAATATTTTTAATCACACTTAAAATATGTGATCTAAATGTTATTAATCACACTTAAAATGTGTGATCTAAATATTTTTAATCACACTTAAAATGTGTGATCTAAATGTTATTAATCACACTTAAAAGGTGTGATCTAAATATTTTTAATCACACTTAAAATGTGTGATCTAAATCTTATCAATCACACTTAAAAGGTGTGATCTAAATGTTTTTAATCACACTTAAAAGGTGTGATTTAAATCTTATCAATCACACTTAAAAGGTGTAATCTAAATGTTTTTAATCACACTTTAATCACACTTAAAAGGTGTGATCTAAATCTTATCAATCACACTTAAAAGGTGTGATCTAAATGTTATTAATCACACTTAAAAGGTGTGATTAAAAATGACCCCTTTTAATCACACTCCCAAAGATCACACTTTAATAAAACTAAAAAGGTGTGATTAAATAACAAACATCACACAAAAAAAGTGTGATCTTTATCTGTTTTTGTAGTAGTGATACCTTATGCTTGCATCCCTTCATCTTGTCTTGCATGCACCGAAGCTCGGTGCATCATTCAAACTGCATTGTCATTTCAATACATTCTTTGAATACGTGCTTAAACCACATGTCTTGAATTATTTCATATGCCATATTAGTAGCCGAGCCTACATAATTGCATATCGCATGTGTTGCATTAGATATCTTGTATAGTTAGGAATCATGCATATTTTTCTAACTCATATCTTCTTAGCTTGAAGTACTAGGTGAGTTTTTAGTGCTTTAGCATACTTGTATGAGTGTGAGTGATTGCCATGTCTAGCATACTTAAATGCTTACTTGAGAAATTGCCTGAATGCCTGTGGATGAAGGCTTGTTGATCGAATTGGAATAATTCAACGAATGTACGTTTTAAGCCCACTATGTTTGGTGGCAAATTCACAACTTTAAGCCCACTTGAGGTGGCAAATTCAAACCTTTTCCCAAAGCAAACATGAATTTGAATTGTTCCACCTTGAGCAAACTAGTCTATACTTTCATGTGCACATCACATAGTAAAGCTAGCTTAATAACCGGAACAAGAGCACATAATGTACATAAAAAATCATATCATGACTAGTAGAGGCCGATCTTTGATCAGGCGAGTGGGGGTGCTCAATCCATGACCTTCCCCTCTCATACCTAAGTTCCCGAGCTGAGGCAACTTTGGTGATGATGGACACATGGCCTTTGGCACGAGTCATGGGTTTCCTAAATTCCCCCAAAATAAAATATTTAAGTGGCGACTCTGTATCTGGCAAAGCAGTCCAATTTTGGCATTTTTTATTCAAAAATCGATTTTCCAAAAGATTTGCCGGATTTGGACTCTTTGGTGTTTATTAATTTCACATTGCACTTGTGAGATTAGATTCAGAACCACGGGAGTCCAAACGGTAGGGCTTCTTTCGAGTTTCCGAAAGGGAGCATGAAGAAGCCGAGCTACACACAACCATGTCATCAGTGTACACTTCCACTGTTTTGCCAATTAGATGTCTGAACATCTTGGTCACCAACCTCTAGTAGGTTGCTCCTGCATTTTTCAACCCGAAAGGCATCACTCTGTAGCAGATACAACCCTTTTGGGGTGATAAATGCAGTCTTCTCCTCGTCGGGGGGATACATTGCTATCTGATGGTATCCCCTATAAGCATCCAGGAAGCTCATCCTTCCATGCCCTGAAATGGCATCCACTAATTGATCAATCTTGGGAAGTGGGAAACTGTCTTTGGAACAAGCCTTATTCAGGCTAGTGAAGTCCATACAAACCCTCTACTTTCCATTCTTCTTTTTCACAACAACTGTGTTTGACAACCAAGTTGGGTAGTTTACCTTTCGAATGGCTCTGGCTTCCAACAATTTGTCCACTTCCTCCTCTACTGCCTCCACATGGACCAACGTCGGTCTCCTGGCTCGTTGAATGATAGGTTTTGCCAACCTGTCTACATTTAGTCTTTGGCAAGTGACCTCGGGATTAATGCTAGGCATCTTGTATGGCGTCTAGGCAAATACCGCCATGTTTGCTCGCAAGAATGGCTCTAACTCCCTTTCCTCCTCCTCGGCTAAGCCTGAGCTGAGAAGGAAGAAGCGTTCTTCATCCCCTTGTTGGACTAGGATTTTCTTCAAAGCTTCTTCGCTTTTGTCGGCCGGCTCTTTGTCGACGTCATCCAGGACCTCCATGTCCTCATCCTCAATTTCTACTGTTTCTGGCTCTCGCACGTTGTAGGTGGATTTTATTGCTGCCATGGAGCAATTCTTTGCCTGCACTTGATCCCCTCTGACTTCTTCAATTCCATGCTCCGTTGGGAACCACAACAGCTGGTGCAATGTTACAGGAACAACCCTCATTGCGTGCAACCATGGCCTCCCCAAGATAAGATTGTAAGGGGAGGGGGTGTTAATTACTGTGAACATGCTTACCTTCTTGGTGCCCGCTTGCACCTCCAGATTTATTGCTCCCAGGGGCCATGTCGGCGTTCCATTGAACCCGACCATTGGGTTGTCAGACTGCTCCAAATCATCTCGGTGAAGGTCGAGCTCCTTATAACATCTAACATACATGATGTCACAAGAGTTGCCTTGGTCAATCAGAATGTGCCTTACCTGGCATTCTCCAATCTTAAGGGTCACTACCAGAGCATTGTGTGGATGTTGCACCATGTCTAGGTCTGCTTCAGTGAAGGACACCATTGGTCCCTGGCGCTCGTTTGTCATAGGCCTCTTTTGCTGGACCTAATACACATGTTGTAAGTGCTTTACCCTCTAAGTCTCCCCACGTACCTCGTTCTTATTAACCCTCGAGTGACTCACATTAATCACTCGAGGTTCATCTGCTTGCGGTTGTGGTGCTGGTGGAAGTTGTGCTGCCGGTGTCTGGGACAGCCTTGCCTGCTCTTCCCTCATTCTGGCCTCATCTACTAGGTTCCTTAAGTGACCTTGTCTAACCAGATCTTCCAAATGCGTCTTCAGGGCTCTGCACCCCTGAGTCAGGTGCCCATCCTCATTATGGTAGGCACAGTGCTTCCCAAGGCTTCTTCCCATAAATTCGCCAGGAATCTTCTCTGGTGCTCTATAATACGGCTGGTTCCTGATCCTTTCCAGGACTTTATAAACCGGGATCCGGAACACAGTGGTGACTGCCTGTGCAGCCCTCAGTCCTGTTTCTTGTCTATTAAAATTTGTATTACCTCGGCCTCGCTTCGGCGAGCCGTTCCTTTTCTCTTGCTTTGACGCCTTCGTTCCTGGCTTATCCTCTTCTGCTCTCACATATTTCTCGATCCTAGCCATGAGCTCCTCCATAGTCTTCGGCAGAGTCTTTGCCAGTGACTTTTGAAGCATGCAGTCATCCTCCAGGCTATTCTTAAAAGATACGACTGTCAACTCCTGGTTGCATCCTGGTATTCGGTTGAACACCTCGTAATACTTTTTGGCATAAGCCTTGAGACTTTCACCCTCGCCAATTTTCAGAGCCATTAGGGAGTCTACCCTCAACGGCTGCAATTTGTTTGTAACAAACCTGGCCACAAACATCTCGGCCAGGCCTTCCCAACTCTTCACAATTCCTTTCGGCAACTTGTGAAACCAATTTGATGCAATTTCCCCAAAAGATGATGGGAATACCTTGCAGAGCAATGGTTCGTTCCCGATATATAGTGCCATTGAATTCAAATATAAGCTGACGTGAAAGTTCGGATTAGACTTACCGTCATATATCTGGAACCTCGGCATATGGAACCTTTATGGGGCCTCGAACTTATCCAACTTCACTAAGAATGGTGTTCTCGGCTTGACCGGGGATATGACCTCGGCATTCTGCCGCTTCCTCTAGAGGTAGTCCCTCAAATCCTCCTTAGTCCGACCAGGAGCTCAACTGTCAACGGATTTCAGCCTTTTTGGTACACTGCTCCCGACATCGTTATGAGTCCTCTTGGACTTCTCTTCATTCACCGTATCAAAACAAAGTTCCTTCCCTTGAACATGCCAATGTTCCTTGACATACGTTCCTTTGGTACGGGGCGTTCTCTAAGACTCTCCCCTCATGGACTTTGCTCGCTCGGTGTCCCCTGAAAGCCGATGTGAGCGTTCCTTCACCCTGTCATGCTGAGGGACTGTTGGGACGACTTTCTGCCCCCCTTTCTGGGCATCGTTCTTAGTCGCTGGAATCGGCATGTCCTTCAATGGAAACGGTGGCTACATGACGTTGTTCTGCATCATAAAGTTGACAACCGATTATAGGTCTGCCAACTTGTTTGCCATTCCCTTCATCTCGCCGTCCCTCCTCAGGCATTTATCTTTCCATACCTAGAGATCGCTTTCATTGTAATACCCGCCTTGACATGTTCTCTTCAATGCGTCTCCCTCTTGGCCGACGTCCTTTTCCCTGGGATTCTGATCCCGAGGTCCTTCATTACAATTCTCTTCCTCCACATTAGGATTGGCGTGTTTGCCACTTCCACTAGGGATGTCGTCCACGACCTTTTCTTTCTGCCCGTCGTTGGCCATCTATTCTCCTTACTTTTCCACAGACGGTGCCAAATTGTGGGTGTTGATTTCTGACCACACAACCAAACAGGAAAACTCAACAGAAGAGTACCAGCAGAATAGATTAAGCCCGAACAACCTGTCAGAAAGATAAGAATCCGGCGATGGTTCGTTCACCCGGGGGCACTCTGACGATTAAGTCAGTAATTATCTCTCAAAGATAGCCAATTATGCTTAACTCACAAGAAAGAACTTACTGCTTCTAGTATATCACACATAACTGAGACTCACAGGGGTATCCTACTTTTATAGCCAGCACTTGACCTGATCCCTGTAGAGACCCAACCTCAATGGACTCAGGATTCCCAGCTAGATAAGGATAAACTCCCTAAGAGCTTTGTCTTTATTCAGACTGAGATCCTCCCCAGTTTTAGAACTCTTGTCCCTTATCTGTTCACGTCGGATTCTGATATCTCCGCAAATAATCTCGGCTTAGTCGAGATCACCTCGGCGTCAGAATCAGACCACGTGGCACCACGACTGACACTCCAGGGTCACCTTGGCCACGTATTGTCCCTCAAAAAATACATCCCCACAATATCATATGCAACCGGTATGTGCATATATGATTTTTGTTGTCTGATTATGTTTAACAGAAAATGAAAATGCAGCTTGCAATGATTTTTCAAACAAAAAAGCAACATGCCATCATTTTCCCAAAAGGAAAACCAGCAAGCGAATGAGTTCGGATCGTCGGTCGCACTTTCCTGCGACCTTCCCTACCGCGCATCCAAAACGACGTGATTTTGGTGTTTTTTTTTTTTTCCCTTCTTCTTCTTACTTTTTCTTTTCAGCCCGTTTGATTGATTGGTTATCATCATATTCACAATCTTTGGTTCTTTACAGAGAGTGTTTCCACTGAATATATGGATCCTCATATCAAACTTCAAGCTAGCTTACAACATGCTTCGTCGCCCGGACAGCACATTCAACCATGATCTAGTACTTAGAAGGAAAAAAGAAGGAAGAAAGAAAATATTTAGAAGGAAAAAATTAGACGCAGAGTGTAGGGAGAAGAATAAAGGAAGAGGCATCACCGAAAAATTATTAGAAGGAAAGGGCAACCAAATTGATACCTGTGCAACTCGATCGGACTCATAAACAACCAGATTAGACGGAAAATTATTTCATTTGGCTTGAGATTTTATTAGATATGTGGGTCTTTAAGTGATTTGTTGCAGATTTGAGATTGCATCTATATTTGAGAAGGTTGTAGGTTTGCAATTTTTCTTTTTGGGTTTGAATCTTGGTTTATTTTCTAGTGGGTGTGATTTGGTAGTTTTTAGAGAGAGAAAAGAGGAAGAAGAAGGAGATGGAGAAGAAGAGATGGTGGGTTTCGTAGTTTTTCTAGATAGAAAGGAAGAAGAAGGAGATGGAGAAGAAAAGGTGGTGGGTTTGGTTTACAAATTTTAGATTGCATCTATATTGAATCTATATTTGAGAAGCATGCGGGTTTGCAAATTTTCTTTTTGGGTTTGAATCTGGTTTATTTTGTAGTGGGTGTGATTTGGAAGTTTTTAGAGAGAGAAGAGAGTAAGAAGAAGGAGATGAAGGACAAGTGATGGTGGGTTTGGTAGTTTCTGTAGATAGAAAGAAAGAAGAAGGATATGGAGAAGAAGAGGTGCGAAAAGGGTATGAGAAGCAAAAAAAAAAAAAAAACACCAAAACAACGTCGTTTTGGATGCGCGGTAGGGAAGGCCGCAAGAAAGTGCGGCCGACGATCCGAACTCGCAAGCAAATAGGTTATGGTCTTGTAGTTCAAGTGTATGGTAATAAGTTACAGGAACTTTTATAGTTTGAGTTAAATTTTATTTTTCTTTTTATACATTTTTAATTTACATAATTTATTATTTATATTTTAAGTTCAATTTTAATTAAGTTATTTTATTCAAATTTTCATTAATTTTTCATGGAGTATATTAACAAGTATCCTAAAATTCTTGATTTTAACCTCCAACTTAATCAAAAAGATCAAATTAAAATTAAATTTAAAACATAAAAATCAAATCATTCAATTTAAAATAATAGAACCAAAATAAAACTTTATTAAAAGTGTAATTATTCTGTATGGAGTCAGGTTTTTTTTATTATTTTTAATTGGTTACTTTTTTGTGATGAACGGACAGGATTGACCAAACAATCTAACGGTTGAGATTAATGTTTCACAGCCAATCCCCCCAAAGCACAGGTACTGTTCCAATCCATCGTTACACTAACAGCAGAAGACTGCCTTGACAAAATGGCGGCCCGTGGCGGTGGCGGTGGCGATGTTCCGAACACACTGCGTAAGTTAGCATCAGCTGCTATGCTCGTCGGCGGAGCTCTCATACTCTCTCTCTTTATATATATATATATGTGTGTGTGTGTGTGTTTATATATATGTGGGTTTGCATCTAAGGATTGTAATAAACAGTAAGTTTGTTGAATTTTGAGTTTTGGGGATTTGGGGTTTTTGTTTCTGCAGAAGAAATTTGAAATTGGCATGTGGGATGTGCAAAGGAAAAGGGTTTTACAATTGCAATTGTACAAACGAAATTCAACAATACACTGGTCACCTTTGATACTGTGCTTGTAGGTGAGAATTTTTTCCCCACCATTTTCTTGTTCTTTTTATTTATTTATACATTTTCATAGAATCATGTTACGGCAATGCTGGGGACCCCAGCACCCCCACCTTTACGTGAGGGGCTGCCAGTGGCTGAAAACCGCCCTCCCCCCCCCCCCCAAAAAAAAAAAAAAAAAAAAAAACAAACAAAAACAAACAAACAAGCAAACAAACAAATAATTTTTAGACCAATCAGAAGGGACCCCAGCACCCCCACTGGGGTCTCCTGCATTTTCCATCATGTTAAGTCCACAATGATTTTTGATGATATCAAATGATTGCTTTACTTTGACTATGTGCATCCTTGTCTTGAAAAAAAAAAAAAAAAAAAAAAAAAAAAAAAGGTGCTTAAATGGTTTATTTGATAGCCCACAAGCATATGGTTAACTTGATTATTGTATAGAGATTTTATTCTACTCTTGAAAGGTCCCTAGAAGTTTATAAGGCAATTCAGTGAAGAATACTACAACGTGAGAGATTTAACAAAATGTAGTATAGCAAACACAAATAAATATTACTCCTCCTAGGACTAGGACTTTTACTCCTCCATTCAGAGTCCTCCTAGGAATCATACTCCTGAAAGATAATGCTTATCCTTCAACACCCCCCTCACTGCTTAAACCAAGTGAGATGGTTTTACCATGACCGAACTCCAACATGACCGAAGTAAACATGACTGTAGTTAGCCGCAGAATAGGCCGAACTATCGTTAGTTCGGCTCTTCCTCCCACTGTACTTACTTCGGCTTCTCATGCGCGACCCATGGCATGGCTAAACCGGACTAACAACTAGCTAGGTCCGATCGAGCTAGTCATGCTATGCCGCAACCGGACTAACTTTGAGTGTGGCCATCTGGCAACCGAACTAACCGTAGTACTCTTCTGGACCGAGATAACATTAGGCACTTCTGGGACCGGACCAACTTCAAGTCCTTCTACGACCGGACTAACTTCAAGGCTCTCTTGGACCGGTCTAACTTCAAGGCTTCTACCGCGCTATCCAGAGCGAAGCCTACCAGAGAAGCCATTACCTCGGCTCCGATTGCCATGGCCGAGATAACTATTTCTACTCCGGTTGGTAACTTATAATCACGTTTGGACCGAGGTAACACTTGAAGAATTCCCTTCCATACTTGGACCGAACTAACACTTGGACCGCGGCCCACTTGCTAGTCTTTTCTACCGCGACCCATATCCGTTTAGTTCTTGGACCGAAGTAAATCTATCCTTACCTCGGTCCATTACGCGGCCCAATTTCCAAGGAAGTCTCCTCCTTAGCTCGGCCAAATTTAGATATAAATTACACTCTCATTTATACATTTTCATGGAATCATGTTACGGCAATGCTGGGGACCCCAGCACCCCACCTTTACGTGAGGGGCTGCCAGTGGCTGAAAACCGCCCCTCCCCCCCCCCCCCAAAAAAAAAAAAAAAAAAAAAAAACAAACAAACAAACAAGCAAACAAACAAACAATTTTTAGACCAATCAGAAGGGACCCCAGCACCCCCACTGGGGTCTCCTGCATTTTCCATCATGTTAAGTCCACAATGATTTTTGATGATATCAAATGATTGCTTTACTTTGACTATGTGCATCCTTGTCTTGAAAAAAAAAAAAAAAAAAAAAAAAAAAAGGTGCTTAAATGGTTTATTTGATAGCCCACAAGCATATGGTTAACTTGATTATTGTATAGAGATTTTAATCTAGTCTTGAAAGGTCCCTAGAAGTTTATAAGGCAATTCAGTGAAGAATACTGCAAAGTGAGAGATTTATAACAAGAATGTAGTATAGCAAATTAGGTTTATTATTGGTACAACTAGAACTAGTAATATGCGTCCTACTACAATTAGCATCTCAACCTAGTAATACAAACTACGACATTCATTTCAATCTCATAATCAACATTGTCGTTGTATTACGAAACACAAATGTTCTGTTCAAACATTTTTATCTTCAACTTATGACAATGTTTACGATGACAAATTTATTCAATAGACAATATTCGTGATACAGACATAAATGTCATCGAACCTCTACTTCTGAAATTGTGACATCATTGATAGAGCAAAGTTCTAGGGTTTTAGGTGTACTTACATTTGTCACACCCATGATTTTAGAGAAAGCGGGTTGCTTAGGAGTAGGTAAAACCGTTGTTTCAGTGGTAGCATAAACACAATATCTAACATGTTCGGTCAGTCAGTTGCAATTTCTTGAACGCACAAGAAACCAACTTGAATGTATCGCATAGCCTCACTTATGGAACATGTTTCAACTAATGCTTGATCCACTAACTCCAAACCCTTCCCTTCTTTCCAAAGCTCCCATGCCTAAACAGGTTCATAAAAATATCATACAAAGTCAGTACAAAAAAACAAACACAGAGATTTTACAAAATTGGACAATATTTCAGTTACTTACATATCCTAGTAAGTTCAATGCACGAGCAGGTTGATAGAAACTTGTGTTCTTCTTCCCACTTATGATCTCTAGCATCATGACTCCAAAGCTGAAAACATCGGATTTCACAGAAAAGAGACCATCCATAGCATATTCAGGAGACATGTAACCACTGTTTCCATCATTCAATAGGTTATATTATTATGGAAATCCAATGCATTTGATATGTATATAAAGAAATTTTATTTGTACACATTTGAAACATCTATCTCACTTACTGTGTTCCAACAATTCTTTTTGTGCTTGCTTGATTTTCATCATCAGAAAAAATTCTAGCAGTGCCAAAGTCAGATATTTTTGGATTCATGTCCTTGTCCAATAAAATGTTGCTGGTTTTCAAATCTCTATGAATGATCTTTAATCTGGAGTACTTATGAAGGTACAATAGTCCCTGAGCAATTCCTCCAATGATATGAACTCGCATTTTCCAATCTAGTAAATATTGTTTCGTCACATCTGTCATAAAATTTGCATGGAGTAAAAAAATACACTTAAGAACACTAGAGACCAGGAAGAAATCACTAGGGCAATTGATCAGTTGTAGGTAGCAAAGTAACGAACCAAATAGAAAGAAATCCAAGCTATTGTTGGGTAAGTACTCATATATTAGTATCCTCTCATTTCTTTGCATGCAACAACCCAAAAGTCTTACAAGATTACAGTGTTGCAGCCTTGAGATCAATAAAACCTCATTCTTGAATTCCTCTAATCCTTGTCTGGAGCTGCTAGAAAGTCTTTTTACTGCTATTTCTTGTCCATTAACCAACTGACCCTGAAAATTTAAATTTCTTAATCATCTTACAAAATTCATGAAAGTAATTTAAAAAAAAGAAGAAGAAGAAGAAGAAGAAGAAGAAGAAGAAGAAGAAAGAGAATGTGATGCATTAAAAGGGGAAAAAAAAATGCTTGGAAGCTCTAATTGAGCACCCCAATGACGTGGAATGGACCACATCCACACTCTTCATCCCTCCTCTCTCTATCTCTCTATATTCTCTCTCTCTTCCAACTCATGAGAGGTCAAAATGGGAGTGATGCATTAGAAGATGTAGTATCACTCTTAAAAAAAATAGTAACGCTATAAAGATTTATATATTTATTACAAGAAAATGTAAGATGGTTCTTGAATGGAAAAACAAAATAGCATATTAATCCTGAATCTTTAGACTACTAGAATTTTCTATAACTAAACCACAATTTTGGGATGGCAAATTAGAAAGAGCATCATACAAAAAAGTAATATTTTATCCTAGTCAAAAAATAGATTTTTGTTTAATTGCACTTAGCATCATTACACTTTTACTAAAATATCACTTCAGTCCCTCCACTTTCAATTGTGACAGTTAACTGCTTACATTGAAGTCAAATTGTAATGCCACCCTTATCTCTCGTTAACTAGGTTGACATAAATTAAAAATATAAGGACCAAAATGAAATGTTACTAAAATTACATGGACTAAACTGAGAATTTGGTGAAAGTGTAGTGGTGCTAAGAACATCTCCAATGTTTACTCTAATTTTTCACCAAATTTGAGTAAAAATTTGATGAAAAGTTTCGTCTGATGCCACACATACCAATGTTAATTTTTCAAGTTTCATCAAATAACTGTTTGACTGGGAGGGCAACTAGCAGGACAACTAGGAGGACAACTGGCAATGGGCAATTTTACAAGCAACAATGGGCAACTTTGCAAGTAGACTGACAACCAGCTAGTTGTTCCATGTACAGCGAAACCTCAACGGCTATCTGTAAAAATTTGATGAACAAAACCTCCCTCAATTTGATGAAAATTTTGGATTTTTCCTCATTTGATATGGATTTGATTTCATGGTTGGAGCAGAAAAAATGTACTTATTTCATTAAATTTAAATTTGATGAAAAAAGAAAGTAAGCATTGGAGACGCTCTAAAGAGGAAAGAAAAAGGTAGTATATGGCTTGCATGACAAATTATTTTAAGTTTATTAACGTCAGATGCATAGAATGATGATATTATAACTTAACTTAAAGTGTAAGGAGGTTGACTATCAAAATTAAATATAAAGAGGCCAAAATAGAAATTTTAGTGAAAGTATAGCATGCTAAATAAATGTAACTAACCCTTATATTTTTACCTTATAAACAGGTCCATAACCACCCTGACCAATCTTATTTTTCTCCGAGAAGTACTCTGTAGCAGTTTCTATGGTAGAAAAACTGACAAAAGGTAACTTGCGATCTTTTTTCTCCCTTAACATGAGCTTTCCTGCATCGCTTAATTCATCAATGGTTGTGGCATTGTTATTCAATTCATCCATTAACAACTGCATGCCCTGCTCAATCCTAGCTTTGTTGCTTCCTCCTGATTAGTTTGAAAAGAAAATTTCTCTTTTTAGATTGGCTTAGAATTTAAATAAGTCGATATGATATAGCAAAAAAAAGATACAATACCTTTGAATGATCGATTTTTCCATCGTAGGTAGCACAATAATGAGATCGAAGTCAGAATTAGTAGGGAAGCTATTGGACCACCAATAATCAACCATAGATGACTCCATAGATGCCTCTTCCTATTGTTGAGAGTTGTGTGATTTGGACTCTCTATTGGGACAGAGTTAAAGAAAAGAAAATATTAGTTTGTAGCTATAAGAATATATATAATTGTTTGACAGAAACAATCACACAGATGTAGAATAAAGAGTGAAACCCGCATGTGAGCATCAGGGATGACATTCATCTGCATTATCCAGCCAAAATTTTTAAAAACCATTGCAACAGTCCTCTTGGGAATGGACTTGTAATTATTCAAAAAAAATAAAATAAAAGCCATAACTAGATGTAAATGTTATTGATGATAATGGTTATAATAATGATTCTAGGGTAAATTACATAAATGAAAAAGCAGCACTTCGCAATCTCCATATCGTCAATACTCCTTATTAAAGGCCATAAATTAATTAGAGAAAAATATTAAAATACCCTTCGAAGTTTGATGAAAATGAAAAAAAAAAAAAAATTCCCAAGATTTCAGAGTCAACCATTTACCGTAAAGTAGCTCTATAAAACTTAAGGACATATAAATGATCTACCATTAGCATTTTACAATGCCAAATTTCAAAAAATACCTTGTTATTAGCACCAAGAACCAAAAAAAAAAAAAAACACGCGGGCTTCTTTCTTTCTTTTTTTTTTTTAAAAAACCAAATTTCAAGGGTTGTGTTTGTATTTTGCTCAATTAACTAAGGAACCATATATTTAGTATTAGAAAAATGCTTACCACTTTTTAGATGACTGTTCTTACGAATGTACCAGGCATATTGATTATCCCCCGTATTTACTGAAACTTTACAAAATGTACACCCTGACGTCACCCCATTATATGGAGTTAGAGAATCATAGCCTTGACAAGAACAATTTGTCCGACATATCTCCTTGCAGTCACTAAGATCGAAACTCAAATTATATGGACTAAAAAATTTCCAATCTAGCTCCCATGATTTTGTCGTCTCCTTGAACACATCTCCACCTATACATTTGGATGCGTTATAGTTTACACAACCCCTTGATTTCAAATCTCCTTGGTCAGGATCACAATTTACCATCATTTTGCACGAATAATAGTCACAGATATAAATAACTCCATAAGAATCTAACCAAAGCCAAGTATGCATGTCTGTGGCGTTCCAAATGAAATAACTCTCATTCTCATTCGAGAAGTAACTGAATTTGAATGAAATGGAAAAATTGATATTAAATAAAGCATAATCATCCTTATTAAGTAAACTAAAATCATAACCATTCCACATCCCACTTCTCCAATAGACAGCTCTTCTCGATCTTCTCAAAGTTATAAGTTGTTTTGTGTTGTTTGGATCAATACCTAGAGTGAAACCCCCCAGATCCAGATCCTCTGGCGTTGACCATGAAGTGAGAAACCGAAGTTGCGGCTTTCCCCCACTCTTCAAGTTAAACGTACCCAATTTCATGCCTTTTAGCCATGCATCGGATGGATAATCGAAACTTTGCCACACAATATGATCTCCGGATCTCAAAACAAAATTCCCAGAATTGAGAAGTGTTGCGCTTGTGCTAATACTAGAAGATTGTTCAGAGTTGAGAGTGATGGAGATCCCTCTGCGGTTATTGATCATCAGGTTTCCTTCTTGAGTTATCCTTAGTATTCCAGAGCTATCTGTCACTGGATTGTCTCTGTTGGCAACCCATACCATCGCCTTGATTCTATGCGGTGTTGAGGCTTGAAGAATTCCCAAGTAGCGGTTGGCGGATCTATCAGAGACGCTGAAGAAGCCTAGTTGAAAATACCCATTTGGCGAGAGTATATATTCTCCGTCTCTCATTTTTTGGCCAACGAGAAGCGTGTTTGTTGAATTGGAAACACCGACATGAAAGAACCAACAAGAGAACACCAACAACCCCAAACAAGGTAAAAAAAACAACCACCAAACATTGTTTCATCATTCTTGCATCTAATTCTATAGAAATTAATGATTCACATGAAAATAGCATTCCACAATATATATATATATATATATATGTATTTTATTTTATTTTTTTAAGAGTGGATACATAGAATGTTATTGATTTCATATTGATGTGATAATTTGATAAAGTGAAAAAAATAAATAAATAAAAATTTCTTGGTAATGCTAAAGTCGTTTGTCACATTCATAGGCCCCAGAGGGGTCGTCCTCGTCCTCATCTTATTCAAGCAGTTGGTCATCGTCTGGACAAAAAAAATATAGGAGAGGATTCAGAATTCCTTGCAGGTTTCAAGTGAAAATTACATTGCCATATACGTCCACTACCAAAAATTAAAGTTTTAGAGACTAAAAACAAAATTATTTTTTACAAATTAAATATTTTTGTTACGAAAAATGTCGTTATTATATTTTTAATAACGAAAATTAGATATTAGTGATAAATTATTATCTTTTTAGGACCAAGTTTTTTTGTCTTAAAAATAAACTTTTTTTAGACTAAATTATTTTGTCTCTAAAAGTGTATTTATTAGTGACATTTTCAAAAAAAATTCGCTAAAAGCTTTGTTTTTGACTTTTTAGTCACTATTTTTACGACGATAGAAATTGTTCCCTAAATGTCTTTTGCAATAAAATTTTCACTTTTAAAGATCAAAAAATTTGGTCTCAAAAACTCTTATATGTTGTAATGGTCATTGACTAGAGTCTAGATTTTTAGAGTAGTTTTTTGTACGATTAAATTTTTATTTTTATTTTTTTGGGCAAATTATAAAAAATAAATATTAAAAAAAATAAATTAGGATTTCGCGTGTTTTTTAATTTAAATCCCAGAATTTTAATTTTACCAATTTAAATCCTTATGTTACTTCCGTGTCAAAATTTATCCCCCTGTCTATCTCCATTTGATGGACTAACGGAAACCTCTATTTTTTGCCCAAAAACGACATTGTTTTGCCCCAATCCCATATAAAAGTTCCAATTCGTCGATTAGGGTTTCAATTTTGCCTCAATTTGTCAATTAGGACAACAAGAAAAAAGAATCAAAACGGAGAGAAGTCGCCGAAAAAGGGGTTTACCAGTTTGGAAGAGTGTTGGAGCAACAAATAACGTCGGAAGGGATGATCAGAGAAAGAAAGACGGCAAGACGAGGCAGGTGGCTACCGGTTCAACAACCTGCCACCTTCGCCTGCCATACATCTTCACCTCTTTTTCTAGATCCACTTTCCATCACTACTCTTCTCTTCTTGAGGAAGGTCAACCATAGCTCCACTGATTCAACTATGTCCAACAACATCGCCATCTCCAAACCCCCAATTCAATTCAACAATCTCTCTCTCTCTCTCTAAATATATATGTTAGTCATAGCATGAATAACATTGATTTTGATGATTTTGTTTTGATTTAATTGAGGAGTTAAATTGTTTGAAATATTATAATTAATTTAATATCATAATTCATCCACATTTTCTCTTATTTATGTTTATTAGAGGCAAAATTTCAACTCAAACAAAGCAAGAACCAAGCACTAGAACACAACAACAAGTGGCAGCAGTAGAAGCATTGCTTTGATTTTGTTTTGATGGATTATAATTGAAAACTTATTGTTTGATTAAATCATTATAATCTATGATTCTCTTAGTGTTTAACTATGTTTTTGAAGGTTAAAAAGAAGCTTAAACAAGTGTTAAAGAAGCACCATAACAACAGCAAGTAGCAGTAGCAGCAGCAGCAAGCAGTAGCAGCAGAAGCAGCCAAAACAAAGGCCCCGTTTGGTAGAACTGTGGAAAAGTGATTATAGATTATAGCTTAACAGATTATGGCTTATAACTGTGAAGATAAGCTATTAACCTGTTTGATGCAGCTGTGGGATTATGGATTTAAGCAGCAGAGTAGTGTTTGGTTAATAAGCTGTAAAATAGCTTTTTACTGTATAATTGTCCTTTCTGCCCTTATATGATATAAAAATGATTATTTTGTCATTTTTTTCAGTTTTAATTTTAAAAAATTATTTCATTAATAAAAGTTAATATAATTAGTATTAATTAGTATCAATTAATTGCTTAATTAATATCAATTAATGGCTTAATTAGTCTCAATTAATACTAAAATTATTAATTAGTATAAACTAATATTAATAATTAATTTTTATTAGTATCAATTAATATTAATAATCAACAATTGTTATTAATTAGTATCAATTAATAATTAATTCATTACAAAAGTATACAATGTTAATTTATTAATAATTAATACCAATTAATATTGATTTTTTTCTTTTTCTTCAGAAATATACAATTTTTTATTTTTTAATTAATATAAAAATATACAATATGAATTTATTAATAATTAATACCAATTAATATTTATTTTTTAATTAATATTGATTTTTTTCTTTTTCTTTAGAAATATACAATTTTTTATTTTTTAATTAATAGAAAAATATACAATATGAATTTATTAATAATTAATACCGATTAATATTGATTTTTTTTCTTTTTTAATTAATATTAATATTTGGGTATTGACAAAGGCATTTAAGTAATTTTAGCCCCCCCCCCCCCAAAACACCAACTGTGTGCTTAAGTCAAAAATTTAAGCACCCCTGACCAGCTTTTGAGATAAGCTGAGAAATAGCTTGATTTAAGCTATAAGCTGATTTACTTAAGCTGTACCAAACACAATATTTTAACTTAAATTAAGCTAAAAGCTGAAATAAACAGCTTGCAAGCCCTACCAAACAGGCTTAAAGAAGGCTGAAAATACACTGGGTGGACGTCCAGGCAGACGTTTGGGGGGACGATCGGCTAGGGTAAAATCAACCCGTTTCACTCCAGTTCAGTCCAGCTTCGCATCGGTTGTCAAACAGTAATATACTCAACAACCGCGGAAGTCATCCTTGACGACCGGGACCTCACTGGACATCTGGGGGGGCATCCAGAAGGATATCCGAGCGGACGTCCCTCAAGAACAAAAATTTATTTTGGACATTCGGGTGGACGACCACTCTGTGCTGCAATGGCTCTTTTTCAAATATAGTTGTCATTAATTAGACCCATCTTTCAACTCCTTCAACATCTAATCATGTATGGGAAATGCAAGTTTGAGTAGAGTAGATTTAACCAAAATCTTACTCAATGTTCTCAACACACGCAACAGACAACGGATACATTTCTTCTTCATAAATAGAAGTACTCCTACTGCTGAAGAAGAGAACACATACAGAGAGAGACAACCAATGTGCCTTACACATTTTGATACTTCATCATTCACATCTTTTTCATCTCTCAAAGTGTCTGAAGCAGCACTCTTCTGAGTTCATCTTTCCTTCAGAATATCAAACATTGAGCTATAGCCTTAAGCCCATCTACCTGTGAGAGGTTATTAGAAATTCAAAGAGATTTGAGCCAAGAAAAGTTGTGTGGTTTTATCATCAATCTCATCTCTCTATTCTCTGAAGAGTAAATCTTTTGTATTTTCTTTTCCTTTAGAAAACACATAGAGCTTAGCCTTAAGCATATCCACCTTTGAGAGGTTTTTACACAAAATCAGTGAGCTTCATTTTGTATATCCATCTGTGAGAGATATTTATTATAAGTTTTCTTTGATAGCAAAAACATCATACTCATCTTGTAAAGGTCACTAGCAAGCTTGTAAAGCTAGGGAAAATAAGGTCACTAGCGATCCTGTAAAGCTAGAAAATCTATGGAGGATTGCTCCATGTGTTGAGAGGTTGCTAGCACCCGTGTAAAGCTAGAAGATAGTAAAAAATCTCAAGAGAAGCTTGAGAAGTGGATGTAGGCTTGGTTGAAGCCGAACCACTATAAATCGAGTTTGCATTTCTCTTCCACTATCTCTTTACTTAACCATTATAACTAACTGATATATTTGAGATATTCACTGTGTTAGCTATATTTCATTTCCTTGTTGCTTGATCTTTCACTGATTAATCCATAGTTGTGTTTATCCTTGTTTGTTGTATTAGTTGGTAATTTTTATTGGGGTATTATTTATTTTAATTTGTTGAAACCTAATTCACCCCCCTCTCTTAGGTTACTTTTTGGGTAACAATATATGTATGTATGAAGAGTGAATTTTTGGGTAAGGAATATACAAATGAAGTTGAGAGATTTTAGGGCTAAGATTCAGATCCATCCATCCACCTTGCCAAAATAGAAACCCCAAAATTGACGGCACGAGGGCAGATGTTGGGCTGGGTATTGATAGAATTTGAAGTCAAAGTCGAAGTCGCAATTGTATATCCATCGCCAATTCACATTTTCCAGCAATGGCAAACTATGCTGAATCCATCTCCGGTGATGGCACAAAGACGAGGCAGGTTAGGCTAGTGGAAGAAGAAGAATAAACGAAGGGGTAACAGTCGTCGTGGAAGGGGAAGTGAGAGGATGATGGTTGCCAATGGAAAAGGGAATGGGAAGATGATGATTGCTGGTCAAAAGGAAAATGAGAGTTACCTAGGTATTGGAGAATGAATAAGGGAAGATGGTGATGATGAGTAATGGGGTTTGATAACATGTATGTGATAGTTCATGATAAGTTTATTATGGATTGCTAAGATTTAATAAATGTATGATTAATAATGATAGTAATTTGGTGTAATTTAGTTTAAGTATATGAGTAATATCAAGTTAAGATAGCAAATGAAATGGTGTCATGTGTACCTTAAAAATTTTCTCCATCAGCTAAAGTAACAGAAATGAACGGATGGTTAAAATTTAAACGAAATCGATTATGGCGGAGGTTAGTGGTTGTCAAATATAGGGTGGGTTGGGAGGTTAGAGATCAAGGGATGTGTGTGTTTCTCATGGTTGTGGTTTGTAGAAAGGAATTTTGATGGGTCAGGTAGAGTTTTGGGATAGGGTGGTCTTTCAGGTGGGTGAAGGGATGAGGGTAGTTTCTAGAAGGATAGATGGTGCAGTCAGGTTTGTTTGAAAGTTCATTTCCCTCTGATTTTCTTCATTACTATGGATCAGAAGACTATAGTGGCTTCTTATTTAAGAGGCAGAGCTGTGGTTTGAGACATTCATTTGTGTAAGTAGGTATAGGATTGGGAGGTTAATCAATTGGTGGATTTGTGGAGCTTCTTGTATGGGTTGGGGGTTACTGGGGTGGGAGAGGATGTCTTGATGTGGAATGGTTCGGGTGCTAAGGGGTGTTTTTTGGTTTCTTCTTTCTATTAGAGTATGGTGGGTATAGCGATCCGGGTGTAGACCCAATCCATTTCTTGCTTTTGAATCCGGGAAACCATATTCGTGATTGTTGTTCTTTTCTCTTCATATTTGGTTTTGGCTTTGGGAATCGACACCGTCCTTGCTAGGGTCGACACTGCCCTCTTGTCTTTGTTTTGTTATGCTCCAAGGGTCGACACCAATGTTGGAAGGGTTGACACCATCTTGCTTGTCATGCCCCGAACCTGCCCCTAAAAGTTCGGGCATGACCTATTCAGAAACGGGCATTAAACCTGATATACACAATGTAGGGGGCCTGAACGGAAGCATTTAATATCAAAGAATAATAACAAAACATATCCATTGAGCTACTATTGACTTGCCAGGATCACACATATCATGACAGGAAAATAATATACAGAAGTATGCATCTGTGCACCGGTTACTTACATACGTACATGCAGGACTAGCCCTAAGAATGGGTGTATAACAAAAATATTAATTACAGATAACCCAAGGCAGGTAGTTAGAATACACGTCAAAGCTTGACAAAGATCTACAAAAATGGGATGGATCCACTAAGTGCCTGAACATATGGGGTTGACCAAAAAGTAGGCAAGCTTTAGGAGTTAAGACTGGCTCCCGGGTTGATTACCTATAGAAACAGATAAAATGCGGAGTGAGCAAAGCTCAGTGAATAATAGTACCAAGACAATTCAATGCATAATTTAAGTCATAACTCATAATCATGCGTATGTGACTGCAGAGTTCATAAGGTTAATCCAATACTATATTACTTTCAGAACGGCCTTAGGCCCGGAAATAACAGAACGGCCCTTGGCCCAGAAATACCAGAACGGCCCTTGGCCCAGAAATAATATAATGGCACTTGGCCCAGAAATAACAGAATGGCACTTGGCCCAGAATGTTTCAGATGTATACGAATTCTTCTCACATTTACTTTCACATCGCGTCTCAGTCAAGATTATGTAATGTAGGGACTTACTGAAATCATACGGAAAACAGAACACTGATAACGGTAAGCATTAACAGAAAATGAATGCATATCCTTGCACTATTACTCACTGTGTGATGGCGGGACGCGACTTCCTCCTGGAGTGTGCCCTACACACACAGAGAACTCACAAATTAGTTCAAAGTCTTCTTATATTCGCATTTCAGTCGTTAACTTTTAGTAAATAAAGGAACACTGCAACAATTTCAAATATTAATTTCACACATCCCAGAGGGTCAAACAGGTCAAAAGAAGCATTCCAAGTTTTTTGCTTTGGGCCGCACGTGCAGCTGTGAGCCTCGCATGTACGTCAAATTTCCCCGCACGTGTGGCAGTGATGCCCCGCACGTGCCTTTTTAGCAGAATGCAAAGTCGAATTTCCCCTGTTTTCTGCACGTGCAGCTGTGAGGCTCGCACGTGCGGCAGTGCTTCACGCACGTGCGGCTGTGAGCCCCGCACGTGCGGCGATTCTGCTTCAAATCCAGTCCGAAAATTCACAAAAACTCAACTCTTGGTAGGCTTGTATAAGGCTTAAGGTGGGTCCTTTAATTGATGAAAGAAGGTATAAAATTCATGCGCACAAACAATACAATACATACCAAGTGTAACACAACTTGAATCTTTAATCTTGAAACTTATAATCACAACTTAAATCCAAGCTATTTCCAATTCTTCACATAAACACACTCCCACTCTCACACATACATTTAAGTAACCATGAAGATGGCTTCAAATTTGATGATAGGAAAGAAGATAAGATACAATTCCTATTAGGTACCTCATTAGATGGTTCATCACAATTTCAATTCACTTCCATACAAAACATACAACACAATTACTCATCTAGCATACTACTATAGAGAAAATCAAAGAGAGGAGTGAAATAGAAGTGATTAAGCATACCTTTAATCAAGTTTCCTACAACTTCCTACTTCTCCCAATTTTGTTCCTTGAAGAACTTCTCTCCCTCAGGATGTTTTGTAAACAAAGCTCTTAAGCTAACTAGGTAAGGGCACAAATATGCATATATAGATAAAGGTGGAGATAAGGACAAAATTGAATCAGTTTACACATTCCAAATTGAAATTTCACAGAAATGCTTAATAATACCTAAAAATTATACTGATCACAAATATAACATTAATTTCGGATTATCATGCCTCTAAGGCTCCCAATTTCTGTTTTAAATAGTTACATGCTTAGATGTTTTCCTTATCCAACAGATAGAATCACAAATTGTTTTCATCAAGCATTTAAAGACACAAATTAAGGGACTTAAACATGTCAGAAACACATACGAGGGTCGGGTTATTACACTCTCCCCCCCTTAAATAAGTTTGGTCCCTCAAACTTGTTTTACCTCAGGACGGAAACAGATGCGGATACTGGTGTTGCATATCCTCTTCTTTTTCCCAAGTTGCTTCGATTCCGTAATGTTCTTGCCATTCGACTTTGACCATTGGAATCTCTCGATTCCGTAATTGCTTCACTTGTTGGTCCAGAATTCAAATTAGTTTCTCCTCATACGTTAACTTATCATCTAACACAATCTAGTGATAATCTATCACATGTGACGGGTCCAGAAGGTATCCTTGGAGCATAGAGACATGGAACACGTTATGGACTTGGCTCATATTTGGCAGAAGGGCAACTCGATAAGCTACCGAACCCACTCTTTCCAGAATCTGAAAGGGACCAACATATCGGGGTGTTAACTTACCCCTTTTCCCAAATCTCGGATGTCCTTTCATTGGGGTGATTTTCACGAACACATGACTACCCACGTCAAATTCCAAATCTCTTCGTCGGTTATCCGCATAACTCTTTTGTCTGTTTTGAGCCGTTTTCAATCTTTCTCGAATAAGTCGAACCTTCTCAGTTGTCACCTGCACAATTTCAAGTCCTAGCAATGATCTATCACCAACTTCGGCCCAACACATGGGGGAACGACATGGTCTTCCATACAGAGCTTCATAAGGTGCCATCTCAATACTCGAATGGTAACTATTGTTGTATGCAAACTCTATCAATGGTAGATGGGTTTCCCAGCTTTCCTGAAAATCCAACACACACATACGGACCATATCTTCAAGAGTTTGTATCGTTCTCTCGGATTGACCGTCGGTTTGAGGGTGAAAAGCTATGCTGAACTTGAGTTCTGTACCTATAGCTTCTTGCAAACTTTGCCAGAATCTCGAAACAAACTTTGGATCCCTATCTGACACAATTGAGACCGGAACACCATGAAGCCTGATAATTTCATTTACATAGAGTGCTGCGAGTTTATCTGCATTATATTGAGTCTTCACTGGTAAAAAGTGAGCAGACTTAGTTAATCGGTCCACAATCACCCATATAGAGTTCATAACCCGAGGAGTCCGTGGTAACCCCACAACAAAATCCATAGTTAAGTGTTTCCACTTCCATTCCGGAATTGAGAGGGGTTGCAACAGTCCTGCTGGTCTCTGGTGTTCTGCCTTTACTTGCTGGCACTGCAGACATTTAGAAATAAATTCTGCGATTTCCCTTTTCATACCTGGCCACCAAAAGTTTTGCTTCAAATCTCGGTACATTTTGGTGCTTCCCGGATGCATTGAAAACCACGAGGCATGTTGTAGACACCCAATTTTTGATCGTCCTCAAGACTTGGACGTCACCGTTTGAACACTTGGTGATCATCCATGTTCGTGTTCGTCCTCAGTTCTCGGAGGTCTCGGCCGCGCGCCTTGCCTCAAGACCTTTCGACTCGACTGTTTTGTGTTTGGTTTTGCACCAAACACTTGTGTTTTGCTTTTGAGGGGCAGGGAATGGCTTGTTGGCCATCCCCACACCTCACCGGCCATTGTTTTGTTGCCATCAGCCAAATGTTTGGCCGGCCGGCACTCTTTGTGGTCGGCCGACCATTGCTTTGGCCAACTTGTCATTTTTGGTTGGCCGATCACTGTGCATCTGCTTTTGGCAGATATTTTGTGCCAGCTGTGCTAGCTGGCCCCACTTTGCACCCCCTTCATACACGTGTATGAAGGGATTTCACTCTTGCTTAGCTTGTTTTGTAAGCTTTGCAAGAGTGAATCTCTATAAAGGGAGGCCTTCTCCTCCCTCCTCAAGGGTTAGAGGGTTGAGTTCCAGAGCTCTAGATTAGGGTTAGAAGTTGTGTAGCTATTCTATCTCTATATCTCCCTCTCTTCCATATTGTGTGTGTATTAAGGTGTTTTGTTCATAGTTTTGCACACAAACACCTAGAGTTACACCTTCCTTTGGCTACTGAGGTACTAAGGAGTGATTTTCAGAGTTCTTGAGTTGATCTAAGCTTGGAAAGGCTGCTGGTCTTGTGTTCTTGAAAGAGGTCTTCAAGGGTAAGAATTTTACCCTTTTATTCCCCATTTTTGCATAGGCTTTTGGCCATCCTTGAATCTGTTTTTAAGCTTAACTTATAACACATAAAAGTTCTAATTTTAAGTGCTTAAAATAGTTGTTTGAGGTTGCTTTGGTGTTTGGGGTTGTTTGACCCCTCTTAGGCCTTGTTTGGCCCCCATTTTGTGCTATTTTGGTGAGCTCCGGGACCACCTTGTTTGGGCCTCCTCACCACTGAAATCCAGAGAGATTTCAATGGTGGGAATGGTGCTTTAAGGTCCTAAGAAGGAGAGGGCCATCCCCTCTCCTTGTTGCCTTCGATATTGGCCATTTTAGCCTCATGTGTGAGCATCTTGTTTAAGTGTATGTTGGCCATGTCTTAAGTGTTATTTGTGCTTATTTTTCCATGATATAGCACTATTTTTAGTTGGTCTAGACACACCATGCTTTCTTTGCATACTTGTCTTGTAATGCCATTAATTACCTTAACATGTACTTAGCATCTAGACCACTATGCTTACTTGTTTTGGCTTAGCTTTGTGAAGCTTTTGTGCATGTTTTAGTATGCTTAAGGTCTGTTTGGAGTTGTTTCGGCCATCCATGACATGCTTTGTATAGCCACCTTGCATTTTGGCTTGTTAGCCTTAGGTGTGTGAGTCTTGAGCATGCATTACTTGGCTTGTTTCAGTGGTTTGGCGCCACTTATAACATCATTTCAGTCCATATGGCATGCTTGTATGCTTGCATTTGATGCCCCTTTAATGCTTTAAAAGGTTGGTATTTCATGCTCCATGTTTGTACCATTGTGCATGCCTCTAAGATTAGGTTATTTGGATGCCATCTAAGTGGTTTTTGGGGCTTACATTGGCATGATTTGGGACTGTTTTGGTCCGCTTTGGTCATTGGCTTCATGTGTCACATGACCATAGCTTAAGTCCTTGGGCTTGGTTGCATGTTTTGCTTGCATTGGTAGGTTGATTTGGCATCATCTTCTACATGTTTTTCAAAGCTTATCATGTATGCTATTCGTCCATGTTAAGTATGCTTACAAGCTGCCTCTTTATGCATAAGTGTTGGACTTTGTGTGCATGAATATTTGTGTGTACATTGGCCTTGCATGTTGTCACATACTTGGTCCATAAACATCTTGTCACATGCTTAAATGATAGTGCATTTGGCATGCATTTTTTTGGTTTTAGGTTGCTTAACATGTTGTTACATGTTTGCCCCATGTGTTGTTGCATGCTTGCCATTAGCATGGTTGTTGCATGCCTTGAATGCTTGTTTGCTTAGGTTGTGTGCCTAGTACACATTGCATGTTTGCATACTTAGCTTGCATGCTTAGGTTACATTATGCTTGCATACCTTGCCTCTTGATCAAGTGATAGAGGTTGGGCCTTATGTGTTTGTTTGTTTGCATTTCATTCCATATTGAAATGGCACACTTGGTTTCTTGGGTCATCATGCATTGAAATGCGTGATTGGCGGTCCGAGAATCGAGTACCATCCCCCTTTGAGTCATAAACATGATGAGGGGTGTGGTGGTGCAAACATTGCTTTGAAATGCATTGCCATGCCTTGTTTTACCCTCTGCTGCTGTCAAAACAGGGTTCTGCAGGAAGATATGGCCGGTCGGCCATCTTCAGTGCCGCCGGCCATCCATTATTGGCCGATGGATTCTTTTGTGGTCGATGACCACTCCTCTATGGCCGGTGACCATTCCTCATGGCCGGTGACATCCCACAGTGGCCATAGGGTACACCTTGGGACTTGTGCAGTCTTCAGAGGAGGAAAACAGTGCAAACAGAGACAGCTTGCGCATGGCGGTAGATTTCCGAGCGAAGTCAATCCGAGCATGCGTGCATCCCTCTTCCCGAGGCTGTTTTATTGCTTTATTAGCTTAGTTAATTTGCTTAACTAGTTAATTGGTCTATAATTAATTAATTAGCTTATAGGTTAATTAATTTGTATTATTCTTTTAGTCCCCCCGAGCGAGGGCGAATTGTGTAATAAGTGTGGGTGCGTGTGTGCATGTCTTCCAACCCCCACTTCTTTTTCCCTTTTATTTACCTGCTTTTGATGGTTAGTATTAGGGCATATTTAAATTAGCATACCTTATGCTTTGCATGCGTGCATCCATTCATCTGTCTTGCATGCACCGGGCTCGGCGCATCATACTAACTGCATAGTATTTCAAATCTAACTTGAATACGTGTTACTTGCTGCATTCCACATGCCATCCTAGGATTAGCCGAGCCTATTCTAGTTGCATTATTGCATGTGATGCATTAGCCAATTAACATGGACTTGGATCATACATTGATTGCTAACAAGTTCTTTGTGTTGGCTCGGAGTACTCGGTAAGCTTTTTTATGCTTTAGCATCTCGCATGAGTGTGAATGTTAACATGACAGCATGCTTACCATGTGGCTATATGCTTATGTGATATAAACTGACTGAATGCCTGTGGGTGAAGGCTGGGTTGCTTGAGTTGGAATAATTCATTGAAATCCGTGCTTTAGCCTACTCGCGAGTAGCAAATTTCAAACCATTTTCCAAACAAACGGATATGCGATGCTTTGTTCCAAATTAGCCGATCTAATTTATACTTTTGTGTTGTGCGCATCACATAGTAAGATTATCTAATTAAACCGGAATAAGAACACATAACGTTTTCAAAACTAGATATCATGGTTAGTAGAGGCCGATCTTCGGATCGGGCGAGAGGGGGTGCTCATAGCTGACCTTCCCCAATCGTACCCAAGTTCCCGAGCCGAGGCAACTTTGGTGATGACGGACACGTGGCCTTAGGCAACGAGTCAGGGTTTCCTAAATTCCCCCAAAATAAAATATTTAGGTGGTGACTCTGTATCTGGCAAAGCAGTCCATGTTTGGCATTTCTTTCTAAAAATCTGTTTTCTCAAAACGATTTGTCGGATTTGGACACTTTGGTGATTTATCAATCTCACATTGCACATTGTGAGGTCAGATTAAGAACCGACACAAAACGAGTCTGAACTGTAGAAGCACAAAGCCCGAGGGTGCGTCTACAGTTTCTGGCGACTCTGCTGGGGAGTTAGAGAACTTGACTCGAACTCATGATATCTTGTTTTGACTACACTCATGTGTTTCTTTGCATTGCATGTGCATTGGTGCGCCTAAGTCACAGTGTTTGCCGTCTGCTATTCTTGAACGGTTTACCGGAGGCTCGCTTTGAGAAGCGTGCCATAAGGCTGATCGGTTACGGGCTCTGCCACGATGGAACACAAACCCCGGTTGTTGCCGGGGCACCCTGTTTGACCATTCGACCTAGTGCATATTTGGAATCCATAGTGACCATTCCAAGCTAGGATAGGTTGCTTACCCGATTGTAGGTTGTTTGAAACCGCTGTGTGCGTAGTGAAACCCTAACTCCTGACAAAATAGGACAGGGAAACCTTATCCCAACATAGGGGTGTTTTGGCTCTCTTTTACTTGCTATGTGCTTTTAGAGTGCATCTCTACAGGGAACACATATACCAGTTTGCAAGTCTGAGTACCAGGCCTGAGCACATCAGTATTAGTATTTTGGGGGATCAGTTATATCTGCGGGTATCAGATTCAGTTTTTGGGGCAGTGATTTTGAGGGAATAGTGATCAGTAGTAGAATACAGTTATTCAGCTACGCCTGTGTCTGTTCTGATAAAGTTGGGCTGAAATGCTGCTTGCTTTCTCTTTCAGTTCAAAGATTTGGGTTCAGAGATTTCGTGTTCTCCCTCGCTGAGGCAAGGCAGATATCGGATCCGTCAATCAACTAGTCACATCATCTCCGATCAGTTCAACGGGCTTATGATGACCCAAAGTTCAGAGGAAATTGTGGTTCTGGTAGCCGCATTAGACCAAGGAATCATCTTGCAGGATGAGACCAATGTTGATGTACCGCATCCGCCCAGGTCGCCTGCTGCGTGCCCGATCTGGGAACCCCAGTTGTTTCAAGCTCGTGAGCCCACCACGTTTGAGTTGATGGGAATGATTGGTGACCTCCAGAGGTCCGTGGCTGATCTTGCCTACGGAATGTTGGCTTCGCCACCAGCTACATCGTATGCTGGGAATTTTGTACCGCAGGAGCCCCCGCTACTGGGACGAATTGTGATCGAGCTCAGCCAACTTGAGGTTGTGTCAAGCTATAGCAATGATGTGTCAACAACAACCGGGTTTCGCTCCGATATAGCAACCTGATCCCTCGATCAAGAGGCCAGAGGCAAGGACAAAGTGGGAACAGATGCTGATCCCATTGAACAACTGTTGTGGGCAGTCGAGGCTTTGAAAGCCGGGGGGATGAATAAGCAGCAAGTATTCGCAGTTGTGGCTAAGACTGTGGATGATGCTTTCCCCACTCCAACCGAGGGCAGTTCAAGCCAGGCGGAAGATCGGGATAGGCCCCATCATGCCGGAACAGTTCCTCCCACTCCTAACCCTGCATCTAGGAGAGATCAGAAAGTCAAAGCAGCACCTGCCGATCCTTTTGCTAGTGCATCCAGTAAAAATACACAAAGCTCGAAGTACCTGCCTCGAGGTCGCAAGGTATTCCATGCCCTTTACATGCCTTTGTCTAAGGCGCTCCAGATCCTCGCTGAAAGGGGGCACCTTAAACCCCTTGAGCCTCGGCCTCTCCCGAAGAATCTCCCTCTCTCACATGATGCTACTCAGTACTGCGCGTACCACCAACAGACCTGTCACAGCACCGACGGTTGTTTCCGCCTTCGTCATGAATTGCAAGACTTGATCGACAATGAGGTCATCCTCCCACCTACCTCAGCAAAGTCTGTCACCACTGAGCTGTTGGATTTTGAGGATACTGTAAGTATGTGATCAGGGGTTGGACCACCTATGGGCGGCGCTCAGTTTATTTCAGGATGTGGCGTCTGGCACGCACTATTTTTGAGCATCTGCGAATGCTAATTTTTGTAGTTTCTGACTTGGGTGTTGAGTCAGTTCTGTGGTCTTGTTTTCAGTCTGTCTCTTTGTTTTGAGTCAGTCTTTTTGCTTAAGGGTCTGTCTTGTTGTATCGAGTCAGTCCCATTGTATAGAATGTCAGGTGATTCCAGAGTAGTTGCCTCGAACACCATTTTTGTTTTGTAATTACCCTTTTGCTTTCTTTTGAGTCAGTCTCTGCTGTGGAGCGAGTTACAACCAGGAAATCTGAATGAAATAGCTGCGGCTATCATGTTTCCGTGCTTATTGCCACTTTGAGCTAATTGTGCCAGAGGGTTTGAATGAAACGGCGGAGCATCTCACTTGCTCTTCTGCACCTCGAATTCATTACATTGACCTATAGTTTTTCAAAACTTTTTGAACACCGCGGTGAAAACGAAGAGGGAGGAATTCCTGGGGTTTTGCAAAATTTGATCAATTGAGATAAAGAGAGGCATGCTAAGCCCTTAATGAATGAAATCATGTTTGTTAACGTGAGTACTGAGAAGGACCCTGGCTTGATCCAGATTAGTTCCACACTATCTTCAGCGTGAGCGATTTGTCGCTTTCTTAAAAACTTTCAAAAGCAAAATGTTTTGCGCAGTCCTGCGACGACCTGTGTGGAATCGCTCTTGAGATTGTGCAGCCTAGGATCGCTCTCAGCCTCAAGATTCGCCCCCCCTTGCCTTCAGACCTTGAACTTGAAGTCAGAATGTTCAGCGGTCAACCACCATGTGAAGCCTGTGTGGCCATATTTGAAGCAGCCCTCGAACAAAAGGCAAGGAAAGTCAGATCAAGAAGATCAGATGAGATCAAAGAAAGCTTGTGAAGCTAGAACAAAAACGCCCCTCGAACTAGGGGCAAACAATGTCCGATGTGCTCGAAGAGTCGAAGATGAATTCTTCTGCAAAACAATACAATAGCCACTCTCCTAGATTCAGATGACTTTAGGATCTCAAAACCATTTGACATGGACTTGTTACACTTTTACCCTTTGAGAGGTTCGCTGGGCCGAAAACCCAGAAGGGGGACCCAGGCAAAAATTAGAGCAAGAAAAAGAAAAAAAAAAGAAAAAGAAAAGAAAAGAATGCAAAAAGAAAAAAAAAAGATGAAAAAAAAGAAGAAGAAAAAGATGAAAAGAATTGAAAAGAAAAGAAGAACATAGCTCGCAAGGTTGAAAACCCGCAACGGGCGCCTTGGCAAAAGTTAGAGCATACAAAAAAGTGAAGGTTAATACCTGAGTGTACCTTAACCTGAACTACGTAAGGCTTGATTCCCATGTTTGGGATACGTAGGCAACTTCATCCTGAAGTCCAGCCACCAACACTTTCAAAGTGACTGTGTCCATATATTGGTTTTGACCATCTTCGTCTTCTATGTATCCGAGAGTTCGGCCGTGATCATCGCTAGTGAGGACTGTTTACAATATGCTACGGCGTCATCCAAACAAGGGGCAACTTTCCGTTGCCATGGGTCGCCATTCAAACCAGGGGCAACTTTCCGTTGCCGTGCAATGCCGTCCAAACAAGGGGCAATTTTCCATTGCCTCCGATCCGAGGTTGTACACCTCAAGGGTAGGTTCCATGCTCGTTGAGCGTTGACCGTTTGCGAAAATAGTTTTTGAGAATTTTTACTGAGGTTGACTAATTTCTCAAAAATTATTTCATTCTTCCAAAAGCTGGACCATTTTCTTGGACCCAAAAAGGAAAATTTTCAGTGCTCATAGCCTGACTTACATGATTTTGAAATCAAAAATTGAACAAGCATGTTAATCTAACTCTCATTTTGGTCAAAATTGTTTTAGTAGAAAGCCAAAACAAAAAAGGGTCAAAATGATGAACTAGGGGCACAGTTGAGTCAGGTGTTCTGTCTTCCCCCCATCAACATACTTGTCAGAAGGGCACTCTACCTACCAACAAGGGCACAACAAAAGGGCTGAAAGCTCTCAACATCCTCCAAGCAACGAGGTATCAAACCACGTGCAAAGCACGAATTGGAATGGACTAGGACACTCCACTCCCTCATCCAGGGCATCGACTAAATGTCACCAGAAGAAATAGCCGCGAGCTGGTTGTGTTGGGCATGAACCCGCTACCTCTTGGTTATCCACCAACCATATCTGGGGAGGGATGAAAAATGAGAGATTGAAGAATAGAGAGGTGTAAGTTGAGAGAAAAGTGGGCAAAAGGGTTTTGAAAGAAAAACCGAGCCTAAGGGTCGAGTGGTGTGAGAATCACAAATAAGAAAGGGTGGGAAACAATACCCGAAGAAACTGGCTCCTCGCTAACCGAGAGGTCTCTTGTTTTTGTAACACGTATGTGTGGCGTGTCTTTTGTTTTGTTTACCTTAACTCTTGTTTTGGGTCTGTTCCGAGCGTGTCTCGTTGTGTTTAGGTTGTTTACTTTTTGTTTTTCATTGTTGAGTCTTTTTCACTGTGTTCAGTTGTAGGCTCAATACCCGTTTGAAAACCCTTTTCTCAAATCGTTTTGTGCTCAGAGTGCTGTGCCATTCTCCACATTTATGCAAAACAGATTTGGTTCTTTTGTAAAACCACAGGGGTTCAACCCCCGGTCACTTGAAAACAGTGAACATCCCGTCTTTTCAAGATTGAATTGTTTGTTCAGAATGGGTCGTGTGCAAATAAGCAGAATACTGTGTTATGGGCTATGTGTTCAGAATGAGCTGTGTGTATGGGCTGTGTGCCGAGTAAACCAAGCGCTGTGTTATGGGCTGTGTGTTCAAAATGAGTAGTGGGTCGTACAAGTTGTTTTGTCGTTAGCTGGTTCATTACCTGGTTATTGCAATACAAGTGTTTGATTTTCAGACAGGAGATCAATCTCATTTACATTGAGGTGTAATATGATGCAATGCGATGCTATGCATGGAATATACAAATATGACACTTTTTCAGACAAAAAGTTTGTTTCATTTCATCATCTTTCCAAGTACATAGCTTTGGAGAAAATAAAAACCTGCCTGCGGCAGTACAAGGTACTCAAGCTACCAGTAAAAAAGCAAAGTACAAACAAAAAGAAGAAAAGCAGCAAAAATTTGGATCATCATCAATCATCTCAGGCCTACGGGTCTCTCCTCGTCCTCTTCTTGGTCGAAGGAACAGGAGCATCGTCATCAGCACCGTCATCTGAGTCCGAGCCATCTCCGGTCTCCTCCTCAGACGACTCTGTCTCCGCCTCTGCCTCGGCCTCAGACTCGTCATCATCGGGAACTGGTGCTCGAGAGCTACTCCCAATATGAGTGCGCCCCGCTTTGGTGCAGGGATATACTCTGCCATCTCGCCCTCCTCCTCGGGCGGGCACAGAAGGTCCAACTGGAGCACCTCCTGTAGTAGGAATCTGGAATGGAGGCTGAAAAGCACAAATGGAAAATGCATCAGTACGCTACGCAAAGCAGAGTATGAGTACAGAATACAGTGTATGAGTACAGTGTATGAATGCCGTGAACAGTGTATGAGTACAGAATACAGTGTATGAGTACAGTGTATGAATGCCGTGAGCAGTGCATGAGTACAGAATACAGTGTATGGGTACAGTGTATGAACGCTATGAGCAGTATGTCAGAACAGAATGCAGTAACTGAGAGCAGTGTATGAATGCCGTGAGCAAATGCTATGAACAGTCTATGGGATACAGTGTATCACATGTCGTAAGGGCTGTGTATCAAGTGTTGTGTTGATAATGCGATGCATCAGATTATGAGAAACAGTTTGTGTAGAGTTTGAGACTGTGGTCAGAAAAGCTTACCGGGATCCCATAAATGGCCAGCAGGTCGAGGCTCCGCTGGAACATCCCTATCACAGAGGCGGTCAGCTCCAGGGACTGACGAGTGTACTCAAAGGAAGCCTGCAAAAGTGTTAGAAGCATCAGTATTCTGCAGAATATCAAATGAAATGAAATGATGGTACAAAATACAAAACGCAGTAGTACATATCGGAGGCAAGTCGTAGAACCCGACTAGCTCGTGATCAGCCGAAGGGGGAGCGATGGGGATCTGGTAAGTCTCCCCATCCTGCCCTCGGCATGTCATCGTCGCGGGCAATGCTGGCTAACTAGCCCCCCGTCCTCTCCGGGTCCCACTCCTGCCACGGACCCGAACCATTCTCGATGCTCCTGCTCCCGCTCCTGTCCTAGCTGCCGGTGCCGCAGGCCTCTCTCTCTCAGCTCGACGGCCACTGCTCAGAGGCCGCATGATGTATGTCTGGACGTACTCCGTGTAGTTGCCCTCGCCCCTGAAGCCCTCCGCATCCCAGCCGATCGTGTAATCGGCCATCTGCTCGAGGGTGAATCTCTCAGTGTCCCTCATATGGACAAGGGGCGGACCTGGAACTATCTGCTCTGGTAAACCTAAGGTCTGGCACAGGAAGCGCTCACCTAGGTACCAAGCTCGACAGACCGGGCCCTCCAATAGAATCCTGAATTGGGCTGTCTCCCGAGCACCCTCATACCGGTCTTGAACCGCAACTGGCAATGGAGCCCAAGGCTACCAAGTGATCTGAAATTGAAATGCTGTTTGTTATCTACTGTTATTGAAAATACAATGCAAAGCAAAGCTTAAATAAACTCTAACATACCTCTGCGGTGGTAATGGTGTCAAAGTAGCGGTGGAAGAATATGAACGACTCCCGGGGTCTCCGCACGCATCTCATGTCAAAGCGACGAGAGAATGGGACGCCGAGGGGGATCTCCTCATCTGGTACTAGGGCAAGCCTCGGGAAGTAGGCGTAGACCCACAACTGCAGAGCAAATACCAGTATGCTTATCAGACAAAGCAGAATGCAGAATAAAGCAGAAATTACAGAACCGTGTAGTGTGCAGTGTACTACGTAGAGTGTACAGTGTGTACAGTATACAGTCAGTGTAAAGCAGATTATATGTGTGTCGTGTGTGCGGTATACAGTCAGCGTGAAGCAAACCGCAGTGTGTACAGTGTACAGAGTACAGAGAATGAAAAGCAGAAATGTAAAGCAAAAGAAGAAGATGTACCTCCCAAGCTCGCTAGTAGCCCCCGAGCAACTGCCCGCTACAACGGGAGGATGAGCTCATGTATCCATAGAGTGTGGCCAAGGCTGCCGCACCCCAGTCGTAGCGCAGGATCCTGGTCACATCTACAAGTGCACTCAGCAGGCAGAGGGGCACAGTATTCGCCCAGTCGGCGAAGATAGTGGTCCCCAGCAGGAACATGAGGAAGCCGCGTGCGTACTGCTCCACCTCCTCCTGAGTCATCGGTGCCCCCTCAGCTAAGGCTGGCTGAATCCTAAAGTGGTCCTCAAACCATGAATATCTGACGAATCCTGGATGAGCAAGAGGTGGCACCTCGCCGAGCAAGTATACCTGGGCAGCATCCCACTCGTCCATGTCTATATCGAAGGGGATCGGATCACCCCCTACCCGGATGCCTGTGAGCATCGAGAAGTCGAAGGGAGTCATCGTCATCTCCCCAGTGGCGGGGAAGTGGAAGGAGTCGATGGTGTCCCACCACCTCTCCACCAGAGCGGCAAGAAGAGGCCTGCTCACAGTGAGGCGCGATAGTCCTCTGCAGAAGGTGCTGAAGCCGGCCTGATCAACAATATAGCGGACTGCGTCCAGTATCACCCTCGGGCGGCAACATTCCCATACCCCCGGAAGGCATAGGAATCCCCTTGTATCCAAAAGCAAACAGTTGCGAAGCAATATTCAATATATAGTTTTGAAGAGCATTCAGAATTGGTAACAATACAGCGTGTGTGCACGTGTTCAAGTTCAAACAGACATCGGGTGCCGGTGTGCTTACAGTGAACTACAGCATATGATGTATCAGTGCTTTCGAGTGGTTCAGTATAGATATAGCGTGTGTGCGCGTGTTTAGATTCAAACAGACATCGGGTGCTGGTGTGCTTACAGTGAACTACAGTGTATGATGTGTTAGTGTGTTTGAGTGGTTCAGGGAAAATACAGCGTGTGTGCGCGTGTTCAAGTTCAAACAGATATCATGTGCAAATGTGTTCGCAGTGGACTACAGCATATGGTATATCGGTGTACCCGAGTTAAACAGTTAAAAGAACATAATCAACTACTGCAGTTAAGTGTTCTACTTTGCAGAAAATGAAACGGGAAAGAGTATACCTCGGAAGCGCCGTATGACAGATGTGTCTCAGGCTCGCGCAGAAGCAGCTCTGGTGGTACCCTCCTGTCAAAACTCCTAAACTGGCGAAGCCCGTCAGGAGGCAACACATGAATTGCCGGTCTGTAGGCCGCCGGATCGAACGGCCGGATGTGAAGCGGCAAGAGCTCGGCCTCTGGGTCCACATCCATCTCCGGGGGAGCCCCGCTACCTGGAATGTCGTCTGCCATCTCAGAGAGGGTGTGAAAATGGCCGGAAATGTGAAAACCAGGCGAGAATATGAAAAGTCAACTGGAAAGTCAACCCCGAGAGGGCGGAAAATGGGCTGAAACGTCAGGGCGCGGAAAAGGCATAGAGATCAAGGTAAACTCGAGGGAAACAAACCTCGAGTGGCAGAAATCGAGAAAAAGACACCAAAACAAAGATTTGTTCGGTTCAAAACGTGCGAAACGGCGAGGGTTTCGCGAATCGAACGACAAAACGGGCTCTAAAATCGAGGAAAGACGGGGATAGAAAGTTGGAAAATCAGCTAGAAGGGAGGGGAAAGAATTTTCGAGCAAGAGGGAAGTGGAAAAATAGGGCTTCAAGCCCTATATTTAAAGACCCACAGCCGAAAAGACAAAACTGCCCCAATACAGGAATTTTTGGCTGATCGGCCACATTGTTGGCTAGTCGGCCAAATATGTGGCCGATGGACTTTTTTGGTGGCCGATGGATGGCCGGTGACCTCCCCTGATGGTCGGTGAGCCTCCTACACCCTTGTTTGGGTCAGATAAGTGGTTTGGGGCCTCCATTGCTCAACACAGTGCAAGAAAATGCATTTCCGAAGATTAACCGGTCTCTGTGCCGTGTCTCCTATGTGCTATCCTCGAATACGTTCAAGGTGTATCCTTTTTGTATCCTTTTCTTTCAACTTGTGAGGTTCGGAAACTACTTTAAATACGTTGCATCGTTGTGCATGCATACACGCGTTGTAACGTGCACGACTTGCATTGTTATGCATCTCTATTCGGTCTAGGGAGACTTAAATCCCGACGGTCTAGGAGACCTTAAATCCTCTGAAGGTGCAAGTCCTTTGGTGTTTGTCGTGCCCAAATAGCTTTTGGTAGGTTTGATCTTAGGCCGCATCGTCATGCGCACCTTACATGCATCGTCATGCATGGTCCTTGTCACGCATCATCATGCGTACCTCGCATGCATTGTCATGCATTTCAAAGAGAACATGCGTTGTCGCACATTTGAGTCCAGTTGCATTGTCATGCATTCATTGTATATAATTCACTGTAACTATGGCATTTACATACGTGCATCATTGTATATATTGCATCATCATACATAGTTTCCTTGCATATTGTACATATTACATTGTAGCTTGCATGCATTCACTGCATTACATCCATCTACGGCTTGCGCCTTTCCATGTTGAGCTTGGTCTAGTATGTGCCCGTACTCTTCGCGTTGAAGCACGGTTATGATATTATGTGTAAGCACCTAGTGTTGTGGGTGACGGCATCGTTTCCATGTTAAACGTCGTTTGTATGTGTCCATGCCTTTCCTAGGCAAGATATGTTTTGCCCGCAGGCCCTATCTTTCCATTACATTTTATATTGTATATATATTGCATTGTAGATTGCATGCATTCACTGCATCACATCCATCTATGGCTCGCGCCGTTCCGTGTTGAGCTTGGTCTGGTATGTGCCCGTACTCTTCGCGTTGAAGCACGGTTATGATATTATGTGTACGCACCTAGTGTTGTGGGTGACGACACCGTTTCCATGTTAAACGTGATTTGTATGTGTCTATGCCTTTTCTAGGAAAGATATGTTTTGGCCGCAGGCCTTATCTTTCCATTACATTTTATATTGTATATATATTGCATTGTATTGCATGCATTCAATTGCATCACTCCCATCTATGGCTCACGCCGTTCCATGTTGAGCTTGGTCTGGTATGTGCCCATACCTTTCGCGTTGAAGCACAGTTATGATATTATGTGTACGCACCTAGTGTTGTGGGTGACGACACCGTTTCTGTGTTAAACATGGTTTGTATGTGCCCATGCCTTTCCTAGGCAAGATACGGTTTGGCTGCATGCCTTATCCATTGTATATATTACATTGTAGTGTAATTTGTTGCATCCAGCATTTAGGATCACGATCTCTCCTGAGCAGAGCATGCCTCACTTATATCATCCCATCCCACCCAATTACTTGTATCTTGTGTTCCGTCTACACACTCATAGTTCTGCATATGTACACGCCTATTCCACTGTTGGTATTGTGGTTTGAGGGTGTCAGCACCTTTTTTATGGTAGATGGACTTTGCATCTCCATCATCTTTATGATATTTGTGTGGTTTTGAACTGCTTATGGTTTGATTACGTTTCAAATGCATTACATATCATTTGCATTGTTTATGCATAGTTTTGTAAATATTGCATTATCAATTTGTGCATACGTTGCATTGTCATGCACTCCTTCACTTGCGTTGTCACGCAGTCTCAACGTGCACTATTATGCATGTTGCTAACGATATCATACCTGTTAAGTTTCTCTCTTTTACAGGCACGATATTGTATGTACGGTTCATTTGAAGCTGGTGCAACCAGACGAACCGGAAAGGTATTGTATTCTCTGCGTGAAACGTAGCGAGAATTACATAATTCTCTTACATCCTTTCTGCATTGTAATGTAGTTGGATTTGTGTTTTCTAGCTTAAAACTGTTGCATTTATTGTATGTATATGCTTCGTTACAGCTTTCTTTGCATGATCATAAGTTATGTTCGGCTTCTTGCATTGTCAGTTGCATTTTGCCCCTGCCCTCGGGCGCATATCTTTACTTGTAGCTTGTATGCTTTGTCTGAGTCTTTGGCCTTGTCAAAAATGGGTCGTCTCTGGGCTTTGACACTCACTCCCGTCATTGTTATGACTTTCGAGTTCTGTCAAAGAGGGGCAACTGTAGACACCCCATTTTTGACCGTCCTCAAAACTTGGACGTCGCCGTTTGAACACTTGGTGATCATCCATGTTCGTGTTCGTCCTGAGTTCTTGGAGGTCTCGGCCGCGTGCCTTGTCTTAAGACCTCTCGACTCGACTGTTTTGTGTTTGGTTTTTCACCAAACACTTGTGTTTTGCTTTTGAGGGGCAGGGAATGGCTTGTTGGCCATCCCCACACCTCACTGGCCATGGCTTAAGGCCACCGGCCATTGTTTTGTTGCCATCGGCCAAATGTTTGGCCGGCCAGCACTCTTTGTGGTCGGCCGACCATTGCTTTGGCCAATTTGTCATTTTTGGCTGGCCGATCACTGTGCATCTGCTTTTGGCAGATATTTTGCGCCAGCTGTGCTAGCTGGCACCCACTTTGCACCCCCTCCATACACATGTATGGAGGGATTTCACTCTCGCTTAGCTTGTTTTGTAAGCTTTGCAAGAGTGAATCTCTATAAAGGGAGGCCTTCTCCTCCCTCCTCAAGGGTTAAAGGGTTGAGTTCTAGAGCTCTAGATTAGGGTTAGAAGTTGTGTAGCTATTCTATCTCTATATCTCCCTCTCTTCCATATTGTGTGTGTATTAAGGTGTTTTGTTCGTAGTTTTGCACACAAACACCTAGAGTTACACCTTCCTTTGGCTACTGAGGTACTAAGGAGTGATTTTCAGAGTTCTTGAGTGGATCTAAGCTTGGAAAGGCTGCTGGTCTTGTGTTCTTGAAAGAGGTCTTCAAGGGTAAGAATTTTACCCTTTTATTCCCCATTTTTGCATAGGCTTTTGGCCATCCCTGCATCTGTTTTTCAGCTTAACTTATAACACATAAAAGTTCTGATTTTAAGTTTTTAAAATAGTTGTTTAAGGTTGCTTTGGTGTTTGGGGTTGTTTGACCCCTTTTAGGCCTTGTTTGGCCCCCATTTTGTGGTATTTTGGTGAGCTCCGGGACCACCTTGTTTGGGCCTCCTCACCACTGAAATTCAGAGAGATTTCAATGGTGGGGATGGTGCTTTAAGGTCGTAAGAAGGAGAGGGCCATCCCCTCTCCTTGTTGCCTTCGATATTGGCCATTTTAGCCTCATGTGTAAGCATCTTGTTTAAGTGCATGTTGGCCATGTCTTAAGTGTTATTTGTGCTTATTTTGCCATGATATAGCACTGTTTTTAGTTGGTCTAGACGCACCATGCTTGCTTTGCATACTTGTCTTGTAATGCCATTAATTGCCTTAACATGTACTTAGCATCTAGACCACTATGCTTACTTGTTTTGGCTTAGCTTTGTGAAGCTTTTGTGCATGTTTTAGTATGCTTAAGGTTTGTTTGGAGTTGTTTCGGCCATCCATGACATGCTTTGTATAGCCACCTTGCATTTTGGCTTGTTAGCCTTAGGTGTGTGAGTCTTGAGCATGCATTACTTGGCTTGTTTCAGTGGTTTGGCGCCACTTATAACATCATTTCAGTCCATATGGCATGCTTGTATGCTTGCATTTGATGCCCCTTTAATGCTTCAAAAGGTTGGTGTTTCATGCTCCATGTTTGTACCATTATGCATGCCTCTAAGATTAGGTTATTTGGATGCCATCTAAGTGGTTTTTGGGGCTTACTTTGGCATGATTTGGGACTGTTTTGGTCCGCTTTGGTCATTGGCTTCATGTGTCACATGACCATAGCTTAAGTCCTTGGGCTTGGTTACATGTTTTGCTTGCATTGGTAGGTTGATTTGGCATCATCTTCTATATGTTTTTCAAAGCTTATCATGTATGCTATTCGTCCATGTTAAGTACGCTTACAAGCTGCCTCTTTATGCATAAGTGTTGGACTTTGTGTGCATGAATGTTTGTGTGTACATTGGCCTTGTATGTTGTCACATACTTGGCCCATAAACATCTTGTCACATGTTTAAATGATAGTGCATTTGGCATGCATTCTTTTGGTTTTAGGTTGCTTAACATGTTTTTACATGTTTGCCCCATGTGTTGTTGCATGCTTGCCATTAGCATGGTTGTTGCATGCCTTGAATGCTTGTTTGCTTAGGTTGTGTGCCTAGTACACATTGCATGTTTGCATACTTAGCTTGCATGCTTAGGTTACATTATGCTTGCATACCTTGCCTCTTGATCAAGTGATAGAGGTTGGGCCTTATGTGTTTGTTTGTTTGCATTTCATTCCATATTGAAATGGCACACTTGGTTTCTTGGGTCATCATGCATTGAAATGCGTGATTGGCGGTCCGAGAATCGAGTACCATCCCCCTTTGAGTCATAAACATGATAAGGGGTGTGGTGGTGCAAACATTGCTTTGAAATGCATTGCCATGCCTTGTTTTACCCTCTGTTGCTGTCAAAACAGGGTTCTGCAGGAAGATATGGCCAGTCGGCCGCCCATCCATTGTTGGCCGATGGATTCTTTTGTGGTCGATGACCACTCCTCTATGGCTGGTGACCATTCCTCACGGCCGGTGGCATCCCACAGTGGCCATAGGGTACACCTTGGGACTTGTACAGTTTTCAGAGGAGGAAAACAGTGCAAACAGAGGCAGCTTGTGCATGGCGGTAGATTTCCGAGCGAAGCCAATCCGAGCATGCGTGCATCCCTCTTCCCGAGGCTGTTTTATTGCTTTATTAGCTTAGTTAATTTGCTTAACTAGTTAATTGGTCTATAATTATTTAATTAGCTTATAGGTTAATTAATTTGTATTATTCTTTTAGTCCCCCCGAGCGAAGGCGAATTGTGTAATAAGTGTGGGTGCGTGTGTGCATGTCTTCCAACTCCCACCTCTTTTTCCCTTTTACTTACTTGCTTTTGATGGTTAGTATTAGGGCATATTTAAATTAGCATACCTTATGCTTTGCATGCGTGCATCCATTCATCTGTCTTGCATGCACCGGGCTCGACGCATCATGCTAACTGCATAGTATTTCAAATCTAACTTGAATACGTGTTACTTGCTGCATTCCACATGCCATCCTAGGATTAACCGAGTCTATTCTAGTTGCATTATTGCATGCGATGCATTAGCCACTTAACATGGACTTGGATCATACATTGATTGCTAACAAGTTTTTTGTTTTGGCTAGGAGTACTCGGTAAGCTTTTTTATGCTTTAGCATCTCGCATGAGTGTGAATGTTAACATGACAGCATGCTTACCATGTGGCTATATGCTTATGTGATATAAACTGACTGAATGCCTGTGGGTGAAGGCTGGGTTGCTTGAGTTGGAATAATTCATTAAAATCCGTGCTTTAGCCTACTCGCGAGTAGCAAATTTCAAACCATTTTCCAAACAAACGGATATGCGATGCTTTGTTCCAAATTAGCCGATCTGGTCTATACTTTTGTGTTGTACGCATCACATAGTAAGATTATCTAATTAAACCGGAATAAGAACACATAACATTTTCAAAACTAGATATCATGGTTAGTAGAGACCGATCTTTGGATCAGGCGAGAGGAGGTGCTCATAGCTGACCTTCCCCAATCGTACCCAAGTTCCCGAGCCGAGGCAACTTTGGTGATGACGGACACGTGGCCTTAGGCAACGAGTCAGGGTTTCCTAAATTCCCCCAAAATAAAATATTTAGATGGCGACTCTATATCTGGCAAAGCAGTCCATGTTTGGCACTTCTTTCTAAAAATCTGTTTTCTCAAAACGATTTGCCGGATTTGGACACTTTGGTGATTTATTAATCTCACATTGCACATTGTGAGGTCAGATTAAGAACCGACACAAAACGAGTCCGAACTGTGGAAGCACAAAGCCCGAGGGCGCGTCTACAGTTTTTAGCGACTTCGCTGGGGAGTTAGAGAACTTGACTCGAACTCATGATATCTTGTTTTGACTACACTCATGTGTTTCTTTGCATTGCATGTGCATTGGTACGCCTAAGTCACAGTGTTTGCCGCCTGCTATTCCTGAACGGTTTGCCGGAGGCTCGCTTTGAGAAGCGTGCCATAAGGCTAACCGGTTACGGGCTCTGCCACGATGGAACACAAACCCCGGTTGTTGCCGGGGCACCCTTTTTGACCATTCGACCTAGTGCATATTTGGAATCCATAGTGACCATTCCAAGCTAGGACAGGTTGCTTACCCGATTGTAGGTTGTTTGAAACCGCTGTGTGCGTAATGAAACCCTAACTCCTGACAAAATAGGACAAGGAAACCTTACCCCAACATAGGGGTGTTTTGGCTCTCTTTTACTTGCTATATGCTTTTAGAGTGCATCTCTACAGGGAACACATATACCAGTTTGCAAGTCTGAGTACCAGGCCTGAGCACATCAGCATCAATATTTTGGGGCATCAGTTATATCTGCGGGTATCAGATTCAGTTTTTGGGGCAGTGATTTTGGGGGAACAGTGATCAGTAGTAGAATACAGTTATTCAGCTACGCCTGTGTCTGTTCTGATAAAGTTGGGCTGAAATGATGCTTGCTTTCTCTTTCAGTTCAAAGATTTGGGTTCAGAGATTTGGTGTTCTCCCTCGCTGAGGCAAGGCAGATATCGGATCCGTCAATCAACTAGTCACATCATCTCCGATCAGTTCAACGGGCTTATGATGACCTAAAATTCAGAGGAAATTGTGGTTATGGCAGCCGCATTAGACCAAGGAATCATCTTGCAGGATGAGACCAATGTTGATGTACCGCATCCACCCAGGTCGCCTGCTGCGCGCCCTATCTGGGAACCCCAGTTGTTTCAAGCTCGTGAGCCCACCACGTTTGAGTTGATGGGAATGATTGGTGACCTCCAGAGGTCCGTGGCTGATCTTGCCTACGGAATGTCGGCTTCGCCACCAGCCACATCGTATGCTGGGAATTTTGTACCGCAAGAGCCCCCGCTACTGGGACGAATTGTGATCGAGCTCAGCCAACCTGAGGTTGTCTCAAGCTATAGCAATGATGTGTCAACAACAACCGGGTTTCGCTCCGATATAGCAACCCGAACCCTCGATCAAGAGGCCAGAGGCAAGAACAAAGTGGGAACAAATGTTGATCCCATTGAACAACTATTGTGGGCAGTCGAGGCTTTGAAAGGTGGGGGGATGAATATGCAGCAGGTATTCGCAGTTGTGGCTAAGACTGTGGATGATGCTTTCCCCACTCCAACCGAGGGCAGTTCAAGCCAGGCGGAAGATCGGGATAGGCCCCGTCATGCCAAAACAGTTCCTCCCACTCCTAACCCTGCATCTGGGAGAGATCAGAAAGTCAAAGCAGCACCTGCCGATCCTTTTGCTAGTGCATCCAGTAAAAATACACAAAGCTCGAAGTACCTGCCGTGAGGTCGCAGGGTATTCCATGCCTTTTACATGCCTTTGTCTAAGGCGCTCCAGATCCTCGCTGAAAGGGGGCACCTTAAACCCCTTGAGCCTCGGCCTCTCCCGAAGAATCTCCCTCTCTCACATGATGCTACTCAGTGCTACGCGTACCACCAATAGACCGGTCACAGCACCGACGGTTGTTTCCGCCTTCGTCATGAAGTGCAAGACTTGATCGACAATGAGGCCATCTTCCCACCTACCTCAGCAAAGTCTGTCACCACTGAGCTGTTGGATTTCGAGGATACTGCAAGTATGTGATCAGGGGTTGGACCACCTGCGGGCGGCGCTCGGTTTATTTCAGGATGTGGCGTCTGGCACGTATTATTTTTGAGCATCGGCGAATGCTAATTTTTGTAGTTTCTGACTTGGGTGTTGAGTCAGTTCTGTGGTCTTGTTTTCAGTTTGTCTATTTGTTTTGAGTCAGTCTTTTTGCTTAAGGGTCTGTGTTGTTGTATCGAGTCAGTTCCATTGTGTAGAATGTCAAGTGATTCAAGGGTTGTTGCCTCGAACACCATTTTTTTTTTTTGTAATTACCCTTTGAGTCAGTCTCTGCTGTGGAGCGAGTTACAACCAGGAAATCTGAATGAAATAGTTGCGGCTATCATGTTTCCGTGCTTATTGCCACTTTGAGCTAATTGTGCCAGAGGGTTTGAATGAAACGGCGGAGCATCTCACTTGCTCTTCTGCACCTTGAATTCATTACATTGACCTATAGTTTTTCAAAACTTTTTGAACACCGCGGTGAAAACGAAGAGGGAGGAATTCCTCGGGTTTTGCAAAATTTGATCAACTGAGAGAAAGAGAGGCATGCTAAGCCCTTAATGAATGAAATCATGTTTGTTAACGTGAGTACTAAGAAGGACCCTGGCTTGATCCAGATTGGTTCCACACTATCTTCAGCGCGAGCGATTTGTCGCTTTCTTAAAAACTTTCAAAAGCAAAATGTTTTGCGCAGTCCTACGAAGACCTGTGTGGAATCGCTCTTGAGATTGTGCAGCCTAGGATCGCTCTCAGCCTCAAGATTCGCCCCCCCTTGCCTTCAGACCTTGAACTCGGAGTCAGAATGTTCAGCGGTCAACCACCATGTGAAGCCTGTGTGGCCAGATTTGAATCAACCCTCGAACAAGAGGCAAGGAAAGTCGGATCAAGAAGATCATATGAGATCAAAGGAAGCTTGTGAAGCTAGAACAGAAACGCCCCTCGAACTAGGGGCAAACAATGTCCGATGTGCTCGAAGAGCCGAAGATGAATTCTTCTGCAAAACAATACAACAGCCACTCTCCTAGATTCAGATGACTTTAGGATCTCAAAACCATTTGACATGGACTTGTTACACTTTTACCCTTTGAGACGCTCGTTGGGCTAAAAACCTGAAAGGGCGACCCAGGAAAAAATTAGAGCAAGAAAAAGAAAAAAAAAAGAAAAGAAAAAGAAAAGAAAAGAATGCAAAAAGATGAAAAAAAAAAGAAGAAGAAAAAGATGAAAAGAATTGAAAAGAAAAGAAGAACATAGCTCGCAAGGTTGAAAACCCGCAACGGGCGCATTGGCAAAAGTTAGAGCATAAAAAAAAAGTGAAGGTTAATGCCTGACTGTACCTTAACCTGAACTACGTAAGGCTTGATTCCCATGTTTGGGATACGTAGGCAACTTCATCCTGAAGTCCAGCCACCAACACTTTCAAAGTGACTGTGTCCATATATTGGTTTTGACCATCTTCATCTTCTCTGTATCCGAGAGTTCAGCCGTGATCATCGCTAGTGAGGACTATTTACAATATGCTGCGGCGTCATCCAAACAAGGGGCAATTTTCCATTGTCTCCAATCCGAGGTTGTACCTGACACTACTGTCGCAGCATTTTGCACATCGCCTGGAACTAGTGCAAATACTCTACCTTGCCTCGTAGTGTCTTTGTTGTTCGCAGGTTTTGCAGCTGACTTAGTATTGGAATTTGGTGCAGACCCTATTGAACTTGTAACAGCTTTGTTATTATTTTGTTGCTTCCGTTGAGGACAATCCCTTATCAGATGACCCATTTTGCCACATCAGAAACATGCGCCAGATAGTCGGTGACAAACCCCACGGTGTCTCCAACCACATTCTGAACATACATGGGCTGAATCTTGAGTAGGAGTAGTTGTACTGGAGGTCCCTGAATTGTGCTTCTTAGTTGGCGGAGTAGTTGCTCCCTTTGACCATTGAGTATTTTGCCTCTTCCCCTTCCATTCAGAAATTCGGTTCTGAGTCGCCAGATTTCCTTCTGCTATAACAGCTCTCTCCAACACGTCAACATAAGTGGGTAACTTCAACATGTTGACCTTGTCCAGTATAGCACTCCTTAGTCCCCCTTCAAATTTGCGCGCCTTCTTGTAATCGGTGTCTACCATGTGAGAGGCAAACCGTGCTAGTTCTGCAAATTGAGCCTCATATTCAGCCACGGTCTTGTTTCCTTGTCGAAGAGTCTCAAATTCGGTCACCTTCTTGTCTCGCATACTTTGGGGAAAGTACTTATCATAAAATAACTCCAAAAATCTGTCCCATGCTAGTCCCGGGTAAGTAGTTCTCGTAAGTATCCACCATCTTCGTGCCTCGTCCTGCAGAGTGAAAGCAGCCAGTTGAACTTTTTGGGCTTCGGTGCAAGGGAAAACTTCGAATAATTTCTCTATGCCCAACACCCATGCCTCGGCTTTCATTGGTTCTATCCCTCCTTTGAATGACGGCGGTTTCATCTTTTTGAACTCCTTTGTAAGGGTAATAGTTCGGTCTTCAGCATGGACATCTTGTACTACTGGTGGAGGTACCGGTGGTGGTGGCAGTTGCTGTTGTGGCTGTTGTTGTTGTTGACGTAGAGTTTCTGCCATTTCCATAATCATTCTTTCCATCCTGTCCAATCCTGCAGAAGTAGCATCCTCCAGATCTTCTGCTCTGGTTCTCACCATAATCTACACAACAATCAATTATACACCAAAGCCATAATTCAAAGAAGTTAGCATTAACAGAGTACACTTAACGTTGCAATCGATCTTTCAGGTACTTCCAAAATATCATGCAGGATGCCTAAATCGTCTCTAGACACCCTAAAGATCAATGGTTCTGTGTGTGAGATAGCAACTCGTGCTCTGATACCACTTGTCATGCCCCGAACCCGCCCCTAAAAGTTCAGGCATGACCTATTCAGAAACGGGCATTAAACCTGATATACACAATATAAGGGGCCTGAACGGAAGCGTTTAATATCAAAGAATAATAACAAAACATATCCATTGAGCTACTATTGACTTGCCAAGATCATACATATAATGACAGGAAAATAATATACAGAAGTATGCATCTGTGCACCGGTTACTTACATACATACATGCAGGACTAGCCCTAAGAAAGGGCGTATAACAAAAATATTAATTACAGACAACCCAAGGCAGGTAGTTAGAATACACGTCAAAGCTTGACAAAGATCTACAAAAATGGGATGGATCCACTAAGTGCCTGAACATATGGGGTTGACCAAAAACTAGGCAAGCTTCAGGAGTTAAGACTGGCTCCCGGGTTGATTACCTATAGAAACAGATAAAATGTGGAGTGAACGAAGCTCAGTGAATAATAGTACCAAGACAATTCAATGCGTAATTTAAGTCATAACTCATAATCATGCGTATGTGACTGCAGAGCTCATAAGGTTAATCCAATACTATATTACTTTCAGAACGGCCTTAGGCCCGGAAATAAAAGAACGGCCCTTGGCCTAGAAATACTAGAACGGCCCTTGGCCCAGAAATAATAGAATGGCACTTGGCCCAGAAATAACAGAATGGCACTTGGCCAGAAATAACAAAATGGCACTTGGCCCAGAAATAATAGAATGGCACTTGGCCCAGAATGTTTCAGATGTATACGAATTCTTCTCACTTTTACTTTCACATCGCGTCTCAGTCAAGATTATGTAATTGTGGGAGCCGAATAAATAGAGGAATCGGAAGATGCGTGCCCCAGAAATCAGACATTATTCGGCTCCATATTGCGTGACTAGGATGCCAAATACATTAGGAAGGCCGAACAGCCGGGGGTCAGTAGCTCCAAATAAACAAAGGGGGGAATGAGATAAAAGTAGGCCCAGGCCCCGAGGCCCAAAAAGCAAGTATAAATACAAGAACCAAAGATTTAGAAAGGTATGTAAGAATCACTTCACTAAACTTAGTAGAGAAGCTGTCTTGAGTGTTTGAACTGACTTGTCCGTCGGAGTGCTAATTCTGGCACCCCCGATCGGAGTGTTTGTATCTTTTCAGGTGACTAGCTGAGGATCACTAGCGTCTCCCAGGATCTGAAGAGTATTTCCAAACCACTTCTCCACAATTGGCGCCGTCTGTGGGAATACTCAAATACATCCATGGCAGGCGTGACTGAAGATCCTTCGATAGCCACTGACGAGACCGCATGGAGGGATGACCTCATTCCAGCAAACTCGCTCGGACCAAAAACCATCGCAGCAAGACTTGCCTTAGACCTCTGCTCATCTTCAAACCCAATGCCAAAGACAATACAAGCGACCGTGGCACAAACTAGGCAAACCAAACAGAGGTTGGATAGCATCATCGCTGAGAACGAACACCTTCGTCGCGATCTGGCCTCGAAAATAGCAAAATCCAAACAAATGGTGCGCCAGGCTTCTAAGCGACCTGCGAGAGCAAATGATTGACGATCTCGGGCCCGACAGCAAGAAACTGACGGCTGCTATGCCTCAACAGATCATCTTGAGAAGCTGGCAAAGGACGAACGTCTCCACCAATGCGTCTGGAGAAGTGTGGTCAAAACACCTGCCCTTCCGAAGGAGGCATTTCCGCTTGACACTGTCCACATGATATACAGCCTGCCAGCAGCCCCGGCCATGCATGCGATCCAATCACATCCAGGCCCCCAACAGCAACTCATGCCAACAAAGCGGCCCCGAGAAACACCAAGTATCACCTTTGACGATTCTGATTTGATCGTATAACACTCCCTCACATCGATCCGTTGGTTGTTGAGCTACGCGTAAACCGGTTCACCATCGAACGCGTTCTTATCAACCAGGGCAGTACCTCAGAGGTTATGTATTATAAAACCTTCACCAAACTCGGATTCAATGAGTCAGACCTGACTCCGGCTCCTTATCCACTATTCGGTTTCAATGCCACTCCAGAGTACCCATTGGGAAAGATCAGCTTACCCGTTCGAGCAGGTTCCAGAACGGTGGACGTGGAATTCTTGGTCGTCAAGCTGCCATCGCCATACAATCTCATCATGGGGCGATCGTGGTTGCATACCTTGCAGGCCGTCCCAAGCACCTATCATCAACTGCTACGTTTCCCAACAAAACACGGCATTGAGCAAATCCGCGGATCCCAGAAATCGGCACAAGCATGTTATCTCCTTGCCGCCAGAACGCCAAAGGAACTGCAAGTAAACTCCATTGAAGTGCCAAATCGGGAGATCCTGGATGACGTTGGGCGGTATCCAAATGAGAAGGCCACGGAAGATTTAGACCGAGTTGGCATTGATGGAAGCCCAGAAAAGTTCTTCATGATCGGCGCCTCTCTGAATCAGGCCGACAGGAAGCAGCTAATCTCTTTCTTGCTCAACAACCTTGACGTCTTTGCGTGGACTCCGTACGAAATGCCGGGAATAGACCCGTCAGTTTCACAGCACCATTTGAATGTCGATCCGAAATGTAAACCGATCATTCAGAAAGGCCGACGGTCAGCCGCGGAGCACACTGCTGCCATTGTTGAGGAGGTAGATAGGCTACTTGACGCCGGGGCAATTAGAGAAGTCACTTACCCTACGTGGCTCTCCAATACAGTGGTGGTGAAAAAGAAAAATGGGACTTGGCGAGTGTGCGTCGACTTCACGGATCTGAACAAAGCTTGCTCCAAAGACTGTTTTTCTCTACCCAGAATCGACCAGCTTGTCGATACGACGACACGTCATCAACGCATGAGCTTCGTCGATGCTTACAAAGGCTACCATCAAATCGCCATGCATCCAGATGACCAGGACAAAACTGCCTTCCTCACCCCAAGAGGAACCTATTGCTACAAAGTTATGCCCTTTGGGCTGAAGAATGCAGGGGCAACCTACCAAAGACTAGTCACCGCCATGTTCAAAGAGCAACTCGGCCACACTATGGAAGTATACATCGACGATATAGTGGTCAAGTCCAAAGAAGAACAGAATCATATAACCGATCTAGAAAAGACATTCAGCATCTTACGCAAATACAGAATGAAACTGAACGCTTCCAAGTGTGCGTTCGGAATCGGCTCTGGAAAATTCCTGGGTTACATCGTCAATCACCGAGGAATCGAAGCCAACCCGAGGCAAGTCATAGCAATCTTGGAACTCAGCTCCCCCCGTTTAGTAAAAGAAGTCCAAAAGTTGATGGGGATGGCTGCTGCACTCAACAAGCTCATCAGCCGGTCTACAGATCGCTTCCAACAATTCTTTCAGACACTACGGTAGGGTAAGGCTTTTGAATGGTCCGCTGAATGCGAATCAGGCTTCAACGGACTCAAGACCTACCTCCGCTCAGTACCTCTCTTGACAACACCCGCCGTTGGTGACCCGCTCATCCTATATCTGGCAGTTTCCGATAGGGCCGTCAGCGCCGTACTATTAAAAGAGGGGGAGGGGGAGCAATGGCCAGTGTATTATGTGAGCAAGGTAATGGTTGACGCCGAAACACGCTACCTTCCGCTGGAAAAACTCATCTTAGCCCTAGTCATGGCGGCAAGAAAACTAATGCATTACTTCCAGGGACATAGCATTGGGGTGCTAACAGATTATCCCCTCCGATCAGTACTACAGAGTGCAGAAGCATCAGGACGTGTTTCAAAATGGGCTCTTGAACTCGGCCAATACGACATTCAGTTTTTACCTAAAACCGCAATCAAGGGGCAGGTGTTGGCCGACTTTGTTGCCGAATTCACCGGCGAGCTTGCCAACCTCAAACCTGATGAAGTTCGACCAAAGGCTGAAGTTCTACCAAAGCCAAACTGGAGAATTTATGTCGGGGATATTTGGCAATTATACTGTGATGGATCATCTAACCAAAGGGGTAGTGGCGCCGGAGTTGTAATCATATCTCCAGACAGCGCAGTAATTGAGCAGGCCATCAAGCTTGGCTTCGAAGCATCAAATAACGAAGCCGAATACAAAGCCCTTCTAGCCGGTCTGCGGAATGCGCACCTTCTCGGCGCTCGGCGTCTGCTTGTGTTTTGTGATTCAAAATTGGTAATCAATCAGCTAAAGGGGGAGTACGCGGCAATAAACGACCGTATGGCGGCCTACATGAAAACGGCCAATTCCTTGCTGGCAAAATTTGACCATCACGAACTGAACCAAATAACGCGCGACCAGAACACACATGCGGATGCCTTGGCGTGCCTAGCCTCCGCCATCAATTCGGAGATCAAACGGACCATCGAAGTAGGTTTCGTCCCGGAGCCGAGTATTGGCCCTTCGGAGGAAATCCATGTCAACGTTATAAAATCCGCACCAAGCTGGATGGACCCCATCGCTGCATTCCTCTCTTCTGAACAACTCCCAGAGGACAAAAAAGAAGCATACAAGCTGCGAAATAAAGCCCTGCGATACTATCTGGATCCGCAAGGAGGGCTTTACAAAAAGTCCCTCTCTGGTCCATATTTGGAATGCGTGCACCCCGACAAAGTGGAGGAGCTTCTAACAGAGATACATGAGGGCAGTTGTGGTGCCCATTCTGGCGGACGCTCCCTGGCCCATCGGGCTATAACATAGGGATATTATTGGCTGACAATGAGAGCTGACGAGGAGAATTATGTAAAAAAAATGCGAACAGTGCCAAAAGTTCTCCCCATTAACCCATCTGCCTGCCGAAGGGTTGAACTCTATAACCAGCCCCTGGCTGTTTGCTCAGTGGGGACTTGATATCATAGGACCATTACCCAGGGCCCCAGGGAACAAGCGATTCTTAATCGTCGCGACAGACTACTTCACAAAATGGGTCGAAGCGAAGGCTTTAACACATATACGAGATGCCAACATTAAACGCTTTGTATGGAGAAACATCATAACACGATTCGGCATTCTGAGAGCTCTCATCTTAGACAATGGCACCCAGTTCGACTGTGGCGTATATAGAGAGTTATGCAGCAAATATGGCATTCGGCCTTACTTCTCGACACCGGCCTACCCCCAAAGCAATGGTCAAGCCGAAGCCTCTAATAAATCCATCTTGGACGGCATCAAAAAGAGGCTAGAAAAAGCTAAAGGCAAATGGGTCGAAGAATTGCCGAGTGTATTGTGGGCTCATTGTACTACACCGAGCAGATCCACTGGAGAAACGCCGTTTGCTCTATGCTTTGGAACCCAGGCAATCTTACCCCTGGAAATCGGCCTCCCAACTCTGAAATCTCAAGTTTTTGATATGGGGCGAAATGGCATAATGCTTGCCCTGGATCTGATTCTAATCGAAGAACGAAGAGACTGCACCCTGGCATCGATGGCACGGTATCACCAGCAGCTCGCCAAGTCGTATAATCAGCGAGTTCCGTTGCGCCGATACACGCCAGGAGATTTTGTCCTAAAGAAGGTACTTCTAGCCGACCGGAGACCGGCCGATGGAAAATTGGGTCCAAACTGGGACGGCCCCTATCAGATAGAATCCATCGTAGGAACAGGGGCATATCGGCTCTTAGACATGTCAGGAAGAGCCTGCACGGCTTGGAATTCAACACATTTACGTAATTCTTCTTGACCATTGACCGACTTGTGGGCTTGATACTTGTACATATTCCCACCTTTGCAATACAAAGTTTCTCGTTTTCCCAAGCTCGCTATCAAGCCTTGATTAATAAGGGCCGATTAAGCCTTCCAAAGCCAAAACAAAGACTCCGGATTCGGAGCGCCCTTCGTGGATATCACGATCGGCCAAAAATAGCCTCCGGATTCTGAGCCCCTTTTTGGTGCATGACACCTTAGGATTGATTAAGACTCCGGATTCGGAGCGCCCTTCGTGGATATCACGATTGGCCAAAAATAGCCTCCGGATTTGGAGCCCCTTTTTGGTGCATGACACCTTAGGGCCAATTAAGACTCCGGATTCGGAGCGCCCTTCGTGGATATCACGATTGGCCAAAAATAGCCTCCGGATTTGGAGCCCCTTTTTGGTGCATGACACCTTAGGGCCGATTAAGACTCCGGATTCGAAGCGCCCTTCGTGGATATCATGATTGGCCAAAAATAGCCTCCGTATTCGGAGCCCCTTTTTGGTGCATGACACCTTAGGGCCGATTAAGACTCCGAATTCGGAGCGCCCTTCGTGGATATCACGATTGGCCAAAAATAACCTCCGTATTCGGAGCCCCTTTTTGATGCATGACACCTTGGGGCCGATTAAGACTCCGGATTCGGAGCGCCCTTCATGAACATCACGATTGGCCAAAAAATAGCCTCCGGATTCAAAGCCCCTTTTTGATGCATGACACCTTAGGGCCGATTAAGACTCCGGATTCAGAGCGCCCTTTGTGGACATCACGATTGGCCAAAAAATAGCCTCCGGATTTGGAGCCCCTTTTTGGTGCATGACACCTTAGGGCCGATTAAGACTCCGAATTCGGAGCACCCCACGAGGATATCACGATTGGCCAAAAATAGCCTCCAGATTCGGAGCCCCTTTTTGGTGCATAACACCTTAGGGCTGATTAAGACTCCGCATTCGGAGCGCCCCTCGCGGATATCACGATTGGCCAAAATAAAGCCTTCGTGGATATCACGATTGGCCTTTTTGAGAGATGCATTTGGACCACTTTGTTGGCTAAATAAATATTCACTGAATCGTTCTTAATTCAAGCCGGTCAATGCATGTTTAAACATTTACTCCACGCAACACAAAACTTGCCAGTAAGTTGAAATAATACGATTAATTAAGCACATGACATTTCAAGACCAAATACAAACGTTGAAAATAAAAGAAATTCTATTTATTCGGCGCGAAGTCTTCTCGCATTTCAAAGTCTATTCATTCGGCACTCTCATCGTCGCTCTTCTCAATTTCGAAATCGGAATAAGGTAAGTAGTGGCGGTGATACAAGGGCGAGGCCGAATCAATGCCCATGGCTTCGAGAGCTTTCTCGGTTTGAAGGGCCTTGATCCATCCGTGCTTGAATCCACGATTTTCACATCGGCAGACCTCCTCGGCAAGGTCCTGTTTGGTCTTCTCTATCCCGACTTTCAAGCCGTCCTGAAACCCCTTTTCATAACCCGATGTCCGTTGGGTCACTCTCTCCGCAACAACCAATTTAGATTGACCGGCCACCATCGATGCGCTCGTTTGAACATTCTTCAGCTCCCGAAGCTCATGCTCAGCCTTTTTTGCGTGAATCTCCAGATTGCGATTCCTTTCGTCCTTTTTCTCGCTCTCACGTCGCGTTTCCCGTAGACGCATGCCGACTTCATAAGCAGTATATAGTCCTTTCACGGCCCCATGTATGCCGTCTCGAAATACTTCGAAATCTCGACGTCGACCATCGATTGTTGGACTTTTGGGCGGGAATATCTGTCGAGCGAACTCGACTGCCACATCTGGGTCTTTAATGATAGAATCTGCCTCCGTCATTGGTCTATTCCTCACAGAAACCGCAAAACTCAACGGTCGTGGCGTCGCATCGGGCACAATTTTCGGTCGCGGGTGCGAAGAATCTCCCCGTTGTTGCCTATCCCTTCGGGGCGACCTGCTTCGATAACTAAGAGGCTGCTGTGTTTCCTGATCCTTAGACGTTCTTCTTCCCGTACGCGTAGGCTCGTTACTGCGACTCATTGCAACGTCTAATTCAGTCAATCTTCGTCCCTCCCGAGTTGCCTGAATGGAAATAAGTAGGGCCTCTGGCGTGCACCCACCCCATTTATCCTTCAAATGTATGCAGCTCTCCCGAGGCAACGTCAGTAATCCCAAACATCAACAGTCGGATGACAATTGTCCAGCCCACGAGTTGGGCCAGCTCGCGCCCTGGCTAAGGCAAGGGCAGATTTACTAATCTGGTAGGCCATGTTTTCAAGCGCAAGCACCGACCAATGTGTGCCTCAGCCAGCCCACGAGTTAGGCCCATTTGGCTTCGGAAGCTCGCGCCCTGGCTAAGGCAAGGGCAGATTTACTAATCTAGTCGGCCATGTTTTCAAGCGCAAGCGCCGACCAATCTGTGCCTCAGCCAGCCCACGAGTTAGGCCCATTCGGCTTCGGAAGCTCGCGCCCTGGCTCAAGAAAAGGTAGATTTACTAATCTGGTCGGCCATGTTTTCAAGCGCAAGCGCCAACCAATCTGTGCCTCAGCCAACCCACGAGTTACGCCCATTCGGCTTCGGAAGCTCGCACCCTGGCTAAGGCAAGGGCAGATTTACTAATCTGGTCGGCCATGTTTTCAAGCACAAGCGCCGACCAATGTGTACCTCAGCTAGCCCATGAGTTAGGCCCATTCGGCTTCGGAAGCTCGCGCCCTGGCTCAAGCAAGGGCAGATTTACTAATCTGGTCGGCCATGTTTTCAAGCGCAAGCGCCGACCAATCTGTGCCTCAGCCAACCCATGAGTTAGGCCTATTCGGCTTCAGAAGCTCGCGCTCTGGCTAAGGGCAGATTTACTAATCTGGTCGGCCATGTTTTCAAGCACAAGCGCTGACCAATCTGTGCCTCAGCCAACCCACGAGTTAGGCCCATTCGGCTTCTGAAGCTCGCGCCCTGGCTAAGGCAAGGGCAGATTTACTAATCTGGTCAGCCATGTTTTCAAGCGCAAGCGCCGACCAATGTGTGCCTCAGCCAGCCCATGAGTTAGGCCCATTCGGCTTCGGAAGCTCGCACCCTGGCTCAAGCAAGGATAGATTTACTAATCTGGTCGGCCATGTTTTCAAGCGCAAGCGCCGACCAATCTGTGCCTCAGCCAACCCACGAGTTAGGCCCATTCGGCTTCGGAAGCGCGCGCCCTAGCTAAGGGCAGATTTACTAATCTGGTCGGCCATGTTTTCAAGCGCAAGCGCCGATCAATATGTGCCTCAGCCAGCCCACAAGTTAGGCCCGTTGGGCTTCTCAAGCTTGCGCCCTGGCTCAGGCAATGGCAGATTTACTAATCTGGACGGCCATGTGTTCAAGCGCAAGCGCCGACCAATTTGTGCCTCAGCCAACCCACGAATTAGGCCCATTTGGCTTCCCAAGCTCGCGCCCTGGCTAAGGCAAGGGCAGATTTACTAATCTGGTCGGCCATGTTTTCAAGCGCAAGCGCCGATCAATGTGTGCCTCAGCCAGCCCATGAGTTAGGCCCGTTTGGCTTCCCAAGCTCGCACCCTGGCTCAGGCAAGGGCAGATTTACTAATCTGGTGGGCCATGTGTTCAAGCGCAAGTGCCGACCAATCTGTGCCTCAGCCAACCCACGAGTTAGGCCCATTCGGCTTCCCAAGCTCGCGCCCTAGCTAAGGCAAGGGCAGATTTATTAATCTGAATGACCAAATACCTAAGCTAAGTTGATCTAACCATAACCGAAAGCAATATCATTCATCAACAACATTTTCCTTAGCAAGTTGAGCACAACTCATGAAATTTTATATACGCAAATTACGAAACAAAAAGCTACAAGCTCGCATAAAAATGCCTAACAAAAAACTATGACTGTAACAACAGATGAAAAATACTAAATTAAAAACTGTAAAAATACATTCGACATCCTAAAAACTGTCAGTCGGCCGGATCAGCCATCGGAATCAGACTCCAATGGTTCAACATCCACTTGCTCATATGGTATTGGCATAATCAATGAAGCGTTAGCCGCAGCAAGGGCTTTGTGCCAGCCATGTTTGAATCCCCGATTTTCAAACTTGGGGACTTGGTCCAAATACTCGGCGAGTCCAGCATTTCTCCCAGCCTCGAATACTTTGGAAGACTCCGAGTCGGCTGTTTCCTTCGTCGCCTTCATTTCAGCCAATTCAGCCTCCAGTTTGGAGACCGCCTTCTGGGCCAATTTGAGCGCATCTTCGCTCGCGTCCGCCTTCTTCTTAGCATCCGATCTCAATTGATCTGCGCTACAAGCCCTCTCCATCTCGACGTCGGCCCTTGAGGCTTCCTTGTTCACGCTCAAAGCTTCGGCCTCGGCCCTTCTCCTCTGGCCCTCAACTTCCTTTTGTAAATGACCAATCTGTTTGACGGCGTCGCGATGGCGACGGCCCATATCGGCTATCCTTCCGACGGTCTACAAAACGAGAATTTAAAACCATAACTTCAACAGTATTTGGATTAAGTGAAGCAAAGTCCGAATACGTACCAAAAGTGCCGATTGGGCAACTAGTGCTGTCGCATTCAGATCCGTTTCCACGCGGAAAGCCTCCCTGTCAGACGGCAACGACATGGACGTAGCCAAGCTGAATGCGATTTCTGGATCTTTAAGCACCGAAGCATCAGAAGAAACCGGCATGTTTTTTATCATTGGCTGAATGACAAAAGGAGCGATCGCATCTGATCCCTCTAATTGAGGACGTTTACCGCCTTGTTCTTCTGAGCCGGCCTCAAACTCGGCAGGGCATTTCGGTGCTTCAACTTCTTGGCCGGCCTGTACGATCAAAGTAGACTCGACATTCCAATTTTTCGCCGTCTCCACCTCAATAATGTGCAAGGACTCTGATTCGCTGACAGGCAGGGAGAGTTGAGATTCGGTAGCGAGTGGTACTTCAGACGGAAGGGCCTCCGCTCTTCGCCGCGCGGCCAACCTTTCCGCATTCGCCTTCCTGGCAAGTTTTGTCAGGCTTAACGCGGTCATGTCTTCGGGGAATGCGGCGGGAAGATCCCCTAAGCCGTGAAAAACACCGTCAAATGAAGGATCACCTCGGCCCAAAGTGGATGGAGGATCGGCCGAATCCAATACCTCGTCAGACTCGATTTCGAACTGATCTGATTCGGTAACATTAGCTACATCCCGCTCCGAATCAGACCCTTCAAAACCAACCTGCCTCAAGTTTTTGAAGTCGGACAAAATAAGAGCGATAAGAGAATTTCACCCTCTGGAACCGGGATATTTTTCGCCACTAAGAAGGTCGTATATGTCGGCTCGTAACGAAGCAGATGTGGGCCGCCCTCCCTTGTTTCTGAAGTCTTCGACGGCCGAAATATTTGAGCGCGACTTCGATATCCGAAAGAACGGCGTCGTCAGTTGAAGGCAGGACTTTCTTCAAATCGTTCCCTGCACAAGCTAAGTCGTAACACTTCAAAGAAGAGGCTTTACAACAAAAACGAACAAATAATAAAAGCGAGAAGGCAATCGGCCACCTAGCTCGCCCCTCCGTCTAGGAATAGGGTCGACGTGATCCTCCCCTTCACCAAATTCCCAGTTGCCCTGGACAACGACCATAACATCATCAACTCGTTTTCCAGAACTGGAAAGCATAGTAATTAGCTGATGGTCGGTATCCTTGGCCCTAAGGAAGAAATGCCCGTGCCGACCAGAAGACTTAGCCAGGGCATAGCAATGCCGAATGGATGGAATGCCAAGGTTAATTCTAAGGCGATCGTTGAGTGCTATAATCCCCATTATAATTCTAAAGAAATTCACATTGGGTTGGGAAAGGATTAAACCCCAATGGCGAAGCACAACCCGAAGATTCGGGTGAAGGGGAAAACGGACTCCGCCCTCTGCAATTGACAAAAGAGGAAAGACAATCATGGTTTTGTCCTCCCTCTCCATGTCAAGAGTGCGGTCTGCCACAAGCGACAGACGGACATCATCAGGAATGGAGAAATGACGTTTAAAGCCAGCAATTCGATCTGCCGAGAGGAGGTCTTTTAGATGTTTCGCCATACCTACAGTCTATAAGAATACGCAAAGGAAGCAACAAACCAGAAAGAGTCTTCGAAGCAAGGAAGGAGAGAACTTACAAAGGACGAAGTGGATATCAGAGAAAAGAGCTGCAGGGACGATTCAAAAGGCAATCCAGTGACGTGCATCATAAAATACGTATTTGAAAGGACGTCAAAATTTTAAATCACAATAAATAGACACATACGAAGGGGGGGAAGTCAACACGATAACCGAAAGGGAAGCACCTAGATATCCGCATGAGGATGAGGCCAACTGTTGAATTTTGGCTCTGACTTTTCAAAATTCTGAACCAAGCATTTCAGCCAACTATCGTTGGTAAAGTGCTTCGGGGGGCAATTGTGGGAGCCGAATAAATAGAGGAGTCGGAAGATGCGTGCCTCAGAAATCAGACATTATTTGGCTCCATATTACGTGACTAGGATACCGAATACGTTAGGAAGACCGAACAGCCGGGGTCAGTAGCTCCGAATAAACAAAGAGGGGAATGGGATAAAAGTAGGCTCAGGCCCCGAGGCCTAAAAAGCAAGTATAAATACAAGAACCAAAGATTTAAAAAGGTATGTAAGAATCACTTCACTAAACTTAGTAGAGAAGCTGTCTTGAGTGTCTGAACTGACTTGTCCGTCGGAGTGCTAATTCCGGCACCCCTGACCGGAGTGTTTGTATATTTTCAGGTGACTAGCTGAGGATCACTAGCGTCTCCCAGGATCTGAAGAGTATTTCCAAACAACTTCTCCACAGTAATGTAGGGACTTACTAAAATCATACGGAAAACAGAACACTAATAACGGTAAGCATTAACAGAAAATGAATGCATATCCTTGCACTATTACTCACTGTGTGATGGCGGCACGCGACTTCCTCCTGGAGTGTGCCCTACACACACAGAGAACTCACAAATTAGTTCAAAGTCTTCTTATATTCGCATTTCAGTCGTTAACTTTCAGTAAATAAAGGAACACTGCAATAATTTCAAATATTAATTTCACACATCCCAGAGGGTCAAATAGGTCAAAAGAAGCATTCCAAGTTTTTTGCCTTGGGTCGCACGTGCGGCTGTGAGCCCCGCACGTGCGGCAAATTTCCCCATACGTGCGGCAGTGATGCCTCGCACGTGCCTTTTTAGCAGAATGCAAAGTCGAATTTCCCCTGTTTTCCGCACGTGCGGCTATGAACCCCACACGTGCGGCGATTCTGCTTCAAATCCAGTCCGAAAATTCACAAAAACTCAACTCTTGGTAGGCTTGTACAAGGCTCAAGGTGGGTCCTTTAATTGATGAAAGAGGGTATAAAATTCATGTGCACAAACAATACAATACATACCAAGTGTAACACAACTTGAATCTTTAATCTTGAAACTTATAATCACAACTTAAATCCAAGCTATTTCCAATTCTTCACATAAATACACTCCCACTCTCACACATACATTTAAGTAACCATGAAGATGGCTTCAAATTTGATGATAGGAAAGAAGATAAGATACAATTCCTATTAGGTACCTCATTAGATGGTTCATCACAATTTCAATTCACTTCCATACAAAACATACAACACAATTACTCATCTAGCATACTACTATAGAGAAAATCAAAGAGATGAGTGAAAGAGAAGTGATTAAGCATACCTTTAATCAAGTTTCCTACAACTTCCTACTTCTCCCAATTTTGTTCCTTGAAGAACTTCTCTCCCTCAGGATGTTTTGTAAACAAAGCTCTTAAGCTAACTAGGTAAGGGCACAAATATGCATATATAGATAAAAGGTGGAGATAAGGACAAAATTGAATCAGTTTACACATTCCAAATTGAAATTTCACAGAAATGCTTAATAATACCTAAAAATTATACTGATCACAAATATAACATCAATTTCGGATTATCATGCCTCTAAGGCTCCCAATTTCTGTTTTAAACAGTTACATGCTTAGATGTTTTCCTTATCCAACAGATAGAATCACAAATTGTTTTCATCAAGCATTTAAAGGCACAAATTAAGGGACTTAAACATGTCAGAAACACATACGAGGGTCGGGTTATTACATTGCTGCTATGTTCTTGGAATAGCTATTGAAATTTAGTATCGACACAAACCTTGGTGGTGTCGACACTTGTCTTTTGTTGTTGGCCTCAAGGGTCGACACTAGTCTGGGAAGGCTCGACCCTTGTATATAGTAGAATCTAGGTTTGGTTGCTGAAATTTAATGTCAACACCAGTGTTGGAAGGGTCGACACCTTGTCTGCTACCAGCATTGTCATTTCTTCCTGAAGGGCCGACACCACATCCACAAGTGTCGACCCCTGCGAGTTTTTTTTTTTTCAAATTTTAGTTTGGTTTTGGGTCCTACTTCTTGGGGATTTTGACTTGCTCTTTTGGGTTGACTTTGGGACCTTATTCCACTTCAACCTAGCACTATGAATAGGGACCTAAACACTTTTTCTCCTCTTTTCTCTCTCTAAACCAGGAGTCCCTCTTTTCTCTCTCTAAACTCACCTTTTGCTCAGAGATCTTCAGATCTACTCACTTGGAAGTATCTCCTCACTTTGCTCCTTTGAGATTAAGTGTAGAGCTCGTTGAGGCCTTCGTTTTGATCGAAGCAAATTGTTATTTTGTCTCCGTCGACTTTTTAGGTTTTCTTCCTTCTTCATCTTCTAAGTTTGAGGTAGGGATTCCCCACACTCTCTTATGAATTTTAACTTAGCTATTTGTTATTTCTAAAACAACATTGCGATTTTTTAGAGATTTTGGACAAATCTAGGGTTTTGGTTGGAAATCAAAAAGTGGGGTTTTCAAATGGGTTGTTGGAAATGCTTGTAGAAATGTGTTTATTATTAATCTATGATGAAATGATGGATTTTCACCTTTGGAAATGATTTGTAAAGAAAAAAGAGATTTTTCCCTAGAAATATCAAATGTTGATCTTGTAGAGATAACGGAAACGATGCTGGGTTTTATGTAATTGAAATGATATCATTCTCTACTAAAATATGATTTTGAAAGAAAACGAGGTTTTGCTCTAAAACCATGGGTTTGACACGTGTTGGAAAAATATTGAAGAATGATGTTGGTTTTGTAATATCACTCACATCTTGATAATAGTGATGGAGGATATTGATGGTGATAGTAGAGTTGGCTATGTTACATCGCTCACATCTTGGAAATGATAATAATATATATTGTTATTGAAATTTTATATTTATTATAGATATTTGTTTTGGGCTATCAGTGGAGGATAGCTATGATTGTTGTAGAAATGACATGAGGATTAGGTGAATTGAAAGTAATCTCTTATCCGTTATCATTGAACATGATTATGTCTTATATACATTGTCAAAGCTGATAATCAAGTCCAGGCCCAAGTTGCTGAGATAGGGCCATCTTTTCTAAAGAGGGAGTTTTTCCAGTTGAATTTGGATGAGTTTCTGGGTGATCCGAAGGAGCCACTGAAGGCGGATGAGTGTCTAGAGTAGATTGTGAAGATGTTTGAGATGGTCGGCATTGAGGACAACGGACTGAGGGTGACCTTGGCATCCTTCCATTTGAAGGGAAATGCGGGTCAGTGATGGAAGTATGAGCATGGGCGCATTGGAGTGACTTGGGAGGCTTTTGTCAATGCCTTCCAGGACAAGTTTTTACCTCCTACGGCTAGGGAAAAGTTGAGGGAGTAGTTTCTGAAGCTCAAGCAGCTCAATACACCAGTAACCGAGTTCGAGGCAGCTTTTACCAGCCTCTCTAGATTTGCACCTGAGCTTGTGGCGACGGAGGAATGCCGTTGTGTGGAGTTTAAGAAAAGGTTAAGGATTGGGCTCCTTTTCAAGGTGGTCGCGTCAATGATTAAGGATTACGGATGACTTGTAGAGTTAGTGACTCATCTTAAGACCGTGATGCAGTTGAAGGAGGAACGGATGAGGGGCTCTAGGAGGAGTCAAGATGGTCAGGGAGATAGTAAGAGGCAGAGAGGTTGTAGTCCACAGTAGTCCCAAGGAGCGTAGTTGAGGTTGACTTTTTCAGTGCCGAGTTTAGGTTCTGGAAGAGGTGGTCAGAGAGATTTTACTTGCTTCAAGCGTGGTCAGTTGGGCCACAAGTCTCCAGCTTACCTGCAGCGAGGAGGAGGGTAGCGGTCGGTATCGTCTTCGGCTCGTTCTTAGAGCTAGAGTCAGGGGAGAGGGCAACCGCTCACTTGTTATCAGTGTGGGCAGGTAGGGCACTTGAAGAGGTTTTGCCCGCCGTTGGGTGGCATACCTGGCGCGTCTGGTTCGAGGTAGACACAGAGTCACCAGTTTGTACAGTTAACACAGGCCTCGAGGGCTAATCAAGGAGTCTCTTCGACTCAATCTGTGCATTAGGCTTATGCTCTGAAGGGTGAGTACGTTGAGGAGAGACCTACAGGGCGTGTATATGCTGTTACCATGCCAGATCTTATACCAGTGCCTTCGGTAATGAAAGGTACCTTCTTGTTTTGCAATTCAATTGCTAATGTGTTGATTGATATGGGTGCATTCCATTCATTTATCTCGTTTACATTTGCATCAGTTTTGGAGTTAGAGTTGGCTCAGTTAACTTCTCCTATCTATGTAACACCACCTATCGGTGATGAGATTGTTTTGAAGCAGGGGTGTCGGGGTTGTGACATAGAGGTTGTCGGTCATCGACTTCTTTTTGCATTTGTGTTGATTGACATGTCTAGTTTCGATGTTATTTTGGATATGGACTAGTTGGATATGGACTAGTTGTCATTACTATATGTACCTTGAGTAGTGATTGTTTTTATTTCTTGGAGGACCGAGTTGATAGAGTCTTATCACCTGTGTATGATCCGTGTGGGTGGAGTGAACTTAGTTGTCTTCTTGCCAACTTCTTAAGTGATGAGTGTGACGAAGTCCGAGTTGAGTTGCCAAGGGTAATTTGCGAATACTCAGATTTTTTCCCGAGAATCTTACTAGTTTACCACCTCACCGAGAGATCGAGTTCTCTATTGATTTAGTGTCTGGCACAGCACCGATTTCCATGGCACCGTATATATTTGCACCTGCTAAGTTGAGTGAGTTGAAGATTCAACTCTAGGAATTGTTAGATATAGGAATTGTTAGATAAGGGTTTTATCCGCCCTAGTACTTCACCTTGGAGAGCACCGACTCTCTTTTCCAAAAAGAAAGATGGTGTGTTGCGACTTTGTATAGATTACTGGAAGTTGAACCAGGTAACTGTTAAGAACAAGTACCCAATGCCTCGTATAGATGATTTGTTTGATCAATTGAAGGTGTCTTGTTGCTTTTCTAAGATAGACCTAAGATTGGGTTATCACCAGTTAAGAGTAAGGGAGGAGGATATGTAGAAGATGGCATTCTGTGCGCGGTATGGCCATTACGAGTTTCTAGTGATGCCCTTTGGGCTAACTAATGCACCAGTTGTGTTTATAGATTTGATGAACCGGATCTTCCATGAGTTTCTAGACCATTTGTGGTCATCTTTGTGGACAACATCTTGATTTACTCACCCTCTGAGGAGGAGCACGAGGAACACGTGCGAGTGATGCTTGAGTTACGTAGAGCCTACAACCTGTATGTTAAATTTGGGAAATGTGAATTCTGGTTGAGAGAAGTAAAGTTCTTAGGCCATGTGGTATCAGGGGAAGGGGTGATTGTAGAATCATTCAAGATAGAGGCAGTCCAAGATTGGAACCCACCTAAGAATGCTTTTGAGATCCATAGTTTCTTGGGGTTGGTCGGGTATTACAGTAGATTTGTGAAGGATTTCTCTAGGTTAGCTTTACCGTTGACTAAACTGACGAGGAAGGGGATCCAGTTTGTGTGGAGTGAGTCTTGTGAGAAGTCATTTCAAGAGCTTAAGGTTAGACTTACCACTGCTCCAGTATTGATTATTCCGGAGAGAGGTTTGGGCTATTCAGTGTATTGTGATGCTTCACGGTAAGGTTTAGGCTGTGTATTGATTTAAGAGAGGAAAGTAGTGGCCTATGGCTCACGGCAATTGAAAACACATGAGAGGAACTACCCTACTCATGACCTAGAGTTAGTGGCAGTGATCTTTGCCTTAAAGATTTGGAGGCATTACTTGTATGATGAGAAGTTTGAAGTGTTTTCTGATCACAAGAATCTGAAATATATGTTTACACAAAAAGATTTAAATCTGAGGCAGATGAGGTAGATGGAGTTCATTGAAGATTATGACTTTGAGTTACGTTATAATCCGGAGAAGGCCAATATTGTGACCGATGCCTTGAGTAAGAAATCTACTAGCAGTGTAGCTTGTATTGTCATCTGGGAATGAGAGATGTTGGGTGTCATTGGGGAGTTTGACTTGCATCTTGGTAAGTCTGTTGGGTTTACAGCCTTATTTTCGATAGTTGCGCAACCTACACTTATGAATCGAGTGATAGAAGCACAGAGGGGTGACCTTGAAGTAGAATCCCTCCGGGAGAAGATTTCCAGTGAAAAGGTAGAAAGAGGCTTGAACAGGTACTCCGACTCAAGTGTTAGATACCTTGACCGTCTCTTCGTGTCGGAGTCTTGCCGAAAGGAAGTACTTCGAGAGTTTCATCATTCACACCTTGCGGTGCATCTGGGAGGCACAAAAATGTATCACAACCTTTGTCGCCAATTTTGGTGAAGGGGAATAAAGAAGGATGTGGCCGTGTTTGTATCTAGGTGCTTTACTCGTCAACAAGTGAAGGCGAGCATCAGAGGCCAGCGGGTTTGTTGCAATCCTTGCCCATAGCCAAATGGAAGTGGGAGCATGCCACGATGGATTTTGTTGTGGGCCTTTCGAGGACTCAACCCTCGCTCATCACTCACTCACTCACTCACTCTCTCTCTCTATCTCTCTTCTCTATCTGTCTCTCACTCATCTCTTTCTCTCTCTCACCACCCATCTCCTCTACCACCTTCACCACTACTGCAAATGCCATTCCACTACCACCACTACTACCACTGTTGCCACTCCACCTCTATGACTACCATTACTACCACCATCGCCACCACTCCCCTACCACCACCACCACTACTACCACTACTACTACCATTACCTCTCCTCCACCACCGCCACTCCATCTCCTTTACCACTACCACAACTTCATCACTAATCTCCTTCGCCATCACCACCACCACCGCCATCACCACCACCACCTTCACCACTACTGCTGCTCCCTCTCCTCTACCACAAAAAATTAGCTCCTGATTTTTAGTAACCAAAAAAATGGGCCGTAGAAAAATAATTTTCATTGATCACAAAGAATTAACTTTATTTTAACGGAAAATATTTTTCAATAAAATATTACCCGTACTTCTACCAAATAAAAAAAATATATTTTTGTTTTCATTAAAATAAAAATGAAACAAGTAAATTTTCAACCTTAGTAACTAAAAAAAAAAATGAAAAATCAAAAAAAAAAAAAAAACTCATTAACTACAAAAAAAATAAATTTATTTTAACAAAAAATAAATAAAACGACATCGTTTACACTGCCTATCCTAACTCTCCTCTTCTTTTCTTCTTTTTCTTTTTCATTTTCCCTCTCTTTCTCTCTAAATTCTCCCCTTTCTTTCCCCCTTTTGTTTCTCACGATCTTAAATCCCCAATCCCCTAAACAAAAAATCCCCAATTTCAAAAATCCCCAAAATACTCTCTCTCTCTCTCTCTCTCTCTCTCTCTCTCTCTCTCTCTCTCTCTCTCTCTCTCAACTGCAAGCAGCGTCAGTGGCAGCAGCAGCAAGGGGGAACGACGGCGAGCAGTGAGCGACAACGGCTAACAGCGACAACAGCAACGGCGGTGCGGCGTCTCAGATACCTTTGCCGATACCTTTGTCATTGGGTCGTTCGCCGTGGTTGACATTAGGTCTTCCTCGCTGCTTTGTGAGTGTTTTTTTTTTTTTTTTGGTGCTTGTTCTTCTCTTTGGTAAGCCTTCTTCTCTCATGATATACAGAGTTTGGTGGCATTGTTCCCTAATTTTGCTTTGCACAATATATCACAATGGGATGTCATTTGGGGTTTGATTTGGAATTGATTCTTGGGTTTGATTTGGGGTTGCCTCTCTTTATTCTTGCTTGATTTTTTTTTTCCCCTCTGTATCTTCATCAACTATTGCTCATTGATTTGGGGTTTGTCTCTAACACCATGGGGCTTGAATGTATCACAATGGGGCTTGATTTGGGGACTGATTTGGGATTGAATATTTGGGTTTGATTTGGGGTTTGCTGGCTTGTATTTTTATTTGAAAACCCTAATTTGTTTGTCTCTTATGCAAGTTGCTCATGATGATCTTGTTTGCAACTTGAGTGCCAAGTTAGCATGAGTTATGTGTACAGTGTTATTGTACTTATGATTTTCCTTTGGTATTAGCTTTTTGACACATTTCTTTATTGAAAGAAATGTTACCTATATTGATTTGTAAACAGTGAAATATTTTCCATTTTGACCCCATCTAATTAGTTTTATTTTCTACTTTTGTTTTTCAATATTTTGGTAACAGAATGGTCACATGGTTACCTTTTACGGACAATTGGCAAGAACTTATCTAGCAGATTAAGTCAAAGGGCATGAGGCCTAGTGTTGCAATAAAGCCTATAACTCCTATTGAAGATGTGTATCCACTGGTAAGCACTTGCCCTATTTATTGTTCTTTTAAGTTCTCAAGTTTTGTTATTTACCTGGCATTTTCCCTTTAATGAAGTGGAGTTAAACTGAAGTATTTAAACTAAAGATTAATTGATACATGTGTTGGAAAGTAGAAACAAAATGCATGCATCTCTAACAAAATCCATGTTGTTGTTTCTCTAGTCTGCACCAAAGTTACCCAAAATTCTCTTTCCAAACAACAAATGCAATTTAGGATTTTTTACCCTAAATGTTATTAGCAAACATCTAGGGATGGATTATTGAAACCCATAAGAGATGTTTTGGAAACACTTTACACATTGTGTTGTTGTCATAATTTTTATGAAAAAAAAAAAAATTATGAAGTTGTTTATAAGGAGAAAATACCTATCTCAATACATGAAGGTGGGTCTCAATTAGATTTTCTTATATATGCTATATGAAATAGTTCAAGGATTTAAAGTTTAAAATTCATAATTACATTGGAGATTGTAACGTCTCTTGATCTTAATTAAGACGTCACTACATTCAAGAAATTTAGAATTCGAGATGTTGACGCCACAAAATCACCAAACGGCGTCGGATTAGCACGAAACTTGGCACACACAACCGTTTAGGCACGAGAGACTTGTGGGAGACTACGGCACTCCAATCGGGTTCCTGGTGTTGGAGTGAGAGCCGGATTTCGGTCAAGGCAAACTAGTTCCTTAAGAAACTTAGAATTCGAGGGGTTGACGCCCCAAAACCACCAAACGGCGTCAGATTAGCACAAAACTTGGCACACAAGACCGCCTAGGAATGAAAGACTTGTGGGAGAAGGCGGGACTCGAATCGGGTTCCTGATTTGGGAGTTAAAGCTGAATTTCGGTCTAGGCAAACTAGTTCCTTAAGAAACTTAGAATTCGAGGGGTTGACGCCCCAAAATCACTAAACGGCGTTGGATTAGCACGAAACTTGGCAGACACGACCGCCTAGAAATGAGAGACTTGTGGGAGAAGACAGGACTCGAATCGGGTTCCCGGTTTGGGAGTTATAGCCGGATTTTGGTCTAGGAAAACTAGTTCCTTAAGAAACTTCAAATTCGAGGTGTTAAGACCCCAAAATCACCAAACGGCATCGGATTAGCATGAAACTTGGCACACACGACCATTTAGGCACGGGAGACTTGTGGGAGACTACGGGACTCCAATTGCGTTCGCGGTGTTGGAGTTAGAGCTGGATTTCGGTCAAGGCAAACTAGTTCCTTAAGAAACTTAAAATTCGAGGGGTTGACACCCCAAAATCACCAAATGGCGTCGAATTAGCACGAAACTTGGCACATACGACCACCTAGGCACGAGAGACTTGTGGGACAAGACGGGACTCAAATCGGGTTCCTGATTTGGGAGTTAGAGCCAAATTTCGATCTAGCCAAACTAGTTCCTTAAGAAACTTAGAATTCGAGGTGTTGACGCCCCAAAATCACCAAACGGTGTCGGGTTAGAATGAAACTTGGCACACATGACCGCCTTGGCACGAGAGACTTGTAGGAGAAAACGGGACTTGAATCAGGTTCCCGGTTTGGGAGTTAGAGCCGAATTTCGGTCTAGGCAAACTAGTTTATTAAGAAACTTAGAATTCGGGGTGTTGACGTCCCAAAATCACCAAACGGCGTCGGCTTAGCACGAAACTTGGCACACACGACCGCCTAAGCATGAGAGACTTGTGGGGGAAGATGGGACTCGAATCAGGTTCCCGGTTTGAGAGTTAGAGCCGGATTTCGGTCTAGGCAAATTAGTTCCTTAAAAAATTTAGAATTCGAGGTGTTGAAGCCCCAAAATCACCAAACGACGTCAGATTAGCATGAAACTTCGCACACACGACCGCCTAGGCACGAGATATTTGTGGGAGAAAACGGGACTTGAATCAGGTTCCTGATTTAGGAGTTATAGTCGGATTTCGATCTAAGCAAACTAGTTCCTTAAGAAACTTAGAATTTGAGGTGTTGATGCCCCAAAATCACTAAACGGCGTCGGATTAGTGTAGACACCCCATTTTTGACCGTCCTCAAGACTTGGACGTCACCGTTGGAACACTCGGTGATTATCCATGTTTGTGTTCGTTTGGAGTTCTCGGAGTTCTCGGCTACGCGCGCCTTGCCTCAGGACCTCCGAACTCGACCGTTTGGTGTTTGGTTTTGCACCAAACACTTGTGTTTTGCCTTGGAGGGCAGGGAATGCTTTGTGAGGCATCCCCACATACCACCGGCTGTGGCTAGAGGCCACCGGCTGGCTGGTGTGGCCACCGGCACTATATTGTGCCGGTCGGCACTATTTTGTGCCGGTCGGCACTCTTTTTGGCAAAATGACCATTTTGCCCTGCCGACCACTTTACAGCTATTTTTGGAGATATTTTCAGACAGCTTTCTGGTGTTTGTTTCCCCTCCATACACGTGTATGGAGGGATGAGCCCTTTTGATGCCTTAACTTGTAAGTTTTCATGCCTATACAAGAGAAGGCTCTTCTCTTGGCTCAAGGGTTAGAAAAATTAGAGAGTTAGACATTCTAGGAGAGGGAGAAACTCTGGTTTTAGGTTAGGTTTTGTGTATCTATCCTGTCTCTCTCTTTCTTTCTTGTTTTGTACACTAGGTGTTTGTGCCTTACTATTGCACATCAACACCTAGTGTTTCACCTTCCTCTTGGAACTGAGGTGCTAAGGGCTTGTTCTTGGTGTTCTTGGCTGGTTTGAAGCTCAAGGAAGCAACAACATCAACCTTTGTGAAGGTGGTCGTCAAGGGTAAGAAACTAGTCATTTTTACCCCATTCTTGCATTCCATTTTTTCCTAGCTTAGAGTTGTTTTTGTGCTTAGTCCATAACACATAAAAGTTCTGTTTTTTAACCCTCTTCATTGTTTATCAAGAGTGTTTTGCACTTTGGGTAGGTTTGACCACCCTTAGGCCTTGAAAAGGGTACTTTTTGTACCATTTTGTGAGAGATCCGAGACTTTGGTACTTGGGCCTCTCCCCACTGAAATCTTGAGGGATTTCAGTGGTGGAGATGGTGCCTTGAAGTCTCCAAAAGGGGAGGGCCACCCCCTCTCCTTGATGTCCTTGAAAAGGGCAAGTTTTGCTTCCTTATGGAGCTTCATGCTCGAGTGTGTGTTGAGCATGTTTGACTTGTTTTCCATGCTTATATTTCCATGTTATAACATGATTTCAAGTTGGTTTTGGTCTCTTATGCATGCTTAGCATAGTTATCATGTAATGCCTTGCTATGCCTTAACATGCACTAGGTTGTATGCCTTCATTTTTAGCATGTTTTAGGCCTTGATTCATGAAGCTTTTGTGCTTATTTTAACATGTTTTAGGTCTGACCATAGTTATTTGGTTTGATTTTAGCATGCTTAATATAGCTCCTTTGTATGGTGGCTTGTTGGTCTCAAGTGTGTGCATGTGTAGCATGTGTTGTTTGCATTATTTTGGTGGTTTGGGGCCACTTGACATGCAATTTCAGTCCCCTTGGTGTGCTTGTATGCTCGCCTTAGTGGCCTTGTTAATGCTTTAGGAGCATGTGTTGTATGCCCCTTGTTTTGGCTTCAATGCATGCCTTTGATTTAATGACTCTTAGATGCCATCTAAGTAGCCATTTGGCTTTGTTTTGACATGCTAGAAACCTGTTTTAGGTTGATTAGTGCATGCCATGTATGTTTGTGCAAAGTGTGGTTTAATGCCCTATTAGCTTGCCTTAAGCCTAGGCTATTTGCATGCTTTGTTTGATTTGATTTATTGCATGATTTGGCATCATGTTTGAAATGAATTTGAGAGCTTTTAATGCATGCTAATAGTCCATGTTTGAATCATCTCAAGTGTGCTTGAATGTCGTTTTGTTTGTGCCTTGGAGTGGGTACCTTAACATGTGCATGCGGGTGCGTGTCTAGTCTCCATTTCTAGGCGCTTTAGTCACTGGTTTTAGGTCCTTTTGAGTTGCCTAACTCATGTCTAAATCCATTATTCCATTGGTTTGCATGCTTGCTTCATATGCTCGTTTGTATGCTTGCATGAGCACCTTGCATTGTCCATATTGCATACTAGTTTGCCATGCTTAGGGCTTCATCATATTGACATGCATGCCAAGCCCCTTTAAGTGAGTTTGATGGGGGTTTGGCACCCTTGTTTGATTATTTGGTTTGCATGCATTTTATAGTAAAGTTGCATTCTTGATTCTTAGGGCCATCATGCATGAAAATGCGCGATTGGTGGTCCGAGGATCGAGGCACATACCCCATTGAGTCATTAACATGATGTGGGATGTGTTTTGTGCATACATACCTTGAATTACCTTGCCATGCATAGTTTGTCCTCTGCTGCTGTGAGTTGCAGGATCTGCAGAACATTTTGTGCCGACCGGCACTTTTTAGTGCCGACCGGCAGTGTTTTCCCAGC
>JAPPVO010000019.1:64351312-64705720 GCA_030407325.1 Camellia japonica | reverse complement strand
GCTCTGGAGTTCTGAAGATAACCCAAGAGGGAACCCTCATGATCAATGACAGTAGAGGGATCTCCATCACTCTCAACTCTGAAAAATATTTGGGCATGCCTAGTATAAATAATATGAGTGCAAGACTAGATGATTCAGGGAATTTTGTTTTGAGATCATCAGGAGGTAATATTGTATGGCAAAGTTTTGATCATCCATCTAATGTATGGCTACAAGGCATGAAATTGGGTTTGTTTGACCTAAAGAGTGGTAAGACACAACATCGGTTTCTCACTTCATGGTTAAGCCTTGAGGATCCGGATACGGGGGATTTCACTCTAGGTATTGATGAAAATCAAAACAACACAAAACAACTTGTAGTTTGGAAAAGAGGAGTTGTTTATTGGAGTAGTGGCTTCTGGAATGGGTACAATTTTAACTTGCTTTCTGAACATGATTTGTCTTATGATCTCAGTAACTTCTCATTGAATTTCAGTTACTTCTCAAATGAGAATGAGAGTTATTTCACTTATAACAGCTTTTATCAATCCAATATTTGGTTTCGGTTAGATTCTTCTGGGGTACTTTATCTCTGTCACTATTCATCTTGTGACAAAGTAGTAGTAAATTGTAATCCTGACCATGGAGATACTGTGTCTACTGGGTGTGTAATGCCTAAACCATCCAAATGTATAGATGGAGATGTCTTCAAGGAGACTAGGCAATTAATGAAGCCATATTTGTACTTACCTAATTCAAGCCTGGGTCTTAGTGACTGCAAGGAGATATGTAGAACGAATTGTTCTTGTGAGGCTTATGCTTCTCTTAATCCATCTGATGGGTCAGGTTGTATATTTTATCAAGGTCTTTATCAAGGTCCAAAATATACGTGGTAATGCAAGTGTCTTGTACGTTCGGAACAACACTCTTGCAGGAAGTGGTAAGTCTTGCACTAATTCATTGCTTTTACCACTTTTAGATTAATAATACACAAATCAATTTTATGAAGAAATAATTAAGAATGTCGCTTTGATCTTTCTTATACTAAATTTTGTTCTTTAATTAGTTTTGGCATTGATAATACAACAGTGAATAACAAACCTCTGCATTATGCGAGGAGGAGGAAGTTATGGTTGACCATTGTTGCTTCAACTGCTTCTCTACTAATACTTGCTTCATCCTCCTTACTGTGCTATATAAAATGGAGATACTGCTGCTTTAAAGGTATGGTGTCTTTCTCCTATATCAAACTGACTAATTATGAAAATTCGAAGCCAATCTCAAAAAAGAATTTACCTTCTTAACACCATATAGGAGGAAGCAACAAAGACGAGATTGTCCAAGGAATGCAACTGTTAATGGATGAATTGAATAATAGTGCAACAAGTATTGATGAATTAAGCAATGTAGGGAAGCTCAAATTAACAGGACAAAAGGATCGTGAGCTACCATTTGTCAGCTTTTCTACCATAGAAATTGCTACAGAGTACTTCTCTGAGAGAAATATGATTGGTCAGGGTGGCTATGGCATGTTTATAAGGTAAGTATATATATATATATATTTATTTATTTTCCGCTAGGAATGAAATCTTGCTTTTCTGCCTTTCTATCATGCTCTCTACAATTTGCTTTACTTAAATTATGCATTCGTTACAGAAAATGTAAGTGGTGTGAAGAATCAGGATTAATACCATTAATACTATTTTGCCATTTAAGAACCATCTTATATGTTGAGTATATACTTTTCAGTAGAAATCTTGTAGTAAGTTATTTTTTTATGACAAATCTTTCTTATAATAACTATGTAAATCATTGTATTATATTACTTCACATTTTTCATATATATATACATTCTTTGTGTTTTTGAACTACTATGCATCAATTTTGTGCAAAGATTAACAAGTTTAGACTTTCAGGGTTTGTTGGTTAATGGGCAAGGAATTGCAGTAAAAAGACTTTCTGGTTGCTCGAGACAAGGATTAGAGGAGTTCAAGAATGAGGTTACATTGATCTCAAGACTACAACACCGCAATCTTGTTAGACTGTTGGGTTATTGCATGCAAAGACATGAAAGGATATTAATATATGAGTACTTACCGAATAAAAGTTTGAATTTCTTTCTATTTGGTTTGTTACTTTCTCAAGTTCAGCTTATCAAATTTCGTTGCGGTTTCTTTCTTGGTCTTCAGTGTTCCTATGCATATTTATTTACTCCATGCAAAATTTGTGGCAGATGTAACAAAACAACATTTATTAGACTGGAAAGTGCGTGTCAGCATCATTGGAGGAATCGCTCAGGGGCTATTGTACCTCCATAACTATTCTAGAGTACGAATTATTCATAGAGATTTGAAAACTAGCAACATTTTATTAGACAAAGACATGAACCCAAAAATATCTGATTTTGGCACTGCTAGAATTTTTGGTGACAATGAAAATCAAGCAAAAACAAAAAGAATTGTTGGGACACTGTAAGTAAGATAGCTCTTTTGAACATATACATATAAAATTGCTTTATACATCTCACATGTAATAGATCTCTAGAATAATATAATCTATTGAATGATGGAAACAGTGGTTACATGTCCCCTGAGTATGCTATGGATGGTCTCTTTTCCGTGAAATCTGATGTCTTCAGCTTTGGAGTCATGATGCTAGAGATTATAAGTGGAAAGAGGAACACGGGTTTCTATCTGCCTGATGGTGCTTTAAACTTGTTAGGATATGTAAGTAATACGGTCCAATTTTGTATGTCCTTTTTGTTTAATTTTATGTACTAACCTAGGATGATATTTTATGAACTTTTTAGGCATGGAACCTGTGGAAAGAAGCAAAGGGTTTGGAGCTAGTAGGTCAAGGATTAGTTGAAACATGTTCCATAAGAGAGGCTATGCGCTACATTCAAGTTGGTCTCTTATGTGTTCAAGAAATTGCAGCTGACAGACCAAACATGTTAGATGTTGTGTCTATGCTTACCAGTGAAACAATGGTTTTACCTTTTCCTAACGAACCTGCCTTCTCTAAAATCATGGGTATAACAGACACAAGTATGATTAGAATTCTTGAACGTTGCTCCATAAATGATGTCACAAATTCAGAAGTAGAGGTTAGATGATATTTATTTTTGTGGTTTTGGGTCACTTGGTCGATCCTCACTGGGTGTCTCCTTGTGAGACTTGTTTGTTGGTGTCTTTTGGTTGAAATTTTAACTTTATTGAGACTTATCTAGATATGATTTTGAGTTTAGTGAGAGAACTTGTATTTGGGATTGGTGAACTTGGTGAGCATTTTGTTTTATCACCATTGTAACTCTTCTGAACAACAGTTCTCTCTCGATAGTGGATCATTTTTTTGTTTGTTGACATGGGCTAATATTGAACTACATAATCATTGTCTCTCTTTTGGATTTGTATAAATTGTATGATTCTTCTACTCCATATTCAAAGCCATCAATTATCTTGATATGATTGAATTTTTTTGGAGCCCTCTGTATAACTATATCCACTATCCATGTAATATATATTTTAACTTTGTTATATTATTGTATTCTTTCTTAGTTTAGTGTGTACACAATTTTGCATTTATGTTTACATCTTTTAGGCATAGTTTTTATTTTTTTTTTAATTTTTAATTTCTTCAATAAAAAAAGGGTAAATTACATTTTGCACCCTTGCAATTTACTAAATCCTAATTTGGTCCTTTTTTCAATTGTAAGCCCTCTCGTCTTCATACTTTCATTCCTTAATCTACTGATTTGTTCCTTCATATACCTCCCCACGAATAGATAAATAGAAATGAAAAGCTGAATCATGTCTACAAAATGGAAGTGCCATGCAGCTCATAGCCCAGATGTCCAATATATTGGTGATAGAATCGAGAACAGGGTACCTATAAGCAGTTACTACAAATATTATCTGAAATAGTCAAGGGTGCTTGACAATATCTTTGTGATCATTTTGATGGAGGGGATGAAGAAAGTGGAAAATACAAACTTGCATTTCCCAGTCGAAAGATGGATTCCTTTGTTGTCTCACATTTGTCATTGAAACAAATACAAGAAAAGATCATATTAAAAATGCTCATAACCCAACCCCTTCCTTTGTAGAGCTGTGTATTGTAAGTGATCTAAACTCGCCCGGAATGAGCCCCTAATAGAGATCAACTCCATACACTTTCAAATTGCAATGTGAACCTCCATGAGCTAGTTTTTACCTGAGATAAGGGAAAATGCCTAGTGACGCTCAATGTTGGAAAAAAGTTCACATGGTCAGATTCACAGGAGGCAGGGAGATGGAGTCTGTCTTGATAGATTTTTGCTCCATCCAGAGTGGTTGGGAAGATTTAAATTCAAACAGTGGGGATTGAGAAGGACATTGTCAGATCATTGCATCATTTTATTGAAGGAAGATAAGAGGGACTGGGGTCTGAGACCTCTTAGGTTCTTAAATGTCTGGGCCTCGCATCCTGATTTTCTTTAGTTGGTAGAAAAATCACGGTCTGAGAATGCAGTTTTAGGTTGGACTGGATTTAAGTTGTTGAATATGGTTAAGAAAAAATTGAAGGATTGGAAACAAGAATGTATTTGGTGATGTAAAGGAAAAATTAAGAATTGTTGAAGATCAGATTCATCTTCTTGATCTGGACGCTGAGCTATGGAGATTGCGCCAGTTGATTGAAAGGCTGTGGCTTCAAAAGACTCGTCTTAACTGGAATTTGAAGGGTGATTCAAACACTAGGTTTTTTCATAAGGTTGCAAGTTGTAGATAAAGAAGAAGAAACTTGTTGAACTCAATTTCTGTTAATTGCTTGACAGTTGAAGAACCTGATATGATCAAGAGTGAAGTAATGAAACACTTTCAGTCAGTTTTTTCTGAAAGTTGGGAATTTAGACCAACATTTGCAGGCCCTTTTGAAGTCTTTCTGAGTGAGGAGGAGAACTAAAAGCTGGTTAGTGATTTCAGCGACCAAGAATTGCGTCAAGCTATTAGGAGCTGTGATGGGAATAAAGCACCCGGGCCAGATGGTTTTAATTTGTTTGGGTATTAGGAAGTGTTGCAAAATTATGAAAGGGGACATCATGCAATTTTTAAAGAGTTTCACATGAATGGAAGGTTAGTAAAGGGGTTAAACTCTTTGTTTATTGTTCTTTTACCTAAAATAACAATCCAGTAGGTTTGGGGTTGGGGGTGTTTCGACCTATTAGTTTGATTGGATGCCGCTATAAGGTTTTGGCAAATCGTCTCAACCAAGTGATGCCAAGACTAATTGGCGATGTACAGTCCGCCTTTGTCGATGGGGGAATTATTCAAGATGGAGTATTAATCGCCAATGAGGTGGTGGATTTCTGGAGAAAAAAATGGGAAAAAATAGAATTGTTTTGAAGTTGGACTTCGAGAAAGGCATATGATTCAGTCAAATGGAATTTTTTTATTTTCTTCATTGCGTAACTTTGGGTTTGTGGGTTGAATGGATTAGAGAGTGTGTATCCATTGTTGCCGTTTCAGTGTTGGTAAATGTTTCCCCAACTAAGGAAATTAAGATGTAGAAAGGGTTGAGACAGAGTAAGGATTGAATGTTCTATTTAATAGAGCTAAACAATTGGGGCTATACTCTATTATTGTTATTCTTCAAGAGATTTGATTTTTGCCAATTCAAAACTCAAATGATTCTTGGATATGACATTTTCACCTTTTCTTATATTTCTTGTAAACTTCTAGGTACTGTTCAAGTCAAGACTTTGTTGAAAGTTTCTCATGCCTGTAAAGATCACTCATCCACTAACCTATATACAATAATCAAGTTAGGCAAATGTGTGTGGGCTATCAAATAACCCATTTAAGCACTAATTTTTATTTTATTTTTTCAACAGGGATGCACATAGTCAAATGTGTGAGTGATTTTCTGATCACACTGCCTATCTTAGTGATTCAGCGGTAAAAACACAGGCAGAATAGATGGCACAAATATCAACACAAAGACACGAAGGATTTACGTGGTTCGGCAATAATTGCCTACGTCCACGGGAGGCCGAGGTCTTTTCACTATTGAAAGAATGGTAAAAATTACAATTAACTCTCTGTAATTCTCTCACTCTCTAAGCATGTAATTGTAAGTGTTACAATTAGCTTGTAGTTGTATATGCTCTCTTCAGAATGATCCCTCCCCTTCTTCTTCTCAACCTCTCCATATATACCAGAAAAGTTAATGGAGAGGTCGCCAGCTTTTTAGCTGGCTGCCAGCCCACTGTTACGCTTTTGGTAGCTTTCCAGGTAAAAGCTCTTCATGGCTTCACATGGCCTCTAGTGGCCTCATGGCCAACTCACATGGCCTCAAGGCCAGGTAGTTGGTGAAGTGCTGGCCTCATGGCTGTACATCCACCTTAACCAAGATAATATTTTGTATTAGCAGGTATGGTCGACCTCACAGTTACCTCGGCTTAATTCTTCTGAGGGTAGCTCGGCCTTTCGAAGTGAAGCCGAGGTGTAAGAAAGAAAAGGCCTTTAATCCGGATTAAGATATCCTCGGCAAACCTTAGATTACTTCAGCAAAAACTTACCATGACACGCGGAACCTCGGCTGACACATCGGCGTCACCTTGCCACGTGTTGATACACAAAAATATAACCCCACAACTGCCCCATAAGTTCTATTATCTCGGCATACTGAGGTGATGGAACTTACATTGTACTTTCTTTCTCGTACATCGGCTTAAAACTTTCTAGCCGAGGTCATTCATTTCAGGCCGACATGCCTTCTTAAAAGAATAAGAATTCAGATCATCATTTCTACGCGCATGAGCTGTCATGCATCATTTTTCAACCGTTCTGCTGACGTGTCTAAACCTTATCGGTCCGTGCTGGTGACGCGCCTACATGCCGTCTTTTCTCTGCTGCGCCGTCTGACGCGTGCGTTGCCCTAGGCACCATAATTGCTATGTTTTGCCGCCGTTTCAATTTTTGGACAAAACAATTGCCTCTCTCCTCTTCAATTCACTTTTGCATCCTGATTTCCCTGCTGTCTCTCTCTCTAAAGAATTCTTTCTTTTCTTCGATTCTGCCATTGCTCCTTGCGTCAAGCTCTGCAACTGCCTCCATCTGTCATTTCTACGAAGCTCTCGCAATTGTTGTCTCCGTCGTCTGATCTCGGCGAAGCTTACTCCGGCTCTATTTCTCTGGTAACCACTGTTCTCTTCTTTTCCCAGTTCTTTGATTGTTTCTGGAATTTCCTGTTATTGTTGTTCTGCTCTCTTTTTGACTTGTGAATCGTTCACCTGTGTGTACTATTTTCTGGTTTTTTGCTCATGCTGTGAACACTCGCACTGTTGCACTTCTTGTTCTTGGTCTTCCACCCTTTCTGAGACTTCGTTTTTGCTTTTCTGTTTTCCAGATTTCTGCCTTCCATACTTGTTTTTCGTAGATTTAGGTTTGGGATTTGCTTATAGAACCATCGATCCTTAAGAAAAACAGAAACCATCTTCACCAATATACTCCTAGGTTTAAGCCGAGGTTCCAAGAACCCTGTAGATCTCCTTTTTTATAGCCAAATACTTGTATTCCTAAACCATGGGTGTGTGGAGAAATAGGGTTGATACTCCAACCAAGCTACAAAACTTTAGGCAAGAGTTCTCCATTCCAGACGATGTCTATCTCAGACTAGCTGGGAAGGAAGACTCTATAATGCCTGATGGTGATAAGATGCCTTTCCCTATAGTAGCCTTCGTCCAATGTGGACTTCGGTTTCCTCTTGATCCTCTCTTCCGCGAAGTCCTCCATTACTACACCCTCAACCCCATGCAGCTTACCATTAACGCTTACAGAACCCTTAATGGTATATTAGCTTTAGCTCGGCAGGAGAGTGTTAGGATCACTCTTGCCGACATCCAGTACTGCTACACCATGTGTGCCCTTGACCTCAAAGAAAAGGGTTTTGTCTATTACGTTAAGCCGAGGTCCACTGCCTTTAAAATAGTAGCTGACCTTCCAGACTCCAACAAAGGGGCTGGGGACGATTACCTGATCGCTTCTGGAAACTGGGAATTTGGCCCAGATGAAGAAGTTCACCTCTTCCCTCTACCTCGAACGGTCAGGGAGGGCAAGGGTAAGAGCCCATCATTAACTGCTTAGCTGTTGTTTTCTTCAATTTTTTTCAATAATTTTATCTGTTTCTGATGTCGTGTTTCCTCTTGCAGACGTTTGCAAACCTCCCAAGGACTTTCGCCAGTCCTATTATCCTGGGAAAGGTCTGAAAAAACTCCTGGACCTTCCACTTCATCAACGCAAAGCTCCACTGCTGTTGAACTTCATCCCAACATACACATCCAAATTGGCCGACGTTCCGAAGAAGAAAAAGAAGAGCTCCTCTCCATCGACTGTTTCTACAGAACAGGCTGCCTCCACATCTGAGCCAGCCGATCAGCCTTCAAGCTCGGCTTCGAATTTAATACCAGTGACAGAAAAGAAACGCCGACGAAGACTTGTTAAAACAGCCGAGATGGTGCGCCGGAAGCCAGTAGTGCAAGACCTTCTCGCCGACCTTCCTGACGATGCTGAACCAACTCAACCTTTGCCACCGTCAAAACCAAAAAGAGCCAAGAAGGCTCAGCCAAAGACCAAGGTGACTGAAGCTGATGCCGAGGCCGAGGATGCCGTGCCCATCTCACAACTAGCTGAGAACATGAAGAACGCCTCCACTTCGGCAAAAAGGCCCGCGGAAACTCAGCCAGCGGAGTCCCAAAGATCGAAGAAGCCGAGGTCTTCTTCTGTGAAAACTTCGAAGTCCAAAATACCGCATGTCCCATGGGACCCCAAGATTACATTGGAAGACAGGCCAATAATGGCCGATGAGAGTGCCGAGGACATAAATGTCGGCGTAGCTCTCAGTACTGCACTGCTTCTGCCTGCTGATTTGGAGCGAAATGCTGGAAACAGTGAATACTAGAATTATGCTTTAATGCTCCAACACTCAGTTCAAGTAAGTACCCCAGTTTGGTACTTGTCCTTTCTTCTTGTTTGATACTTAGAATTTTTTCTAACACTTCTATTTTCTGTCAGGCTGTCCAGTACGCCCATTCTTTTTCGATGCAGTCTTTTGAATGTCGAGAAAAGTTGGCCGAAATGAAGACGGAGTTCTCCTCCCTTCACAAAACCAACAAGGGCCTTCAGGCAAAAATGAAAAAGTTGGAAGACCAGGCTGAGGCTGCTACTAAAGCCCAAACTTCTGCCGAGGAGAAGATCGGCGCTGCTGAGGCTATAAACAAAGTTCTTCAAGCCCAGTTGAAGGAAGCTGAAGATAAGAGGGCTCAGGCCGAGAAGGAGCTTCAAGAAGCCCTGGCCACGAAAAAGGCCGAAATCGAAGAGGCCGATGAAAAAGCCTATAGTCAAGGAATGGCCGACGTCGCAGAAGATTATAAGCTTCAGGTCAAGCAAGCGTGCAACAGGGGATTTTCCCTAGGTTGGAATGCTTTGGCCAAACAACTTGATCTTCCTGCCGACTCGCCCTAGCGCAAGACCAAAGCCATTCGTCTTCCCTTTTCTCTTTCTCCACCTCCAAGCCAAGTTGAAGAAGTTGAAGAAGAAGCTGATTCTGAAGCCGAGGTTGAAGATGACGGCGAAGATGAAGGTGAAGCATTGGTCAGGAAATCCAAGGAGGCCATTGAAACCAAATCACCTCCTCAGGGCGATCAAATAATGGATTTAACCCAAGAGGAGGATGAGGAGGTTGAGAAGGTGCCCAAGGAAACTGGCCCTACCCACCTATCATTTGACCTTCTGTTGGCTGAGCAAAGCGTGGCGAAGACTTTGGCTGAAATTGATGCCGAGATAGCGGCGGACAAAGAGGCCGAGGTTGAAGTGGTAAAGGATGCCGAAGTTGCACTAGAAAAAGATGCCGAGGTTGTTCTTCCAGAGACTTCCGAGGTCCAGATGCAAACCGCTCCTGGGGCTGAAGAAACTTAGTTTTTTTTATTTTAACTTTTGTACTTTGTTTCTTTTCTTTGTTCTTGCTGATGTTCCATGAACAATGTAAGCTTCTTCTTTATGGCCAATGTGCCTTTCTCTGAAGCTCGTGAACAATTGATTTTTGCTAGGCCATTGTGCCTTCTTTATTTATAAATGCAACTGCTTTTCTCTGGATGCCACAGTCTTTAGTTCTTCATTGCTGCTGTATACTTGGGATGTTTTGCATGATTCATATAGTTCTTCCTTTGCGTAATCTCCTCGGGGTTACATACCTCGGGTATGATAAATGCAAGTTTTACTTCGGCAAGATTCTAACCTGCAATCTTTTCATAATTTTCAACAAGTATAAAACATATACTATTCAATGTTAACACTGCATACCTTGCTCAAGTTTTAACAAGTGTTTAAACAATAATCTCAGTCTGTCCTGCTTGTAAATTGCTACAAAATTCAACAAGGAGTAACATATGTGGTAAACTTTTCTCAAGTCATAACCAAGTGTTAAACAGTGATCTACTTGCAAATTGCTGCAAATTTCAACAAATAATAATATGTCGGCTTAACTTCAACCTGTAAATTGCTGCAAATTTCAACAAGTGTTTAAACATCTTCCTTGGGTTGTCTAACCAGCAAATTGCTACAAAATTTCAACAAGCGAAGAGAAACAATTATCTCGGCTTGACTCCAACTTGTAAATTGCTGCAAATTTCAACAAGTGAAGCCAAGGAACCATCTCGGCTTAACTTCAACTTGTAAATTGCTACAAATTTGAACAAGCGAAGCTAAGCTTTGTAATAATTTTCAACAAGTATAAAACATATACTATTCAATGTTAACACTGCATACCTTGCTCAAGTTTTAACAAGTGTTTAAACAATAATCTCAGTCTGTCCTGCTTGTAAATTGCTACAAAATTCAACAAGGGTTAATATAAACAATAAACTTTACTCAAGTTATAACAGGTGTTAAACAATGATTCACTTGTAAATTGCTACAAATTTCAACAAAGCAATAATCTCAGCTTTTATTTGAACCTGTAAATTGATGTCGGCGTAACTTCAACTTGTAAATTGTTACAAATTTCAACAAGTGTTTGAACATCTTCTTTGGCTTGACCACCTTGTGGATTGCTATATGTTGGTTTAGTAATAGCATCATCATCACCCTAACTTGTAAATTGCTACAAATTTCAACAAGCGAGGAGAGTAGTAACCTCGGCTTAACTTCAACTTGTAAATTGCTACAAATTTCAACAAGCGAAGCTAAGCTTTGTATTCGGTCAAACCAACTTGTAAATTGCTACAAATTTCGACAAGTGGTAGACTTTGTATTCGGCCAGACCAACTTGTAAATTGCTACAAATTTCAACAAGTGGTAGGCTTTGTAATTCGGCCAGACCAACTTGTAAATTGCTACAAATTTCAACAAGTGGTAGGCTTTGTAATTCTCCGTTTCTTTGCATCTCCTTTGCATCTTCTCTGCCCCCAATGTTAACCTGAGTTCCACTTGGGTTCTCATTTTTCATGTCTTCCAGCATCTTTATCAATCATATCGGCCAAGAATAATGATCATTTTAATGATAGAAAAATTTCAAGTTACAAGTGTTCCAGGGTCTTGGCAATGCTTTGCCTTCATTGTCTTCAAGCCGATAAGCTCCATTACCTAACACCGAGGTAATTTTGTAAGGCCCATCCACCTTAACCAAGATAATATTTTGTATTAGCAGGTATGGTCGACCTCACAGTTACCTCGGCTTAATTCTTCTGAGGGTAGCTCGGCCTTTCGAAGTGAAGCTGAGGTGTAAGAAAGAAAAGGCCTTTAATCCGGATTAAGATATCCTCGGCAAACCTTAGATTACTTCAGCAAAAACTTACCATGACACGCGGAACCTCGGCTGACACATCGGCGTCACCTTGCCACGTGTTGATACACAAAAATATAACCCCACATCAAAGCAAAGCAATAATGTGTTATCATCAAAACCATCAAATTTGTGGACTTAACATGGTTTCATAAAAAAAATTAAAAATAAAAAAAAAACGTCCAAGAAAATGGTGGGGAAAAAATTCTCTCCTGCCTTGACAATCAACTTATGATGGGAATTTCTTGCAAATCTCATTTATGCCAATGCATAACATTCTGTCTTCTAAAAAGGTAATTCCAAAGCACTAATTCTGTGTTTGGTTTGTTAGATTTATTTTCTAGTGTCGCCCAATAGCTTACATATATCTATATGTTTTTAATTTATTTGGACTCCACAATTAGATAAAGCCAATATTTGAGATAAAGTTTAGTAATTAGAATTTTAATATAATTACTCTTCTAAGATAAAAAGGAAACCTTGATGGATATGAATTCTTCTAATAGAGTTTATCTAACTCTCTTCTCTCCTCTATATAAGGATGGGTGACTACCCTTTTATATCATAAGTATTTTTTTCCATCACTCTAAGTTTTATAGTCATCTTAATTAAGAGAGACAGAGAGAAGAAGGTGAGCTAAGAATTAAATGTTCAACTATTAGGGGTATTTTCTCAACTTCTCTAATTCAATAGCTGACAAAAGTGTGCTCGTTATATTCTTGAGTTGTATTGAATTCAAGATCCTGTAAAGCTAATTCCGCATTATTATTATGGTTACATATATTATTAAATCTTACATGTGGTATCAAAGCCTTAGTTTTGTGAATCAATACACCATGAAATAATAATATATTTATGAATATTATTATTATAGGCATTTATATTTTGTGAATTAATAGATCTCCAAATCAATAGATGTTAACCGTATATAAGGTGGAAAAGATCCAAGTTCTTGTCACTAACCAACTGTGGTGCTATCAGCTATGTACAAGTTCCCAAGTAGAATATAAAAAAAATTAAATTTATTCTTTTGAGCAGAATATGGCCATCAATCTGTTTGTATACGTGTAATATGCATGCTTCGATTTATTATTAATTTTAGCAATTATAATTTTTATAATCATTATAATATGACACTGAATTGAGTGTAATATTTATATTTTCTGCCGTTATGACAAAGTGCATAGATTAAATGCAATTTGTTGAATCATTCGGTCTATTAAAGAATTATGATTTTACCTCATCTGATTATATACACTTACTGTCTATTATTGTTGATATTTATATATTTTTATGATTTAAATTTGATATCATGGTATAATTTTATGAAATTGAATATTAAATATTGGAGTGGTTAATTCATATTAGGTGTAATTTTTATTCACCATTATATGAGATATTCATGATTGTTATATTACATAATTTGATATATAAATATTCATGTTCGTCCAGAGTTATTATTATTATTATTATATTGGTAATTGCAATTACATAAAAAAAATTCTAGAAATCATAAATAGTGATTTCATTAAAATAGTGACTGAATTAATGATAATTAAATAACTCAAATTAATGAATAGAGAATATTGTTGGTTAGTTCCGTATTCATAAGGTTTACTAATTTAGTAGCTGCCAAAGTGGTCTAGATTTGTAAAACTTATGAATATAGAACTACATAAAAGAATTGTTAAAAGGGTAACATTAAGGTCGATAATATTCTCAATTGCAGTTATAATTAGGAGATTGAGACTAGCCCAAAGAAGAGTCACTTTCAAATAATTATGAACTGGGTAGGGTAATGTAACTTATGTAATTTGACAGATTAGAATTGAATACCCAAAGATAACATGACTAGCTGAAAAGTTGCATAAATTACTTTAGGCCTACATAAGTGATTCTTGACGAGTGAATAATAGATATACCTAAGTTTTTCCCAAAGGAAAGACTCATGTGATATCAATAGTTCATCATAATTCTCAAAGCTTTAATATGTATATTGTTCTATCTTATTTTAGTGATAGTTCCCACCTCATTGCACTCTCTTGCATCGAGCGTCCCTCTACTTATTGGCTTGAATTTTTCGGAATGGTATGAACATGTTCAGTTTACACTGGGTGTGTTGGACCTCGATATGGCATTGCTTGAAGATAAACCTACAGACATTAATGAATATAGTACTGCAGAACAAGTTGCCCCTTTTGAATCTTGGAAAAAGTCTAATAGACTCAGTTTGATGTTGTAACAACCTCGACCCATGATTAACGTTAATCCATGCTTAATTATGCTTAACAAGTAATAAAGAAGAAATCCTGAGTTAGTTACGTGTGCATCGCATTATTTTGTGTTTATTTCTGTTTAATATAGAAAGATCTGTTTATAATTTTATTTCGATTGTGAATTGAAGGCCTTATCGGCATCCGACTCAGAAATTGACTTGATTCATGTGTTCATTGAAATTTTTAGAATTTTATGGTAGGTTTAATTGAAATTTAATTTGAAACGATTAAATTAGATTAGCTTAATGCCCACTTATTTAGCCTTAATTAATTACACTTTTATCCAAGCCTATATAAGGCTTATACACCCCACTTGGACCTCTTTTTCTCATCATCTTTGAGCCTCCAAGAGATAAAAATGTGAGAGAGAAGTGAGAGACCAAGAAAGGGGTTGGGATCAAGGGAGAAAAGGGAAAACTTGCAACGAATTGTTGTGAGATTGAAGAGAATTTGAGGGTTTCAACTTCAACACTTGTAAACTCAAGTCTCTAGGTAAGAATTTTATCCTTAAGCCTTGAAATCTAGACTCTAATGCTTGAACACAAGAGAATTATGTTGAATAATGCAAGAATTGAGTTAGAAATGTACAGTGTGGAGCTACACCATGCATGCATGTCCATTTCTTCACAAATTGAGCATGATTTTCAAGAATTCCCTCATGCATGTCTTGAATTCACCTTGATTGTGGGAAATTATCAAGTTTTATGTTGTTTTATAGCATTTGATCATGTTTTGAGAAGCTCAAGATCAAGAAAATGCATGCATGTCTTGTTCATGGGTCATTCATGAATTATAAGTTGAATTTGGCATAATTAGCAAGCTTTTGGGCTATAATTTCTTGAAATGATTTTTAATTCATGATGTTTTAAGAGTTTTCATGTATTTTCTCAAGTTTTGGCCCAGAAAAATCAAGTTTTGGTGCTTAAAGATTAAGTTTTGAACTTGAAGATCAAATCTAAAAATTCCAGAATTTGCATCTACGTTCGAGCGTAGGAATCCACGCTCGAGCGACCACTTTGAGTGTGTGCACTTCCGCTCGAGTGACCTGAAGTACGCTTGAGCGTGAAATGCAAGCCCTCAGAAGTTGTTGTGTTTTGCAGCACGCTCGAGCGAGTATCGAGCGTCCGTCGAGCGTGAAAAACAAGCAACCAGTACTTTTTCAAAATTTACAGACCACTCGAGTGAAGGAAGTTACGAACGAGCGGACCCTCAAATTCTGCATGCCCACTCGAGCGTGGACTTTATTTTCAGCAAGTTTTGAAAAATGTTTTCTAATGCAATTTTGCATCCTCATTCCATCCGAGGCATTCCTAGGCCATGATTAAGACACCATAATGAGGATAAAAGGTAGAAACACACTAAGAACAAATGAAATAAGTTATGCACAATCCGAATGTGTGTTTCAATGTATGAATCTGTCATGCTGTCTAGGTCACACGCCACAAGGAAGCTGAATTGCCTACTCAGTTTGTTTACTTAAATCATCTATTATCTGTGAGTAATAACTTAGTAAAGCTATGTTCAAGTTAAATTATTTTCGATATATGAATTAAGATCTGTTGAATGGAATGTCATGTTTTATACTATGAATGATTGTCCAACAATAATAAGCATCTATGACAATATGCTATGATTCAAGTATGTACAAGTGCCATTATACTATGATTCAAGTATGTTACAAGTTCTCGGTACCGGAGGTTCCTTATGGAACTGACAAGCTATCTGTACCCGGTTGGAGGTTCCTAGATAGAACTAACAAGTTTATAAGTTCCCAGTCCGAAGGTTTCTTTATGAAACTGACAAGTTATCCTTACCCGGCCGGAGGTTCTCCTATAGAACTGACAAGTATGATTTATGATACTCTGTACATGATCCATCAACACTAACGGACACACCAAGTAAGATTAAGCATGAACTCTGATTTTTCTGTATACATGTTCAGAATGAGAATACGAATGTGAACTTTGGTTTCAGATATGGTTATGGGACATCATTCATTTACCCCTTTACTTTGTTATTATTCACTGAGCCTCCGCTTACTAGTTATTTATTATGTATGTAGGTGAGCAGGCTCGTGATCGGGCTTAAGATGATGCCTGAAGCATTACATGTTGTGTTTGTCAGCCACCTTTTGCGCCTCACGAGGAGGTTTCAGATCAAGTTATGTTTTATGGCTGTGGTAATATGGATGTATAAGACTGTACCTTTTGCTCTATGATCAATTTTTCCTTTTTATGTACATGAAGTGACGTATAAATATTGTACCTATGACGTCACTCGTATGTTTATAAAGTTAAGATTTTTAGTCCTATGTATGTCTGCACAGCTCAATGGACTCGTATATTTCTTTTATGTATTTACTTCCGCAGCCCCTAATTACAAGTCTAAATGTTAAGAGGCCTCCGGTAATCCAAGGATTATTGGCTGGTTACGACGCTAAACCTATAGGGGCGGGTTTGGGTCGTGACAATTGGGCTTGAGGTTGTTGGTATTTACGGAATAGTCATTTGGGCCAAGTGTTTTTTTGTTTAGGATTTGGAGATGTGGATGTATAAGATTCTATCTATTCTTGATTTTATTTATTATTTTATATACTAATTAGGAAATTAAATGGAATTCAACATTTTATTTAATTTACCATTAAAAATATTTTGTTTTTTAAGAAAAAAATTGAGTGATAATCATGTATTGTTGGCTGCATGCATGAAGTGATCTTAGCCTATGTTTGAGATTTAGCTTTTTGAGTTAAAATAGTCAATAAAGATAAAATAAATAAAAATAATCAATAAAATAAAATATAATATTCAAATTATAATTATTTTACTTTTTATCTCACAATTATCAAATCAATTATAACAAAAAAGCTAATTATCATCCCAAACATAACTTTTTTAAGCAGGTTAAAATAACAAAATAAGTAAAAAGTCAATTAAAATAGTCAAATTCCCAAATGGAACCTTAGTAAGATTGAGGGTTGATTTACATTCCATTTGTTTGGATTGAAAATATTTTTCAAAAAACATATTCTTCTATATTTTTGGTAGTGGGAGTGGGATGAAAGTGGAGATAGAGATGGCAACAATGATGGTGGCGGGGCTGTAGTGATGGTGGTGTTGTGCTGGAGGTGAGAGTGGTGGTAAAAGTGTGATAATATTGATAAAATTTTAGTCTAAAAAATGTTTTTAGCCTAAGTGAAAAATATTTTTCCTCAAATAGACTGGGGATTGTTTGAGAAGTGTTAGATTAGTATATTTTATGACTTTTTACAAAAAAACGTAAAATATGGTTGGGTTTGAAGTGATGTGGTAGAGAGGTGATATGATTCAAATAAGATCACTATAAGAAAAAACACATTTGGCGACTAAATTTTTAGTCGCCAAAAGTCAGTTTCTAAGTTTCCTCGACTAAATGTTTTAGTCGCCGGTTTGGTCGCTGGAAAACGGTCGGGAAAGGTATTGGCGACTAAAAAACTTTTAGTCGCCAAAAAGCAAATCTTTAGCGACCAAAACTTTGGTCGCCAATAGTCAATTATATTTTTAAATTAAATTTTTAGTCGCCAATACGAAAGCCAAAAGCTCATTCCGGAAAAAAAAAATTACACTTTGCTCTTGTGGAGATTCAAACCATCAACCTCCCACACCACAAACCTTATATAACACACTCTTTCCACTATGCCTCCATAATACCATATGATTATATATGCAACATATATTATTTATATAGTACCCGTATTAATATAAAAGTATATATATAAACATAATTATTTTTTATTGAACATAATTTATGTAAAAATAAATTATTTAGTAGAAAAAAAAAGAGACCACTTTTGGCGACTAAACATAATTTCAGTCGCCAATTCTATACTTTTGGCTGCTAATTATTTTTTAGTCGTTAAAAAAAAAATTCCCGCGCTAAAATTACCACTTTTGGCGACTAAACTTCTTTTTAGTCGCCAAAAAGCCTCACTTTTGGCTACTAAACATGTTTTTAGTCGCCGAATGCTTGCCTTTTGGCTACTAATTTTTTTTTAGTCGCCAAAGGGCCTTACTTTTGGCTACTAAAATTTTTTTAGTCGATAAAAGCCTCATTTTTGGCGACCAAATAGATTTTTAGTCGCCGAATGCCTCACTTTTGGCTACTAAATTTTTTTTAGTCCCCAAAAGGCCTTACTTTTGGCTACTAAATTTTTTTTAGTCGCTAAAAGCCATATATCGGCGACCAAACAGATTTTTAGTCGCCAAAACCTATACTTTTGGCTACTAAATTTTTTTAGCCTAAAAAATCTTTACTTTTGGCTACTAATGCATTTTTAGTCGCCAAAACCTATACTTTCAGTGAGCAAATGTGATTTTTTAGTCGCCAAAGGTGCTTTTTCTTGTAGTGGATGATTGTGACCCAAATAGGATAATGTACTAAAATAGCATGTGCTATTTTAGCACATGCCAAACAAGCACTTATTTTTAACTAATTATAAAAAAAAATATTTTCTGTTGGCTATTATTTTTCATTATACCAAACACTAAAAAATATTATAAATATTTTCCACTCAAACAAACGGAATATTAGTAAATGAGATATTCTCATTTGGAAATTTGACTATTTTAGTGACTTTTTTACTATTTTATGAGATAAAAAAAGATGATTTCTATTTTTTTATTTTTTATTTGTAATTGAATAAATGGTTGTAAGAGAAAAAGTAATTGATTAATGAGTAAAATATGACATTTTATCTTAATAATAATTTTAATTATTTTGTCTTTATTAATTATTTTAGCCAAAACTAAATATCCCAACCAAGCCTTAAGTATGATGTTTGAAATTTGAATAAGAGTTTGTAAATACAAATTTGTTTTCCGACTTACATATGATTAAAATAAAATACACTAGACAAAGCACACAGGTTTGGCATATACAACTAGTGGTGTGTATAATTAAATTAATAATTTTAAAGAAAAATCAAATGTGATAAGATAATAAATGACAAAATTAATTGCAAATTAATAATGTTTAAAATAGTTCTCCTTTGTACTGAGAAAAATGATAAATCTTATTAACACACTCACAAATTGATGTGAGTCCCATACCAAGTGATAGTTGATCTTATCAAAACTTGTGAGTGTGTTAGTAAGATTATTAGTAAATTGTTAGTATCCCTAGCATTGTTGTTGTATTGAGCACCTATGTATTTGCATTTTATTGATTTGTGATTAATTTTTCTATTTTTTATTTATGATTTTTTTTTTAATTTTAAATCAAGATTCTCAAATTCATGAAATATGTTAAATAAATAAGTTTAGAACTATATTTTTTATTTTTGGTTTGGGCAATGGAATTTTGACATAATAAATTTAAAAGAAACAAAAATTTATTCAACCATAAGTTGAAATACCTTCTTGTTTCAAAAACTACGATGGCAAAAAGTAGTATTGTACATCCACTAAATTCATTAACAATTTGACAAAATTTTGATTAAAAAGAAAGAGAACCTATGGAAATTCATATTGTAATCGAATTTGTTCAAATACGGCAAAACATTAGAAAATTTGAAAAATGTTAGATATTACCTAAACTTTTTAATTGCCTTAAAAAGGACTAAAAAATAAAAAAAATCTTGACTTATTAAGGATTAAAACAACTCTAACCTTGTAATAATTTGATTAATTTTGCTATCACCAGCCTAGAAGAATAAGTTATTGAATTAATTGGAGAAAATGATTTGGCTACATCCACATATTTGCAACTTCTATGTATGGTATGTTTGTAATTTCACAGCTAAATCTTTGAATGGTTTGTTAATTAAGATTTAGTGAATAATAAAAATAAAATAATAGTTTTAGATAATTTGATGAAGCATTATTGGATGTAATAGTTATTAATACGAAAGGTATTACTGAAAAAAAAAAAAAAAAAAGTGACAATCTTTACTAACTCAAGTGTAGACTTTATTAATATATATAATAGATAAAAAAAAATTAATAAATTTTCAAAACTTTTTAAGGGTTGCACCAAAACAATGGAAGAGTTACCCCACTTCACAAGTGGAAATTATAGGAGAATTTAAAGCTGAGAAAAAGTTGAACCAGCAATTGCATACTTCATGGCAATTAATGTGGTTAGGTCATCTGCAGAATGTGATTGAGCAACACTAGTTCATGGCCTCACAATTACTCTCTCTCTTTTCTTATTTATTTATTTATTTTTCCTTCCTTTTTTGATTTAACTGCATGATCCATGGAATTAAATAACTAGACTATGAATTTAAATATTTCTCTTATATTTTCTTTTTTCTTTTCAAATTATTACTTAGATCCATGATCCAATCATATTCTTAAGATTTATGTACGATGTTTTACTTGGTCATCCATATAAGAACACTAAAAGTGATGTTTTAAGCTTAAAATAATGTGAGAATTTTAAAATACTAGAATATCGAGACATAATTTTGTAATTGAAAATGCATTAGGACATATACAAGGATTTAAGAAGGAGAAGAACTTCTCTCCAGTCTACTGTTGTGGATTGGACCGTCTAATATGACATTGTGAACTTATTATGAGTCATACTTTAATAATTTGAACTATTCATCTTATAAATTTCTTTTTATTATAAATCATGCATAGAAAATTATATTGGTCCGATAATTGTAATCACTTTATTTACCACGTTTGTATGCAAAAAAAATAGATGAAAATAAACTACCCACTTTTTCGTAGATAAATGTGATAAATCATGTAATTACAATTATCAAATTAATATATGATAAGGTTGGAATTTATTATTATTATTATTATATGAGAAGAAACATAGCATTAATAGAAAATTGATGAAGGAATATCAACTCTTAACACTTTGTTTGGATCCGAGGATGAGAAAAGTAAAGGGAAAAAATGATTGTAATCTATTATTTAAGTGAGAAGAGAAAAAGAAATAGTTTTTTTTTTTTTTTTTCTCATTATTATGTTTGGATGAATAAAAATAAAGTATGTGATATAAAGATATGAGTGAAATTTATTTTTCTTCATTTGTATTTTAATTAGTAATCTTGGTAGTCATGAAAAATACACAACTAATTAGTTTGTTTCTTATCAAATCTCACCCCTTTTGATAAGAAATGAAGCCTATAAGAAAATTATATTTCTCACTATTTTTCACCTAATATATTAATTAAACATAATAAAAGAGTTATCTTCCTCACTAATTGTAATAACAAATTAGAAATGTATGAGCACGAAATAATATTTATCGTATAATCCTGTTGATGAAGCTTGCATTCCTCCAAACGTCGTCATCTAATCACTTGAAAATATAAACGTGAGCTAGCCGGCGAGTGTGTGCCAGAAAGCCCTTCGATGCCTAAGTCAGCAAGTTGACAAAAGACAAAAAGCTCTGTGAATTCAATGGTAAGAATTGCAATGCCTGGAACAGATTCTGTCATGAGTTCTTATAGATTTCGCATGACACAATTCTAATACGATCCTATTTTTCCCTAGCAGAGTCCTCCTAAGAGTCACATTCCTAAAGAATAATACTTATCCTTAGAACACCCTTCCTCACTGCCAGCCAAGTGAGATGACAACACTCTACTCGATTATCAATAACTAACCAAGCTACCTTTACTCCATTCTGCCTCTGGCCGAACTGTGCAAACCTTGTCTATCCAATGGTGCATCGCTGAGCTACAGCTAGCTCGGCTTTCTTTCCCTAGATAGTCAATCTAGTACCTCGATCTGTCTATGGATCGTACGTGGATAGCTAGTTCCAAGCCTCAACAGTCGCTTACTAACTGGCCTATTACAAGTTCAACCCAAGGCCGTGCTATCTAAGCTATTATCTCGGACCATTGTGCGGCCCAATCTCCAAAGAGGATCTCACTTAGCTCGACCCAATTTATCTACACAAATTACTCTCTCAAGTAAGGTGGGAAATTACTATTAAGCATAACAAGTTTTATTTTTATTTTTTTTTCCAGAAACTTGTGCACATTAAAGTATAGGAAAATTATTTATAAGTCCTATTAGGGAGACTTATGTTACATATGGTCCTACTAAAAAACTTATTTTCCCATAAGTCCTGTGAGAAATTTGTTAACACATTTACCCTCAATATTAGTTGTTAATATTATAAATAATAGTAAAACCATATATAAGAAATTGAATGTTACCATAGATCATATCTACATAAACGTAACGTAACGTGACACCTATATAAACGTAACATGACACCTGTACGTAACGTGACACCTACATAAACGTAACGTGACACTTACATAAACGTAACGTGACACCTATGATCTATGGCAACATTCAATTTCCTATCATATCTACATAAACGTAACGTAATGTAACGTGACACTACATAAACGTAACGTGACACCTATGATCTATGGTAACATTCAATTTCCTATATAAACGTAACATGACACCAACATAAACCAGCAACATTTTCACATTCAATTTAAAAAAATAAAAACTCATTAAGTTTGCGAAACGTAACGTGACACGTTACGTTACGTTTATGTAGGTGTCACGTTACGTTTATGTAGGTGTCACGTTACGTATAACTGTTACGTTACATTTATATAGGTGTCATGTTACGTATAACTGTTACGTTACATTTATATAGGTGTCACGTTCGTTACGTTTATGTAAGTGTCACGTTACGTTTATATGTAGGTGTCGCGTTACGTTACGTTTATGTAGGTGTCACGTTACGTTACGTTTATGTAGGTGTCACGTTACGTTACGTTTATGTAAGTGTCACGTCACGTTACGTTTATGTAAGATCTTGTAGAATACATTCCTATCTAAATAGGAATTAAGACTCTATAAGAAATTACACAGGACTTAGCCTACCATAAGTATCTAAAAAATGACTTATAAATAAGTCTCCCTTAAAGTATTGGGTTTTATGGTGGATTTTATGTTATATACTATTTTAATTTTTTTTTTCTTTTTTGGTAATTACACAATGTTTTAAAATAAAAATATACAATGTCTAAATGCGTTGTACTATCACCAACTCAAGAATAAATTCTTCCTCCAGAACATTCCTTCTCCAACCTCATATCTTCTACATTATATTACTATTATACCAATATGAATTACATGTATTTAAGAATGTGACGGGGACAAATGTCCAATGGCAAATAGCACAAACCGACCAAACATAACATATACCAATCAATCATAGACACACGACTATAACACGGAGGATAAAGGATTGGGGACTAAGGTCAAATTTGGCAATTCAAAAAATAATTATCTTTTTATTTTTTCATCTTTTTTTCATTACATCACCTCTCTACTTTTTTACACATTTTTTCCTAAAAAGACAAAAAGTACACTTATTTAGGTCATTCCAAACAACCCCTAAATGTTCAATTTTGAAATTTTTGAAACAATAGGTAAAATATATTTTTTTTAATTGTAACGACAAAAATAAATAAATAAAAATTACAAGACCATTACCCTTACTTTTTAGGTGAATTTTTGGACGAATTTTTTTGGTAATCAGCGGTGATGATTGAGAATAGAAAGAGAAATTACAAATAAATAAAAAAGTGTAAACTAATTTGGCATCTCGCCGTTGTAATGCCATGTTTGATAACTTGATTTTTTTGCTAAGGTCTTGTTTGGCGCATAATATTTTTAATTTAAAATTTTAAAAATTATTAAAAAAATTAAAAATTTTATAACTTATTAAAAATTCAAAAATTCTATTTTTTCTTTACTTTTTGTATATCTTTTTCTAAAAATTCAAAAAATAATTCCAAACATACTAATTTTTTTATCTCATATTTTATCAAAAAAATCAAAAAATTATTAAAATAAGTTGTTCCCAAACGAGACCTAAAATAGTTAAAAAGTCAATAAAAAAAAGCCTAATGCTTCAGACCCCCACTGGGGTGACCCCGGGGAACCCCAGTGGGGTTTGATTGGCCAAATTTTTTTTTTTTTTTTTCCCCTTCTTCTTCCAATAACCAACCCCCACATGTGTGTGGGGTGGGGAAAACTGGGGGTCTCTATAACTGTTGATAAAAAAAATCCAAACTCAAAAAGTCACTAAAAAATTTTAAAAGTCAAAAAGCCACAAAAATGAAGGTCATAAAAAATAGACAGAATGGATAAAAAAGTAGATTTTTTTATTTTTATTTTTCTGGGATTAGAAAGGCACAAGGTTTAATACATTTCACATCCAACAATAAGTCATTCGAAAAAATAGTACTAGCTGGATCTCAAAAAAATAAAAATATCCTCCATGTAAAAAAAATAATCTTAATAAGTGTATTTTTTGGAATAATTTAAATAAATGTATTTTTTTACTTTTTATAAAAAGATATGTAAAAAAATAAAGATGTGATGTGACTCAAATAAGCACATTTATCTAAATAAGTACATTTATTTAAGAGATACCAAATAAGCTCATAGTCTCCCTGCACAAAGAAAAATAAACTTTCATGTAAAAATGAAAAAGCCTCCATAAATGAACCAAAAAAAAAAAAAAAAAAGGAAAAAAACTCTATGGAGGGAGACACAAAGGCATGAGTTCCAAGAAAAAAAAAATTAAAAAAAAAAAGAAAAAAAAATAGAGATTCTTAAATCATGAAAATTTTTAAAAATAATACTAATTGAGAGAGAAGGAACGTTAGGGCATTCAAGAAATTGTGGATTGAACATTGGGGTAAAAAGTTATTTTTGTTTCAATTCCATGAAAATCTCATATGCCCCTGTTGTATCCTAACTAGATAAAGGACTCCCAAGATTTTCTCAGCTTACTTTATTTTCAACTATAATATTTTAGTTGGAATATTATTAAGTGGGCCAACTTGATACCACATAATGTCCTTTTTAGTTGAAATAAATCTCACATTGAAAAAAAGTGAAATGCTACAATGGGTAGTTTAAGGAAAATGTTTGGTAATTCAAAGTTTTGTGATTTAAATGGCTCAAATTTATCAAAACGATATTATTTTAAACTCACTTACACTCAAAACAACGTCATTTTGAGTGATTTGAGCCATTTGAGTCACAAAATTTTGAGCTACCTAGCATTGTTGTTAGTTTAATTTATAGATCTGTTTATAATTTATTTATTTAAAAAAAATTTAATAGAGTTTTTGGTGTAACTTCTATTTATATAATTTATGAGACAAAAATAACTTAAATAAAAAAATTGATTATTGAAAAGCAAATGGAGAGATACTTTTAGCTTCTACCTCTAATTGTTAGCTTTCAATTTGTAAAAAGTTATACCAAACAAGCTCAATTTTACCCCTTTTTTAATTAAAAAATATTATAGATAAATGAAAATTTTTATCTAATTTTCTTATCACTAGACAATAGATACAAAATATGAGTTCTATGTGTATTTATTAATATAAATTTTACAACTTGTATCTGGTGATAAAAAAGCTAGTTAAAAAATTATTTATATAAGTGAACAAAGAAGAATGGGAGCACGTAAGGAAACAAACGATCTGGATTCATAGAAGATCAAGTTTGGTAAAACTTTGATCTCCCCCTTCTTATGCCTCCCATGAAAAATGTAATATAGAAAATCATGTCATCATGCATGTATAGTATCACCGACCAATAATTCAACCATGTATGTTATGTTATAATTAATTGATAATATTATGCGTAAATGATGATGTGATATCGCCGTTACACTCAAGGTTTTGTGTTTTTTTTGAACGGGTTACACTAAAGTTTTACTTGCCTCCGATGTAGCAAAAAAATGTAGCTAATAATATATATCTTTTGTTTTTAATTTTTAATTTTATTTTTCTGGGCTAAAAGATATATGGGCCAGAGTTGGCATACTGCTCTAGGCAGGCTAATAATGTGTATAGCCCACCTTATGAACCTGGCAGGGAGTGTGTGGACTAACAAAGGAGAATTTTGGGCTGAGTCATTTAAGTGCAAGTGTGCTTTGCAAATTCTAATTTTTGACATGCCCAGCAAAATCTAAAATATGTTTTTGGTGGCAGAAACATTGTACCCTGTTTTGTTTTGGATGAAATAGGCACTTTTTCTCCAGCTATTTCAGGCCTTTATTTTTTTTTAAGGGTGTGCTTATTTAGCTGACAACAAGAAATAAAGCAACTTTTTCTAACTCAACTTTTTCACTTAAAAAAAAATGTTTTAATATTTGGCAAATGCATCAGTTTTTTATTTTTATTTTTTTATTACTTTTTCCTAAAAAAAGTAGAATACCTACTGAAAAAACATTTGTCAAATAAGTATGTGTGCAGTACGATTCGAGCAGTGTGAGAGTAAAATTATAAATTTAATAGCAGATTAACGGATTGAAAAATTATGGTTTAGGCAATTTTAGACGGATTGACAGATTGAAAAATATTCTAACTAATTATCAAATATGAGTATAATATATAATACTAATCTACATAATATTTTTCACATATATAATGCAAACTAATTTTACATAATATTTTTCATATATATAACTACTAATTTATAACAAATTCTACATCTTAAACATCTTTCACACTCATTTTTACTTTAGTATTTCATTAGACGTTAAAAAATATATATACATTATCTATAGTGGAGCGAAACGATTTTAAAAGCAGATTATAAAATTTAAAATTTAATCCACAGTTAGCAGATTGAACAGTGCAAATTGATGTAAATCAGTACAATTTCAGCATATTAGGCGATATTTCCCACAATCCTAGGCCTTAGATCTTGGAATTCTTCCTATGTTTGTTTGGATCTTAAATTTTTTTTTTATTATTTCTAATGGGTAATTAATTAAACAACAATATTGTTTTTTAATAAAATTTATTATTTTTATTTTCCCAACTCAACCGCCAAAAAAATAAAAATAATAATCTTCCTGCACCAGACTTAGGAATGGCAACCGGGTGGGGCGGGACCCGGGATCACACTCCCCGTCCCCGATCCCCGATGGTGAAAATCTCCCCGTCCCCGGCCCCAATCCTCGACGGGGACCCTATCACCGTCCTCGCCCCCGTCCCCTAATGGGGATCGGGTTTCCCCGACCCCGCAAATTCCCCGGCCAAAAAAAAAAAAAATCAATTTCATCTCATCATCATCAACATCAACAACAACAACTACTAGATCTGTAGAAAATTGAATATGTTTTTAGTATTTCTCATAATCATTATCATAGATCTGTAGAAAATTTAAAACGAGAACAAAGAAATTATGTTTCAACAATAAAAAATCTGTTTCATCAACAATCATCCTCAACATCATCAACAACAACCAGTGTATATATATATGTATATCCATTACGTTAGAGAGGAGAGCCGAGCAACAGTTGCGACTTGAGAAGCCGCTTTCGCCACCTAAGAAGAAGCCATGGCTAAGAGTTTGGAGATGAGATCGAAAACAAACACGAATGCCAGACCAGAAGATGACGGTGGTGCGATCATCGCGACAGCAAGAAATTTGTTTCATCGCTGCTCAGATCTGGGGGAGAGGGAGAAGAACGAGAGTGAGAGAGCGAGAGAGCGAGAGAGAGAGAGAGACGTGGTGCTTCGATCGGCGACAATGGGAATTGAAGATGGGTGGGGAGAGAGAGGAGGAGTAGAGGACGACAATGAAGGAAGATAGAGATGAGAGACCACAGTGTAAACTGTGTGTGATGTAGGGTTTGGTTTATTGTATATATATAAGGGGTATAAAAGTAATTTTACTTCGGGGAAATTCGGAAATGGGGCCGGGGCCGGAGACGGGGCCAGGTCGGGGCTTGAACACTGATCACCGTCCCGACCCGAAACAGATCAGGGATTGATTTTCAAATACCGTCTTCTCCCGATCGGGGGTATTTTTCTGGAAAACACCACTCAAATTGGGGTCGGGGATCCCCGTCGGGTCGGTTTCAAATTGCCATCCTAACCAGATTCCCATCACTACAAGATTTAGAGAGGGCTATATATGTACACACCCTTTCGTGTGCGCGAAGAGACTATTTTGTGTTTTGAACCTGTGACATCTTGATCACAACGGAGCAAACACAACATAATCTAGGATATTACTCCTGTTAAAATCAATACTGGATGGTCTTCTCAAAATTGGATACAATATGAAAAGAATCACATTTGGTGTTTGGCAACAATCCTGAATATATTTATCAAAAAATATACATTTCTAAAAAATTGGCAACAAAATAAAATGGACGATTTAAACTTCTACGGACCAAACTTTTAATTGCACATAATTAACATCAAAATGTTCTATACAACACAATCCACAACCTTTGTTGTTAACCAATGCAAAGCAATTTCTGGCCCTAGAGATGGTCAAGGCCACGATCAAATACGCAAAGTGGCAAAACAACTAATCAACCAAGGATAATTGAATTTACAACCATTGTCCCACATGATGATTTTTTTGGTTCTTGAGCCAGTTTCTCATTTTCTTCTCTTTACAAGGCGTAATATAATTATTCGTATATATAAACAATGAATGTAGCTTGATGGTAGCCCAGTAGCCTAGCCTCCCCATTATCATATTCTTGGATGGTACATTGAAACAACCTTACCAAACACCAATTAAGCAAGTATAGAGAGAAACTCAAGCCTCCCATCAACACTTAATAACACAAAACTTCAAAAGGTTCATTACTGATAACATAGAGGCTATCAAGAATGCTGCTGGGCCATTCCTATCCGTCTGTCAAGTATCATGATATGTATTAGCACTTTGAACGAACCATCTTCTAGAGAAAATAGAGATATATAGAAATGACTTTGACAATGGATACCTTGAATTTCATTTGGTGTACGCCTAGTGCACAACCACGTGTATGTACAAAATTATACTCATCTCTAGTTGCATAAGGTATGCAATACAAAACACATACAAGTTTGTTTCCAATTATATTGAAGCGATTCTATATCAATCAAATTTCTAGATCACAGATTTTGCCTCTGAAGATATTTTCCTTGCTATGTCTACTTATTTTATCCATGTTATTTGATCTTTTTGTCCTCATTTTGCAGTTGATGAATCCTTCTCAAGCATGACATGACCATCTAGATAAACTTATTTTTTTGACATTTTAGCTACACATTTTTCGATGGTCATCTATCAAAGCCCCAACATTATTTGAATACATTAATATAATCAATGCAGTCCTGGTAGCATGACATGTGCCATGAAGACACTAATCGAACGTTTACAGCATAATACGCATCACTCAACAAGGCATTTAATGGATCCCCTAAAGATTACTTTTGCAAGTTGACTTTGATACCAGTAGTACGTATCGAAACTTGACAAACAGAAAATTGTTGCTTAAATGATCATTTACATCAATGTTAAGCTTCAAACTGGGGGTGCAGTGAATCTCATCTCAACTTCGTTTCATACCTATTCATTGTAGAACCAAAACAACAAATTTCACAACTTCCTAAATACAAATCAAACAACTCACATTGAGGACCTTGAGGTCAGTTTGCTTTAAGTCAAATTTTGATTAATAAACTGTGTTTCCTCTGCCAACAAAGATTAGATGCATGGTTTCGTAATCTTATGAAGCTCAGTGTCTACAGAACATAAATGAGCTTAACAAATTCCAACCGAGCACCCCCACTAGAACCTTCATCCATGAATCTATACATAGCTTGCCATGATCTCGAGCAAATACAATTTCACATAGTTTTTTTTTGTGTGTGTGTGTGTGTGTATGCATGTAATACCTAGTTTAGGTATGTATGATTAAAATTACCCACTATGAACATTACGAAATCGTTAAGATATCCAAAACTATTGAGCACATTGACCCTTAAATTTAATTTTGTCAGACAAGGACCTGTCCCTTGCACAACAAATTTATACACCAACATGAGTATTCAAATGAAAATTACATCCAACATCTTATGCTTACAATGTGACCCTCAAATTCACTACTCTTTAACAAGATATCTTTATTTTTGGACACACACAAATAGGTTTAACGTGGTTGAGCGTTCCTCTTATATTTGATGGCTACACAAATTGGCAATAATTTCACAATTTAGCTACATGTAATCATCAAGAGAATCTACAGTAATGATGGATTCAAAAGTTGTACAACTTCACATACAATTGTAATAAACAGATACCACGATCGAATTCATATAGAAAACAACTCTGCTAAAAGAAATAAAACAGAAACAATTGTAAATCCAATCCTTTACCTCTTAATTGTAGAAATAACCTTTTCCCAAACAGTTGAGACAGCGTTGTACCCTATAATTAAGATCACAATTTCAATCCAAATTTCAAGAAATTGTGCAAAGTTTAAAAGAACCATTGGAGGCGAAAAAATAAAAAATAGTAAAATAATAAAAAAAAAGAAGCAAAAAAAAAAAAAAGAGTTAATTTTATTTTTATCTTCTAAACTATTGTCATTTTTTCCATTTCATCCTACGAGTATTAATTTTTATTTATTTAGCCCCTAAGTTTCTAATTTCAACTAATGTGACCCAATTGAAAATAGTTGTCCAAATCAGTAACCGTTAAAACCTTATTTAACGAGCGAAAAGATCACTTCAAAATTTGAAATGAGGGGTGGAGAAGAATATGGGTGTTTGATTGTAAGGTATAAATTGTCTAATATAGTGTAAGTAAAAAAGGTGGGTGTTTAGTTGTATGATTTAGATTGTCTAAATTATAAAATTATCTTTTTGCCCATTAGATTAGGTTTCCATCATTACTATTTTGGATATACTATCTCCAATCGAATCATATGAACTGAAATGATAAACTTTACGATAGAATTGATAGTTCATGAATGAAATTTAAAAAAAATGGCAATGTTTTAGAGGATAAAAATGAAATCAACCAAAAAAATTTTTTAAAAAAAAGTACAGAAAAGAAGAAATGAGTAAAGTGAGTGACCTGTTTCCATCACAAGTAGGGCAAAGACAAGGGTTTATAACCAGAGGATCATACAGAGGTGACCAATGTATTGTTGAATTCCCTTTGCACAATTTGCAATTGTAAAACCCTTTTCCCTTGCACACTCCACATGCCAATGCAAATTTCTTCTGCCCAAACCAAAACCCCAAAACTCAAAATTCAACAAATTTACTGTTCTATTACAATTCTTAGATACTATAAACACTTATATATATATATATAGAGAGAGAGAGAGTATAGTTACCTGTTTGGCATCGACGATTGCTTGTAGGGTTCAAATGGTGGCAGAGGTAGCTAGAGAGAGAGAGTAAGAGCTCCACCGACGAGTATAGCGGCGGCTGATGTTAACTTGCGCAGTGGGTGTGGAACACCGCAATCGCCACTGCCACCGCCACCACCACCGCCACCGCTCGCCATTGTCAAGGTAGCCCTCTACTGTTAGTCCTCTAGTGGTAGTACAACAATGGATTGGAAATACCTGTGATGTGATTTTGGGGGTTTGGCTGTGAAACGAAATCTCAACCGTTAGATTGTCTGATCAATCCTGTCCGTTCATCACAAAAGAAGTACTGTAACCAGTTAAAACTAAAAAAACCTGAGTCCGCTATAACTTGGCTATAATTATACTTTTTAGCTCATAAGACACCTTTCTTACCATGGAATTGAATGAAGCGTGAGCTTGTCTCATATTTAAGATTAAGTTTACATCGTTTAGTTTAGTTTATAGGCTTATTTTTGGATTTTATTTTAATAATTCAAACCGTTCAATGTGTAAAACTCGTCGACTACTATATTTTTGTAAAACATTATGTTGATTGGATGTTAATAGTTATTTGATCAGATCAGATTTCTATTAACCATTTATTTTTTCACCGTCCATTTTTTTTTATATAAATCTAATCCAATCAAATAGCTATCAACATCTGATCAACATGTTTTTTGTAGGGATATAGTGCTCGATAAATTCTACACATTCAACTGTTCAGATTATTGAAACGGAACCCAAAATAGACCCATGAGCTGGACTAGATGGTCCAATCTTGATCTTAAACATGAGACAAGCTGGATGGTTGAATGAAATGAAAATTGTATGCGAATGAGAATGTAATAAAATATTAAATGGAGTAGAATATTTCTTTACATTTCATTGTTTAGTTGTTGATATGGAATATGATCATAATTTTAATTTTTATGTTTAGTCTACTTTGGTTATTTTAAGCTAAAGTTAATAAAATAAAATGTCACATCCAAATCATAATCATTTTATTTTTTCTCTCACAAAAGTCAAAAAAATAAAAAATAAAAAAAGCTCATAACAAACGAGCCTCTTTTGCATTAGATTAAAATAACCAAAAAGTAGGGGTGGGCAACAGTTTATCCGAACTGCTCAAACCGCCTAACCCGTATATAAATGGGTGGTTTCGCAAACATAATGCGAGTGGATACAGTTTGAAATATAACAAATTTGTGGGTTGCGGGCGGGTAGCGTGTTAAACCTGCAACCCGCAAAAACCGCCCGCACTTTAATTATTATTATTATTATTATTTATATACCAACTTTGTAACTTTAACAACAGCACCATTATGTTCTCTATGACACTAGGATCCTTATTTTTAAGTATTTCTCAACTTTCTTAATGTTGTAGAATTATTAAGTCCTAAACTTAGTTTCTTATATGATTTTCATTGATGACTCATCCACTTTTTCCTAATAAAATTTTCTTTCTGGTGGTCGATGAAGCTTCTAGTTTGATTATTGATTACTGAACTGGCAATTCTAATTGAGTACAACCTTTAATGCATTGATATACATTTTTTTCATGGCAAAAATGCTAGTGTAAAGTCTCTTTGTTTTGGGTACTTTCATTTAATGCATTGATATTCAATTTTTATTTGTAAACTCATCAGAAAATTGTTGTCAAATGATCACAAATATATAAAATGAATCTAATGCCTAAATTCGATGGAAAAAAAAACTTAAAAATTAATTTTTAAAGAAAAAAGTGTAAACCGCAAACCGCCCGCAACCGCCCGCACATCTACAAACCCTATTCGCACAAACCGCAAACCGCAAACCGCACTGCGGGCGGTTGGGGGTTGACTTTTTTCCAAACCGCATAAATGTGGCGGGTCAAAACCAAACCTCAAACCACACAAAACCGATTTGCGAACACCCCTACCAAAAAGTCAAAAAGTCAACCCACATCCCAAGCGAAGGCTAAACTAATTAAATGAAATAAATTTTTATAGTATTGTGTTTTTTAACAAGTTAGTAACAAATAAATTAAAATTTTATATAGATCATAATAATATTGATAATTATGGAAGTGATGGTGTGAGTCATGGCAATGGTGGCATTGGTTGGTGATAACAGTGGTAGTATAATGGTGGTGGTCGGTTGTTGTGGCATTAGTGGCAGTGGTAAGGTGGTATTGTGGTGGTTGTGTTTGCAATAGTGGCGGTGGCAGCGGTGCTGACGAGCAATGGTAATAGAGTGGTGATTCTCGCAATGGTGATGATGTGATATTTGTGAAAGTGGTAGTGAGGTAGTAGTTGTGGCGATAGAGGCAATAGTGGTAATAGAAGCAGAGGCAGTAGGATAATACTTTTAACGATGGTGATAGTGGTGGTTTTATAGTTATGGATGTGGTGGTAGTGGTTGTGGTGGTAATGATAGTTGTAGTGGCGACATTGGTAATACAGTGGTAGTAGTATGGTGGTGTGGTGGTTGTGAAGGTGGTAGTGGTTGTGGTGGCGACAATGGTAGCGTGATGGAATGGGTGATACTAGAAGGAAATAATTATGGTAGCTAAATGATAATATTTTTTATTCATTAAGTATCAAAAATAAAATAAAATTTTATAGTAATTCCATGATGGAATGAAATGGTCATTTCTTATGTTGAAATAAGGAATAAGCATTCCCACATTTTGTTGATGTTTAAATTTAGTTGGTTTCTTAAATTTTTATAAAAAGATGTGTAAAAAAATAAAGAAAATAATAACCAACTAGGCCTAGCCTAGTTTAGTTGACCACCATAATTCTCCTAAGGGCTTAGTCCTAATGGGGAGGTTATGGGTTCAACTTTCCCTAAGAGTGAGTTGAATTAGGAAGCAAACAGTTGATACTTTGCAACAGTCGGGAGACTAACTCCCATAAGTTTAATTTAACAATTAATAATTGACTTTTGCCGCTCAAAAAAATAAAATACAAAAAAAGAGGACTTACATGTAATGCCCTGAAAAAATTTGGGCAGGGTATATCTATTTATACAACAAACCCACCTAATAGACAAACACATATATCTAGCTAACTATTCCATACATCTATTTTCATTTAATCCCAAGTGCCAAACAAATAATAAGTGCCCTACAGGCTTACAAATTTATCCAAGAACATTCTTGGTTACACAAAATGGAGTTTTAACTCAACGCAATACAACCCTGGGCTTACATTCAACAAATAACCATAAAACAAAAATGAAGCCTCAGCTCCGAGTCCTTCAAAGTCAGTGCCTTGGCGGAGACATAGCACACGTACCTGAAATGGTTTCCTTTATAGGGTGAGTCACAGCCAAGTAGAGATATACTACACAACATATGGACCATGACAGGACTAAAGAGGAGTATGCTCATGCCATGCTCATGATAAAACAGTTTATCTCTTTTTTTATAAAACATGCAATGCTGAGATGCAACAACAGATGTAAAATCATTTCCATTTTAAACCATATATGTTACATGAATACAGGCTCTGTGAATTTCTAGGTGAGTGTCTGCAAGTAGGCCCTAATGCACTACCATTGTCATTTTTACCAGTAAACTGGAAGGCTCGACACTTAACCGTGCTGTTCTACACCCCCTACCCAGATTCACCAAGTATTCATCTTTTCGCAAACAAATACATTTCCAAACATTTCTAAAAAACAGATACATTTCCAGTGAAATAAATGTAATGCAATGTCCAATGCAACAAATGAGGAATGTGGTTCAATTTACCTAAGTCTCATACATTTCTACAACAATCATGGCTATCCTCCACCGATAGCCCAAAACAGATATTTCTAAACGAATATTTAAACAATTAAATTATAAAAAAATATTCGATAAATACAATCTATTTCACATCCCATCAAATATGAACTACACTAGTTTTCATATCACAATCACGTTCAGTAACCTCTAAAGGTCCATTTCTAATCGTGTCGGTTTTATTCCAACATATACATTAAACAAAATAATACCGTTAATGGCCAAGAAAACATTATTTTCTTTCCAAACTCATTCTCCAAGCATTATTCAACTATGACATACTATTTTGATTAAAATCCCCAAAAGTTAAACATAATTCATTTGTTTTCTTTAAAAATGCTCTTTTGGTCGCAAACCGGTAAAAATTTCAAAACCGATCAAATTGAAGTCCGTTTTTGTTCAAATTTAAAACGTAGCTCTTTCATAACTTACAAACATATTTCAAGTTTACACTTTTGCAATTTGGGACAAATTTTTCAAAAATTCTAATTAAATTATATAAAACTCTAAGCTCCATATAATTAAGTAAAAGTGCATAAAGAAGTGTAGGAAAAATCGCTACCTCTTAAATAGAAGCTTTAACAAATATAGCAAAGCAAAAAAGAGATGAAGAAGAGTAGAGATCAACCAACAATCTTTAAGATCTTCAAAGATGGCCACGTGCCTGTCAATAATCCCTCAAACTTCACACTTACTAAAGGCCTCAAATAAATCACCCAAGCGCTAGGTCTTATAATGGAAGATCAAGGGCTGATCCCAAGCTCACAAAAAAAAAAAAAAAAAAGAGTTTGGCAGAAGAAAGTCAAAACAGGGGAGAAGATAAGGGACTCTCGGTCGGTTTTGAGAAATTGAGGAAAGAATTATACAAGCCAAACTAATGATGAAGGGGATACTGTGTATTCGACAGTCCCAAGGGGAAGAGATGGCGCACCAACCAGTCAAAGTCAAGAGATTGAAAGGAGATAGTTTTACACATTTAAAATTGAATATTTATTAGTCTTCTTTATACATACACAATGCATACATATGGCAAGATAACAAGACTAATAAACAAAATCTAATAACCAAGAAAAAGTAGCCTCTGGTAATCACGTGGGTTGGTGGGCCAAAGCAAAAGGGATTAGTGATGTGTTTGTTTTATCCCTTAAAATGTATGAAGATGTTCTTTAAATGGGTCTCCAAAAAGTAATTGCCAAACAATACTTAAAGGAATACATTAAGTCCTCCAATAAAATATTTATAAGTTTATAAAAATATAACTTCAAAATCAATTCAACCAATTAGATTTAAAATGATTAAATTTACCAACTTCAAATAAACCTCTAATTTAGTCTTAAGTAGATAATGAATTAAATACGCTCAAGGTGATTACTACCAATCATATAATTAAAAATGACCAAACAATTAAACATGAGTTACTAAACAAACTCAAATTAAATTAAATCTAAATCATGGGTCTCACCCATAAGTTAAACATCACCCAATTATACATCAAAGTAGACCCAATAAACTAATCTCAAGTCATGGCCTAAACACCCAAAACTTAATATCAATTTATTTTCACTAATTTAAATAGAATGGTCCACGACACCACAACAATAATAATAAGGGCAAAAATTGGCTCCTTGATAACGTTAGCCTTTGGGGCAGGTGCACGTTTTCAGAATTTACAAGTTCGAGTAATATGTCCACTTTTGCCACAGACAAAGCATGTAAAATCTTGTGGAGGTGATAGACCTTGGTTCTTATTTGGATTAATCCATTTATTGTGAGGTTTACCATAATTCTTCATATTCTTTTTATAAGGCTTCAAATAAGCATTCTTGGAATTGTGACCTTTGGGTAAGTTATTATTTGCTGAAGCAAAGTTTACCTTTGTGGTAGAATTGTCATTACCCGCTTGTGTTATTAAATGCATCTTGGCCTCTAGCCTCCTCTTCTACTGGGATGTGAGTGACCAACGCCTCTAAGGAAGTCTCCTTTTGTTTGTGGCGCATGCTTCAAAGGCTAACGTTATCGAGGAGCCATTTGTGGTGATGATTACAGACATTTGCATGGTTAATTATGTGGATGGTTGGTGGGCAGATTCTGGTGCCAATAGACATGTTTGTTATGATCAAGCTTGGTTCAAGGTGTATACTCCCGTTGATGATGAGAAAACAATTATGCTTGGTGACTCTAGTCAAACCAAGATACTTGGGAGTGGTGAGGTTGACCTTAAGTTTACCTCTGGACGTGTGCTTACTTTAAAAGATGTGCTTTATACACCGTCCATGAGGAAGAATTTGATGTTAAGTTATTTGTTAAATAAGACTTGTTTTAAGCAAACTATGGAATCTGATCAATATGTGATTACCAAGAAGGGTATTTTTGTGGGTAAGGGTTATGCTTGTGATGGAATGTTCAAATTGAATGTTGAGATTAATAAACCATCTACTAATTCGGTTTACATGTTGTCTTCTATTAATTTTTGACATGCTCGTTTGTGTCATATTAACAGTAAATATGTGGGAATCATGAGTAGTTTAGGATTAATTCCTAAAGTGACAAAAATTTTTGAGAAATGTGAAGTTTGTAGTAAAGCAAAAATTACCAAGAGGCCTCATAAAAGTGTTGAAAAAAATATAGAATTACTAGAATTATTTCATACTGATTTGTGTGAGTTTGAAGGAATTTTAACTCGAGGTGGTAACCGATATTTTATCACTTTTATTGATGATTTTTCAAAATACACAAACGTATATTTATTAAAAAATAAAAGTGATGCTTTTGAGAAATTTAAAGAATTCCTTCTTGAAGTGGAAAATCAATTCGGTAAAAAGATTAAAAGAATTAGAAGTGATAGAGGCCGGGAGCGTGAATCTTTAGGATTCAACTCTTTTGTTCAGTCATTGGGAATCATTCATGAGACTACTCCACCATATTCACCTTCATCTAATGGCGTAGCTGAAAGAAAAAATAGAACGTTAATTGACTTGACGAATGCTATGCTTATTGATTCAGGTGCTCCCTCAAATCTTTGGGGCAAGGCTATTTTGACAGCTTGCCATGTGATAAATAGAGTGCCACACAAAAAGACTAAAATTGTACCTTATGAGTTGTGGTGGGGGCATAAACCGAATATAGGTTATTTGAGGGTTTGGGGTTGTTTAGTTTTTGTAAGGCTTGCAGATCCTAAACGACCTAAATTGGGTGAACGAGCTACCACTTGTGCTTTTCTTGGCTATGCGTTGCATAGTACAGCTTATAGATTTTGTGATATGAAAAATAATATTATTTTTGAATCAGGTGATGCTATTTTTCATGAAAATAAATTTCCTTTCAAATCTAGAAATAGTGGGGGTCAAATAATTTCTGAAAATATTTTATCCATGCCTAGCTCTTCTACTCCTTCTCAAGTTTTTCAAGAACAAGAAAATTCTCAAATCCAACCAAGGAGGAGTAAATGAGCTAGAGTTGAAAAAGATTTTGGCCCTGACTATTATCTTTACAATGTAGAAGAAATTCCCCTTACGGTGCAAGAAGCTTTATCATCACCTGATGCTATTTTCTGGAGAGAAGCTGTAAATGATGAGATAGATTCACTACTTTCAAATAAAATATGGAAGCTAGTGGATTTACCTCCAGGTTGTAAAACTATTGGGTGTAAATGGTTTCTTCATAAAAAACTTAAACCGGATGGAACTATAGATAAATATAAAGCGATGCTTGTCACTAAAGGTTTTAAGCAACAAGTTGATCTTGATTTCTTTGATACTTTTTCTCCGGTTACTAGAGGTACATCCATTAGACTGTTGATTGCAGTGGCTGCAATTCATGATTTAAAAATTCATCAAATGGATGTAAAAATAGCATTTTTAAATGGAGATCTAGATGAGGAGATTTACATGGACCAACCCGAAGGCTTTGTGGAGCCTGGCCAAGAAAGCAAGGTGTGTAAGCTAACTACATCGCTTTATAGTTTAAAACAAGCTCCTAAGCAGTGGCATAAGAAATTTGATTCCTGCATGCTTGAGAATGGCTATAAGACTAATGAATATGATAAGTGCATATATTATAAAACTTGTGAGAATGCATATGTGATTATTAGCCTATATGTGGATGATCTACTTATCTTTAGCTCTAATTTGCATATCATAAATGAGACTAAAAATATGCTTAATAGCCGATTTGATATGAAAGATCTTGGTGAAGCCAATTTTATTTTGGGAATTAAAATTACCAAGACTAAGGATGGCATTTTTCTTGACCAGTCGCATTATGTTGAGAAAGTTTTAAAGAAATATAACTTTCTAAACTGTAAACATGTTGCTACTCCTTTTGATGCAAACATACATTTATCTATTGTAACAAATGAAAAAGAAGTGATTAATCAAAAGGAGTATGCTAGCATGATTGGTAGTTTGAGACATGCTACTGACTGTACTAGACCTGACATTGCTTATGCTGTTGGAGTACTTAGCAGGTTTACTAGCAAACCAAGTCAAGATCATTGGCTAGCCATGGGAAGAATTATGAGATATTTATCTGGTACCAAAAATTATAGTTGGTTTTATAACAAGTATCCTGCAGTACTTGAGGGATATAGTGATGCCGATTGGAACACTTTGTCAGGTGATTCTCTCTCTACCTCGGGTTTTATTTTTACCTTAGGTGGTGCTATATGTTGGAAGTCTAAAAAACAGACTATAATTGCTAATTCTACAATGGAAGCTGAGCTAATAGTGTTAGCTTCAACATGTGAGGAGGCGAATTGGTTGAGAGATTTGTTACATGAAATTTCTTTTTGGGAAAAACCAATTCCTCCTGTGTTAATTCGTTGTGATAGTACTGCTGCTATTGGTAGAGTGAACAACCATTTTTATAATGGTAAATCCAGACCTATTCGAAGGAAACACAGTAATGTGAGATCCTATTTGAGTAATGGCATCATAATTGTGAATTATGTAAAATTTTGTGATAATCTTGCGGATCTATTAACTAAGGCCTTGGCAAGAGATAGGGTCTGGAATACATCGAGGGGGATGGGTTTAAAGCCTATAAAATCATAAATCATGTATGAGGATACCCAACCTAGGGACCAGAGATCCTGTAACTAGGTTCAATGGAAAGAACGAATCATTTGGTGGTTGTAAAAATGCACTCTTTAATATTTTGTTATCCATCCCTATAATGTCAATGCATTTGTCTTGTAATGTTGGAGGGTTGAGTTTTTATATTCTTAATGAAATTCTGTAGCTCTTATTGAGTGGGGTGTGTCAATTATAGGAACATCCTTGACAGATTTCACGTATGTGAACATGAAAGTGGGGCCGCTTTCTATAAGAACAAGGCTTATTCTCAAATATGCTCATGAAAACTGGGATTAGCACAAGGCCGTAATGTGCTGGCTAGTAAAGCTCATGTCAACATTTAGACTATTATGTGTGAGTAGTAATACTTTATTTCCCCTAAGTAATCATAGTTCAAATCTAAGACCACTACTGACTCTGGAGTAGAGGTTGCTGTTTCACTAATGAAGGTTCAATGCAGAGCATACCTTTATGATGCATACTAGTCTATCTTTGTTTGATAATCTCTTTTGTCCTTGTTGATATTAAAATGAGTGGGGGATTATTGGTCCATTTTAATATCTTTTATTTATTTATTGATATATCTTGTTCATGAATGGAGTTTCATTACTTTGGAAACCTCTTATCTTGTTCATGAATGGAGTTTCATTACTTTGGTAACCTTTTATCTTGTTCTTGAATATAGAGTAATGAGAATTCATGAACTTGGTGGTGAGTTAGTTTTTGGAGTTACTCCATTTTCTTTAGTTTAATGATCATCTTTATTTTTGGTGTAACTTGTAAGGTCCTAGTGGCCTATAAATAGTCCCTCTTATCTACTCTTTTTTACACTAACACACACTAACTATTTTCTATACAACAGAGATTACTAGCAAAGAAGGGTGTTTTGGTTAGTAGAGCTTTGGGTTCACCATCTTGTGTAGAGTTGGCCTGAACCACATGACAAGTGGTCGGGTTATTGTATCCTGGAGGGGACAAGTCATAGTTTTGTGACTGCTGCATCGGTATTTGGGTTCTTCATACGACAGTGGGCTTGATCTCCTTAAAGAAAACGAGATATCCATGCCTTAGCTTGATCTATTTGTATCTCATTTTCTTTGCATCATTTATCAATAAAATATAATTTTTTCTGGTATTTTCACCAGCATTTTGTTATGTCTAATGTTGTTTCATGGTGTGTAGATCAAGCATATTAAGTATTTTTGGTGAATGGCGTGTGGCATCAAGAGACAGAACAAGCGGTTGCTGCATGGGTGGCGATCAATAGAAATGGATGTAAGATGGCATCTAGAGCATTTTCATTCCAAGCACATTCAGCTCATGAAGTTGAAACCTGTGGTTGCATGGATGTGCTTCAATGGTTATTTTCTCTAAATCTCAAAACAGTGCTAATTCAAGCGGATTGACAAGGGTTGATTAATAGTTTGAAATCACTTGGTATTGTTGACTGGTTCTCTAAATCTTTAATAGATGATATATGTAAGAAGATGGACTATTTTTGTATTAAGAAGACGCCTTGTACTATTGTAAAGCCTGTTTGTATGGTGGCAAAGGTTGCCTTGCGTAAAGGTATCCAATTTTGTTTGGTTTGTTTGTTTTATATATCTATACATGTAAGAACTTAAGAAGTATACTTACCTGCTTGAGGTTCGTACTTTTCTCCCATTTTGCTATTCTATTATTATTGATACTTCATTATTGCTTTAAACTTTTTAGATAATTTAGTCACTTTCTTGGATTTCTTGGTAAATTTATGCTTTCTTTATTTTAATGACTTTAGCCTCACGTAAGGCTCAATACTTACATTTGGAGAAAATATTTTGTTAGGTTTTTATTCTTGGCAATCCCGTTTGACAAAACTCCTTTCAGTTGTACTTGTTTTCGAACTTTTATTTTAGTGAGGCTGTGAGTTTCTTAGATGCGAATCCAACCCGAATTGTGCCTTTGCAGAGAAGTTTTGTGATGTTAATGCTTTCACGATTGCCACTTCGCTGATTATGACGGGGATCGAGCTGCCCGGTCAGCTCGCGGGGGTCGAGGGGGCAGCGCCCCTTGGCGGGTCTGGGGCAGCACCACGGCGGGGTCGAGGGGCAGCGCCCCCGAAGCAAATCTAGGATTACGCCTCCAGATCGCGGGACAGTTTTCTATAAATACGTGTTTCAGTCCAAATCTAGGATTACGCCTCCAGATCTTCTTCTTGGGTTCTAGGGTTTATATCTGGGGATATTTTACTAGTTTTCTTTGATGTTTAATTGAGTATTCAACTCATGGTTTAAGAAGAATACATCAAAGGTTTGTTTGTTCATTCTATACAAAAGAGAGAGTTGTTCTTCGGTGGATTCTGAAGAATTTGAGCCTGAAGCTTTGGTGGATTCTGGAGTGGCTCATCGTCAAGACAATTCCGAGGTGAAGACGGGGTTGGAAGAGGCACATAGGGGTTGGTTCAATTCGGGCGTGGATTCGCTAGGTAATTGAGAGTATATCTGTGTAATTCCTTTATATCTTCTTAGTGGATTGTTTTGTAGCTTTTGCCCGTGGTTGTTTATCACAATTGGAGGTGTCCAATTGTGGTTTTTCCACGTAAAATCGTTGTGTCGATTTGTCTTAATTATTTGATTGGGATTGTTATATACTGCTTAAAATTGATACATAATCACAAATCAACATCTAGGGGATTTTTAGATTTTTCAATTGGTATCAGAGCGGGTCGCTCTATTTTTTTTTTTTTTGTTTTACAAATTTATTAGAGCGAGATCTTGTTTGATTTGTGATAATGGATTCAATTCGTGAGGGAAATTCTATGGTTCGACCACCCTACTTGATGGATCCAATTATTCTTTTTGGAAAGCTCGGATGAGATCGTTTTTAAAATCTATTGATGAAAAAGTTTGGCAATCTATCATGTATGGGTGGACCGAACCAACGATTACCATTAATGGAGTAACTTTCCCCAAACCAATTGATAAGTGGGACACAATTGATTACCAAAATAGTAGCTGGAATAGTAAAGCTATCAATTTTCTTTTTTGCGTTGTGACACCTGAAGAGTTTAGTCGAATTTGTAATTGTGAAGTCGCAAAAGAGGCTTGGGATATCTTACAAAATATTCATGAGGGCACTCCTTCTGTTAAACGTTCAAAACTTCAAAGGCTCACGTCTAGTTTCGAAAACCTTTCAATGAAAGATAGTGAGACCTTTGATGAATTTTATGCGAAGTTGAGTGACATTGTGAATTTCAGCTTCAATTTAGGTGAAAAAATACCATAATCCAAAGTTGTGGGAAAATTTTTGAGATCCTTGCTCGATCAGTTCCAACCAAAAGTTACGGCTATTGAGGAGGCTCAAGATGTTGACAACCTCAAGCTGGATCACTTGGTTGGAAATCTCCAAACTTATGAGGCACATAGGAATTTCAAAAAGAAACAAAAAGATGCTATTGCTTTTAGTAGTGCTCATAGAGGTGGAGAGGATTCTGATGAGGATTGTGAGATAGATTCCAAGATTACGGCTGCTTTTGTTAAACAATTTAAAAAATCTTTTTTGAAAAAGAATCCTAATCTTTTGGAATCTACTCATACTCATAAATCCAAAGGCAAAGATAAACTCAAAATTAATTCTATAGCCAAGAAGGAGAAAGAAAAGATACAGGGGAACTTTGAAAGAGTCCAATGCTATGAATGCCAAGGATTTGGCCACTTTGCTTCAGAATGCCTCACTCGTTTGAAGAAGAAGAAAGCACTCGCTATCACTTGGGATGATGAGTCAGAATCTGATGAAGATGAAAGTGACACTGAAGATCAAGGCGAAGAGGGACATAAACAATTCCTTGCTTTCATGGCGGCTTCCGAAACTGAAGGACGAACAGAGTATCCGAAGAGGTCGGTTGAGAATGCCACTGATGATGAATCCTCAGAGAGTGATGATGAAGAGCTTGAGCAAGCTTATGAAAAGTTGTATAAGGAGTCTCTTAACTTATCCAAATTGAATGACAAACTCACAACGAAACTCAAAGCATGTGAAAGTGAGAATGTCAAACTAAAGGAGGAGATTTCTGAGGCTAAGATTGATGCAATCAAGATATCTAATGATCGACAAGCTCTTTGTGCGAAACTCTTGACTTGTGAGATGGAGAGGAATGATCTACAACAAATCTTTGCAACATATGAAGAAAAGATTGAAAGTCTCAAGATGTCTCAAGTTGCCTTGGAGGAGCTAATCATCAAGAAAGAGGAAGAGCTCAAGTGTGCTATGGCCACCATTGGTCTTTGGAATAAAGGATCAAAGACTTTGGACAATATCATTGGGTCTCAACAAATTTGTTCCGACAAAAGTGGCATTGGCTTTGGTGGTAAGAAAAAGAAAAAACAGAGTGCATCCACATCTCATGATACAAGAACTCAAGGGCAGGGGGAGCACAAGGTTCAACGAGAGGAAAGACTTCTCAATCTTCCTAAAGTTAGTAAGGTCAAAGAAAAGAAGGTACACCCTATATACCCTGTGTTTATTTGTCATCATTGTGGTATGCATGGTCATATTCGCCCTTACTGTTATAAGTTGCATGGGAGAGTATCTCATAGAGATAGAAGAAATTCCAACATCTCGTGGGGTAGGAGACACTTCATTGGTAGTAATGAGGTTAAAGGTCATATTAGACCTCGGTATTTTGATCAACTTGAGACCAAACATGGAGCGAGTTTGTGTTTTCCTAGCCCTAGAAATAGGAAGTTGGAAACCACATCGAGACAGGTCATTGAAAGGGAAGGGAACCACAATGTCAAGACACCACCCAAGAACCTCCATTCTTACAACTTTGTTCATACTAAAGCGATTTGGGTGAGAAAACTTGACTTATGTTAAGTTGTTTATTCGGTTTTTTGTGTTTTTGGATTTTTATGTGTTTTTTTTTTTGGGTCATTTAATGTGTGGTATCATTTAGTGTGTACTTGTTCATTTTATGTCTTGCTTTTGTTTTGAAAAAGAAAAAATGTATGTCTATTTGTTTTCTGTCTTGCGTTGTTTAGAAAGAGAAAAAAATGTGTGCTTGTTTTTTTTGTCTTGCTGTGTTTTGTAAAAAATCCAAAAAGATTTTTTGAGTATGGTTTTGCAAGCTTGAAATTTTTGAGATGTCCTTGGTGCATATTGGAATTGATGAGAATATCCATTATATGTTAATATGTGTGTGCTTTCTGTGGTCATTACTCATTTTGGAGTGTGTGTTCTTTGATTAGTATGTCTCATTCTGTACACACTCTTGGATTAGCAAATTATGGAGTCTTCCGCCTTAGTGATTTTTTTTCTATGGACTTCTGGCATTGTATCTTTTGTTTTTCTAGAGGAATTGACCTATACTAGCATATCATGGGTGATGTTGAGTCTCTTAACCATCTTCCATCTTTTTGCATCTCCACGGCTTTCCCCTCTGTTCTTTGTAGTCCAACCATGAGGAAAAGGCTACCTCAGAGTCACCAACTAGGCTATCCTTATTATATCCATGCTTCTCTGGTTCGGTTTCCATACTCTTGAGCGTGTCAGCCGCCGATGAGTGTGCAAAACAAAGAAAAAAAAATGTGCACAAGAAAGACAAGAAAAAAAAATGTGCAAAAAAAAAGAAAAAGGAAAAAAAATGTAAAAAAGAAAAGAAAAGAAAAAGATTCATTGATTGAGGGGGAGCCTCCGCTATTACTCAACAAATACCCCTTGATTCCTAGTGGTTTGACTTTTCTTAGTTGTGCTTAGATTCTCTTGTCGGAGGTCCAACTTTCATATCACTACTAGGATTTGAATCTAATGTTTGTCGAACTCCAAGAGTCACACACACACTTTTATCATGGGATCTATGCTTTTCCCATATTGCATCACTTTCTTTTATGAGGAATCTTCTACAGGCTGTGCACATTGTGTTTTCTAGTAATTGTGCTTCTTGGATAATCTTGTGTGTTCAAAGGTACAAATCTGAGATTTCTTGCTTGCTCCACCATATTATTTTTTGTCGTTTTCTTCTTGTTCATTGGTTTTAGTGAGGGGGAGCTTAGTTTATCATTAAAGGAGTTTGTTAGCATGAACACTTTGATTTGTTTGGTAAGGGAGATTGGCTATAGTTGTTTTGCATGTTGCTTTGCACTGTTTGTTTATTATTTCCTTCTTGCATGCTCCTGATAGTTACATCATCATATCATTGCTTGTGTGGTTTCTGCTCTTGCTTTAGTTGATTGAGCTTCCTTTGTCAATTCGTGACAAAAAGGGGGAGTAATGTTGTCCGGTGCATGTGTCTTAGTTTTCAGGTTTTCATGCTACATGTTCTTAAAATCTCCAAGTCGCATCTATTCGTGTTTTCCGTCTCATGCTTCAAATGCTTCAAGCTAATCTAGCCATATGTTTATTGCTTTTTCATATACTCTTGTGGGACTAATAGTTGTTTTGGAGATTGTGGCACTAATAGCTGTTTTGCAGATCTTAACCTTGAGAAAGAAGTTTGTGTTTGTTGGCTGTAATAGGTTGGGGTACTTAGGATTTTATTTGTTAGGTGTGTTTTGTCACAGCATTGCCAAAGGGGGAGATTGTTAGGTTTTTATTTTTGGCAATCCCGTTTGACAAAACTCCTTTTAGTTGTACTTGTTTTCGCACTTTTATTTCAGTGAGGCTATGAGTTTCTTAGATGCGAATCCAACCCGAATTGTGCCTTTGCAAAGAAGTTTTGTGATATTAATGCTTTCAAGATTGCCACTTCGCTAATTATGACGGGGATCGAGCTGCCCGGTCAGCTCGCGGGGGTCCAGGGGGCAGCGCCCCTTGGCGTGTCCAGGGCAGCTCCACGGCGGGGTCGAGGGGCAGCGCCCCCGAAGCAAAATGCAAAAATGCATTCAAAATTGCCTGTCCGCTCAAGCGGACATTCCCCCGCTCGAGCGGAGAATGCTGAGTTTTAGAAGTTTGATCACCTGCAAAAATACTGGATGTTGTTTTTTCTCGCTCGAGCGGAACTTTCTGCGCTTGAGCGTCGGTCTACTTGAGTGGCCATTCTGACGCTCGAGCGGAGATCGCGGGATAGTTTTCTTTAAATACATGTTTCAGTCCAAATCTAGGATTACGCCTCCAGATCTTCTTCTTGGGTTCTAGGGTTTATATCTGGGGATATTTTGCTAGTTTTCTTTGATGGTTAATTGAGTATTCAACTCATGGTTTAAGAAGAATACATCAAAGGTTTATTTGTTCATTCTATACAAAAGAGAGAGTTGTTCTTCGGTGGATTCTGAAAAATTCGAGCCTGAAGCTTTGGTGGATTCTGGAGTGGCTCATCGTCAAGATAATTCCGAGGTGAAGACGGGGTTGGAAGAGGCACATAGGGGTTGGTTCAATTCGTGCATGGATTCGCTAGGTAATTGAGAGTATACTTGTGTAATTTCTTTATATCTTCTTAGTGGATTGTTTTGTGGCTTTTGCCCGTGATTTTTTTTATTACAATTGGAGGTGTCGAATTGTGGTTTTTCCACGTAAAATCGTTGTGTCGATTTGTCTTGATTGTTTGATTGAGATTGTTATATACTGCTTAAAATTGATACATAATCACAAATCAACATCTAGGGGATTTCTAGATTTTTCATATTTTATTATTCTTCCTACTTTGAGAATATTACAACTCACCTTTGTTTGTTCTGCCTAATGTATTTTTTTTTTTTGGTTTTGGAGGTCCTTTATAACATTTGGATATTTTGGTATAATAGATTTTATTACTTGCTTTTTGCACTATTGGACATGTGATTTTATAAAATATTAATAGTCAAAGGAAGTTTGAATTTCTCTCAAATTAAAATCTAAATTTGGGAGAATTGGAGAGATTTGTGAAGTTCATCATATGTACTAGTTTAATAAAGTAAATCAACCAAAACATTTTTTTATTGCATTTGTTTTTAAAAAAAATAGATAAGTGTATTTTTTAAAATAGATCACTATTTTCTTAAGAGACAAACACAATAAAATAAAAAAGTTACAATCGTTGGATCAATCTATTTTTATTTTTATTTTTATGAATGATATACATGAAGAGTCTTACAAAATGGACGGTTTAAATTATTAAAATGGGATTTGCGGTTAACTCTATGATCCCTTTGAGTTCTCTCAAGATTAGATTTGAAGGTAAAAGAAACTAAAAATAATTACATATTTTTATTCTCTCATAAGAATAACTTCAATTATAGAAGTGTCAAAGTCATTTTTTTAACTCAGTGCAAAAAAAAAATATTTAGAGAGGTTATTTTGTGGTCTATGAGCAATACTTTATACTGTTTATTATTTGACACTTGTCAAATTATTTCCTAATATTCTAGGAAGTACTGAATCTTACAATTTTAATCAATAATATCAAGTAGAGGCACCATGTGAACTTGCCTGTGGACCACAACATAATTTTTCATAGTCTTTATAATAACCCGGACCAAAAGTACTGTAGAGTCCAAATCTTTGCTTGATTTGATTTTTAAAGTTTATTTTTAGAAAGAAAAAAAATTGTAAAAAACTAAAATTTATTTTGTGGATGAAAAAAATTAAAAACATTTATCATTTTCATATAATTTTATCTTTTTAAAATGTAGAAATTAATTTAAAAAATTTCAAAATATCTTTATGTTTCTTTTAGTTTGGTTGGTGAATTACTTTGGGTGGAGAGCTTTTGGAATTTATGTAAGAAAATTGGGTTAATTGTAATTAGCCTAATAGTGCAAAGGTTGATTTTTCTTTCTTTTTTTTTGGAAAAATTACAAATGCACCCTCTAAAGTTTTTCTCAAATACAAATTGTCCCTTGTAATTTTAAAAATTATATTACGTCCGTTGAAATTTTAAATTTCATAACAAATAATTCATTTTATTAATAAATTATTAGGTCAATTAACAATTTTAATAATGACAGAAATTTATTTCAATTAATAATTCAGGTAATTTTATTATTGTATAAGAAATTAGTTAGAAAATTTATTTTTTCAATTAATTCTGTTAAATAAAAAATTCTAATAAAGAGATATTTGTAATTTTTCAAATCATAAGAGGCAATATGTATTTTAAGCATATTTTAAAGGGTATATTTTTAATTTATCCTTCTTTTTTTCGAAAAAATGATGCTACAGTAATTATTTGTACGATTATTACACTCTTAACTTTTAATTATTGTATCTTCAATTTCTGTAAAATTAAATACTAGTCAACTAAAAAAAAATCAAAATTACTTTACAAAATTCGAACTCATAACTAAAGTCGTAATAAAGGTAGATAATTATTTCATTCTATCACATTCTAATTAATCAAATACAATATAAGAGTTTATAAAAAAATATTATAAATAAAATAAAATGATATATAAATATATAAGGTCTATCCTATTATATATATTTTTTTATTAAACAAACACTATTTTGAAATTAAAAAATCAAATTTTAATAATAAAATTAAAAAATTTTAAATTTTAATAAAAAAATTTAAAAATGAGTAACTCGCCGTGCAAGATGCTGCCTCCGTACCTAATACATATATATATATATATATATAGATAAAGTTGTTTTTTTTTTTTAATCCTCTTACTTGTCACCAAAGTCAAGTCATAAGTCGTCGCCAGCAAAGGCAGTCACATCGTCCCATCACATGCGTGGCAAACTATTTTTTTTTTTTTTAAGCATATTATTAAGGCCTCGTTTGACAACATTATTTTTTAGCTTAAAAGTCAAAAAGTCATTAAAAAAATTAAAAAGTCAACAATTTATACAAAAAAGTCAAGGATTTTTTTTTCAAAACTTTTTACACATCTTTTCATAAAAAATGAAAAATTATCCTAAACATATTAATTTTTTTTATATTATATTTTAGTCAAAATATTAAAAAATTAATAAAAAACCTATTCTCAAACAATGCCTAAGAGAAATTATTTATAAAAAAAAATACAAAGTCTACTCATAAGTCGTTGCCAGCAAGGCAATAATAACTTACAACTCTACTACAAAGCCTAAATGGGCATTGGCTCGAATGGCTCAAAAGTGGTTTCCCTCCAAAATTTGATTCACGTGGAACTCATGTGTTGTGGAGATCAAACTAATGAAACAAAAAATAGAAACAGATCAAACTAATGAAACCAAAAACAGAAAGAAAAGAGGAGAGAAGAGAGAGAGAGAGAGGTTGCGAACCAGACGAGCTGGACTTCACGACGACGAGAGAGACGACCACGACGACCATTGACCTGGTGTTCACCGACGATCGTTGCTGACCACCGTTCACCTCCGTTCGGAATCTCCATGCTGAATGTCCTAAACATTTTTTTATCTGTTCGTCATCTTAGGTAAGTTATTTTTTTTAAATTTTTTTTTCCTTCTTCTTCTTCTTCTAGTGATGCATTTGTGAGAAAATTTTGGTTGTTCCCATAGAGAAATTTTTTGTGAGATGCATCTGTGTCTGTAAAAAAAAATTTGGTTGTTCCCATGCATTTGTGAGATGTATTTGTGTTCTTTTTTGGTTGTTCCCATGCATTTTTGGTTGTTCCCATGCATTTGTGAGATGCATCTATGTCTGTAAAAAAAAAAAAATTTGATTGTTCTAGAAGCAAACCCTCTGTTAAACATTTCCATTGTAGTGATGCATGCCAATTGTTTGATTAAAGCCCTCATAGAGAAATTGTCATGACCCAAACCCGCCCCTAAGCATTTAGTACCGTAACCGGCCAGTAATCCGAGATTACTGAAGGCCTGATTAATAGTAGAACAGTAAAATAAAGTACAGGGGCTGGCGGAAGCCAATACAGTAAATAAACAATGTCCAATGAGCTGTGACAGTCTGTATGCAAAAAGACTTTCCATACATATATATATGAACAGTACAAAACAGTATGTACAACGTTAACAGTCGATCAGAACAGGGACCTAATCACTGTTACACAGTACAGTACAGTGTTATCAGTCTATACAGTCATTACAAAACAGGTGCAGAGATAGACGTGGGAAATTAAAACACCCCTAAGCCATAGATTGGCAGGCTCGGAACCTCGCAGTGAGGCACAATGGTTGGCTTGACCAAAAGGGAGTCTAACCCACGCTCCTAGCTCCGGTCTGGTGCCTGTAAACAGTGAGCTAAAGCCCAGTGAATAACGTAATGCGTAAAGAGGTTAAGAATGAATGTCCTTTTAGTATTGAAAACAGTCAATTGATTCAGTATATCAGTCATTCAGTCATAACAGTCATATGTGGTACATCCGTTAGCATAGCAGTACAGTAAACAGTAGGTCTTAAAGACCGAACAGTAAATGATGGCCATCATATCAATAAACAGTAGTGGTTCCAACAGGGGAACCGACAAAGATCTCTGTAACAGTAGCAGTAACAGTAAACAGTAGTTGCTATGGATGCCACAATACAGTTTAGAATAGAGGACAAACATTCAATCAGTAAATAGTGTCAATTTAGAAACAGTACAGTTTAAACAGTCACATTTGAACATATCTTTACACAATTGTTACTCATAGAGTTTTGGGCTACAGTTAAGCTAGAGCGCGTCTCCAGATGCCAACCCTACACAGTTACAAAGTGAACACACACTAAGCTATACAGTTGGGAAAATAATAGCTTAATCCCTAATTTGCCTCGGTGTGGTTCTACTTCAGTATCCTCATTAAGATGCCTTAAACTAGGCCTAAGAATGCCTAGGATGCAATGAGGATGCAAAGATGCACTTTTAAACACTTAGCAGAATTTTCAGAAAAACAGAGTCCCGCTCGAGCGTCACTTTCCACGCTCGAGTGGACATGCAGAACAAAGGATCCCCGCTCGAGCGTGTATTCCTGCGCTCGAGCAGACTGCAAAACATGCCAAAAGTGCTGGATGCTTGAAATTTACGCTCGACGGGTGCTCGACCCCCGCTCGAGCGTGTGACTCAGGTCCCCGCTCGAGCGTGCATTCCCCCGCTCGAGCGGACTGTAAACATATGCAAAGTATTGGATACACGCATTTCCTGCTCGAGCATCACTTTCCCCGCTCGAGCAGACTGTATGATTTCAGTGTGTACGCTCGAGCGTGAGTCCAAAATCTGGGATTTCCAGATTTGAACCTCAAACTCAAAACTCAATTCTAATGCATAAATTTCGATCCTCTTGGGCTAATTTTCTAGAAAACACTTGTAGACTCACAGTTTAACATGATTTAAAGCTCAATTTGTAAAATCAAGGCCCAAGGGTAGTTTAATTAAACTCAATTTCAAATCAATTTTCAAGAGCATGATCTCAAATGAACATGCATGAACTTAAACAACTTATAAGCCTCAAATATATGCTTTAATGAGCTAACATCTTCAAAGACAAGATGAATTCATGGACTTAAACATAATTATGAGCATGCATGTAACATTTTGCCATGAAAACAACTTAAAACTCAACAATACAAACATGCATGCAACAATTAAGCTTTAATTCAACAATTTAGCACCAATTCTAGACTCCACCTCTAAATGGACCATGAACCATGCAAGAACAATCTTAAATACAACAATGAGAAGTTGAATTTCCTTACCCAAGTCTTGAGTTTAAGGTATAGGAGCTTAATTATGCAATCTAGACTTCAATTCTTCAAGTTCTTCAAGCTGGAACTGATTGTTGACCCCGTGTTTTGTTTCTTGTTCAGTGGGTTATTCTTGCCTTTCTTGAACTTAAAACCCTGCCTTTTTCCACGCCATTCAGACGCTGGTGTTTCAGTTTGTTTCAGTGCCTCGATGTTCGACTCAAGCATTAATGCTCGGTCTAGAACATTTACATAGTTCGGTAGTTTTAAAACATTTATTCTGTCAAGTATTGCAACATTAAGGCCGCCCTCAAACTTCCTGGCCTTCTTGTAATCAGTATCAACCATATGCGGTGCATAGCGGGCAAGTTCAATAAATTTTGACTCATATTCTGCTACCGACATAGTGCCTTGTTTTAGCTGTTCAAATTCTGTCACTTTTCTGTCCCTGACACACTGAGGGAAATATTTTTCAAAGAAGTCTCCTTTGAATTGAGCCCAAGTCATGACGGTGTTGGTGTCACGGACTAGCATCCACCATCTTCTAGCCTCTTCCTGTAAAGTAAAAGTGGCCAACAACACTCTGTGTGCTTCAAAACATGGAAAAACTTTGAACAATTTTTCTGTCTCAAGAACCCAAGCTTCAGCCTTTAGCGGCTCAAGGCCTCCCTAAAAGGATGGCGGTTTCATTTTGCTGAACTTCTGAGTGAGAGCAATTACATCCCCATCATTAACATTCTGTTCCGGCTGTACCGGAGAAGGAGGTGGGGGCTGTTGGTTTTGTTGTTGCTGTTGCCTTAAAGCTTCAGTCAATAGTTCAACAGTTCTTTCAAGTCTTGCCATTCTGGCTTCAGATGATTCAGTTCCATTGGCAGTATTTGCGTTATCCATTTCACTATAAGCAGTTATAGCAATTATAAACATAAACACTTATATGTTTAAACACATTAACACATATTCATGTCATGTCCACACACACTTTTCATGCTCATGTGATGCCCTAATTGCTTTTCTAGGACACCCTATAGCTCATTTGGACACGTGTGTGCGGTATAACTCGTGGGTAAGTATTGCTCTGATACCACTCTGTCACGACCCAAACCCGCCCCTAAGGGTTTAGTACCGTAACCAGCCAGTAATCCGAGATTACCGAAGGCCTGCTTAACAGTAGAACAGTAAAACAGAGTACAGGGGCTGGCGGAAGCCAATACAGTAAATAAACAATGTCCAATGAGCTGTGACAGTCTGTATGCAAAAAGACTTTCCATACATATATATATGAACAGTACAAAACAGTATGTACAACGTTAACAGTCGATCAGAATAGGGACCTAATCCCTGTTACACAGTACAGTACAGTGCTATCAGTCTACACAGTCATTACAAAACAGGTGTAGAGATAGACGGGGGAAATTAAAACACCCCTAAGCCATAGATTGGCAGGCTCGGAACCTCGCAGCGAGGCACAATGGTTGGCTTGACCAAAAGGGAGTCTAACCCACGCTCCTAGCTCCGGTCTGGTGCCTGTACACCTACATATATATATAAACAGTGAGCTAAAGCCCATTGAATAACGTAATGCGTAAAGAGGTTAAGAATGAATGTCCTTTCAGTATTGAAAACAGTCAATTGATTCAGTATATCAGTCATTCAGTCATAACAGTCATATGTGGTACATCCGTTAGCATAGCAGTACAGTAAACAGTAGGTCTTAAAGACCGAACAGTAAATGATGGCCATCATATCAATAAACAGTAGTGGTTCCAACAGGGGAACCGACAAAGATCTCTGTAACAGTAGCAGTAACAGTAAACAGTAGTTGCTATGGATGCCACAATACAGTTTAGAATAGAGGACAAACATTCAATCAGTAAATAGTGTCAATTCAGAAACAGTACAGTTTAAACAGTCACATTTGAACATATCTTTACACAATTGTTACTCATAGAGTTTTGGGCTACAGTTAAGCTTGAGTGCGTCTCCAGATGCCAACCCTACACAGTTACAAAGTGAACACACACTAAGCTATACAGTTGGGAAAATAATAGCTTAATCCCTAATTTGCCTCGGTGTGGTTCTACTTCAGTATCCTCATTAAGATGCCTTAAACTAGGCCTAAGAATGCCTAGGATGCAATGAGGATGCAAAGATGCACTTTTAAACACTTAGCAGAATTTTCAGAAAAACAGAGTCCCGCTTGAGCGTCACTTTCCACGCTCGAGTGGACATGCAGAACAAAGGATCCCCGCTCGAGCGTGTATTCCTATGCTCGAGCGGACTGCAAAACATGCCAAAAGTGCTGGATGCTCGAAATTTACGCTCAACGGGCGCTCGACCCCCACTCGAGCGTGTGACTCAGGTCCCCGCTCAAGCGTGCATTCCCCCGCTCGAGCGGACTGTAAACATATGCAAAGTATTGGATACACGCATTTCCTGCTCGAGCATCACTTTCCCCGCTCGAGTGGACTGCATGATTTCAGTGTGTACGCTCGAGCGTGGAGTTCCCCGCTCGAGCGTGAGTCCAAAATCTGGGATTTCCAAATTTGACCTCAAACTCAAAACTCAATTCTAATGCATAAATTTCGATCCTCTTGGGCTAATTTTCTGGAAAACACTTGTAGACTCATAGTTTAACATGATTTAAAGCTCAATTTGTAAAATCAAGGCCCAAGGGTAGTTTAATTAAACTCAATTTCAAATCAATTTTCAAGAGCATGATCTCAAATGAACATGCATGAACTTAAACAACTTATAAGCCTCAAATTCATGCTCTAATGAGCTAACATCTTCAAAGACAAGATGAATTCATGGACTTAAACATAATTATGAGCATGCATGTAACATTTTGCCATGGAAACAACTTAAAACTCAACAATACAAACATGCATGCAACAATTAAGCTTTAATTCAATAATTTAGCACCAATTCTAGACTCCACCCTTAAATGGACCATGAACCATGCAAGAAGAATCTTAAATACAACAATGAGAAGTTGAATTTCCTTACCTAAGTCTTGAGTTTAAGGTATAGGAGCTTAATTATGCAATCTAGACTTCAATTCTTCAAGTTCTTCAAGCCAATTCACAAAATCAAGTTGAAATCATACCTATTCTCTCACTCTCTCACTCTTGGTCGGTTGGAACAAGGAAATTGGCTGAGGAAGATGTGTTATGAGATCAAGTGTAGGCTCAAATATGTTTAGATAGTGGGCCACTCACAATGGCAAAGTTGTAAATAAAGCTAACTCATGTAATTTATCAATATTGATCCAATTTAATCATACCAAATCAGTCTTCGAATAAATATACCAAAAAATCACATAAATTCTACTGATCTTAAGACACTAATAAATTTTAGATTCGGCCGCCAATAAGGCCTTCAATTAGCAGTTTAAACACAAAGACATGAACAGATAATTTGGCAGGCAACAGATAGAATTGCAATTTAACTAACATACTCAGTCAATTAGTTTCAGATTTCAGTCAGTCAGTTCAGTATTTCAATCAATTCGATGACTAATCATGTTCGGTCTCAGTTTAGCAGTAATCAGTAGGTAATCAGTAAACAATGATGAGGGTTGTTACAGAAATTATCCTGATTTTATGTTCTGAATTCAAAAGAATTATCTGTGTCTATAATTTTTTTATTTTTTTTTTCACATCTCCATTGTAGTTTTAACTGTAAAGATTTTTGATGACTGAAGGCCTTATTCATTTGATGAAATTTGTTGTTTCATCAATAACCCACCATTTTGTGGAAAGAATTTCTCTCTAAGTTTGATATGTTGCCTTCTCTTGATGCTGAAGTATAGCAAAGCAACATCAATGAGTAATGAGAAGAAGCCAAAGCTCAATCCTGCAAAAAAAAAAAAAAATCCATAAATTAATCTCTATCGAAACTAAGTAATTTTGTGATTATTCATACAAATTTAGTGGTATTAATTAACCTTGAAATGAAATTTCCTTGTCCAATATGAAAATCTATGTGGTTACTTACTATGTTGGAGAACCTTAGAAGAATTGAAATGTTGTTCATGAAAAATCACTCAAGTTGCATGTGACAATATTAAGTTAAGATTTGCATTAGATTATCATTTCACTACATGCACTTACACTTTATTTTTCTGTGTGGTTATTGGTTATGTTGTCTGAATTTTGGTTTGAAGCTACATGCTTCAATGGACATTGATTCAAACAATCCTTCATTGAATGAGACTGAGGAAGTTGAAGAAGCAGAGAACAATCCGTCATTAAATAAGATTGGTGAAGTTGAAGAACCTAAGAAGGGCATGTGTTTTAGCTCAAAGTAAGAAGTATATTCATTTTATGCAAAATATGCAAAACACCTCGGATTTGCTGTAGCTTATAGAACACAAAATATTGGACTAGATGGGGAAGTAAAATACTTTGGAATTGAATGTACTCGGGCACGCAAGAGAACAAAACGATCAGAAGTACACCCTCTTGAACCATCTTTGTCATCATTCATTGAATGTAAAGCAAAGGTTAGAGTAACTCTACAAAAGAATGGAAGATTTAAGTTAACCACAATTGTGCTTGAACATACGCATGACTTGATTCCTAGTGACTCATGACATTTTGTAATGAATAAGAGAATTCTTACTCCTGTGAAGAGAAGACTAGAAATAAATGATGAAGCAAGGATAGGGGTGGCTAGGAATTTTCATTCTATATTTGTTGAAGCAGGAGGGTATGAGGCATTAGCATTTGATGAACGAGATGCAAGGAATCATATTGAGAGTATGAGAAGATTGAGGCTTGGGGTAGGAGATGCTGAATCAGTTGCACTTTATTTTCATAGGATGCAACAACAAAATTCGAACTTCTATTCTGCATTTGACCTCGATGAAGATGGTCGCATGCGAAACTTGTTTTGGGCGGATGCAAGGAGTAGGGCAGCTTATAAAGCATTTGGGGATATGGTTTCATTTGACACAACCTATCTCATAAACAAATATGATATGCCATTTGCTCTATTTGTAGGAGTTAATCACCATGGGCAGTCAATTTTGCTTGGTTGTGGGCAGTTATCGAATGTGAACACTGAAACATTTGTGTGGCTATTCAGAGAATGGTTAAGTTGCATGTCAGACACTCCTCCAAAAGCTATAATAATAGACTAGTGCAGAACTATGCAAAATGCCATTGAAGTTGTATTTCCACAAGCTCGACATCGTTGGTGCTTATGGCATATAATGAAGAAAATTATGGAGAAATTAAGAGGATATGCCCAATATGAATTCATCAAGTTTGCTTTGCAAAAAGCAGTTTATGATTGTTTTACAAAAGATGAATTTGATAAAGAATGGCAAGCGATGATTGCAAAGTTCAAGCTAGATGATAATGAGTGGTTGGAGGTATTATACAATGAGCGACATAAGTGGATTCCTGCCTATGTTAACGACGTTTTTTGGGCTGGCATGTCGACTACACAACGAAGTGAGAGTATTAATGCATTTTTTGATGGATATGTGAACTCAAAGACAATGTTAAAGCAATTTGTTGAACAATATGATAATGCCTTGAGAAGTAAGGTTGAGAAAGAGATGAAAGTATACTTTAAATCTCGAAACAAATTGTATGATTGCGTAACGATATATGAGTTTGAGAAGCAATTTTGTGCAGCCTACACGAATGCAAAATTTAAAGAAGTGCAAGTAAAATTGAAGCGACTATTATATTGTCGTGCGAATCTTGTCAAAGAGAAGAGAGCAATTTGTACTTATCATGTGAAGGAAGCTATTTTTATCGGTGAGAAAATGAAGAATGTGCAATTTGTTGTGTACTTTAATGCAAGTGAATGTGAATTGCAATGTATGTATCGGTGGTTTGAGTTTAGGGGCATTATGTGTGCCCATGCAATTACTGTGCTACTTGAGCGGTGCATATATCAAGTTCCAGATAAATACATTATATCAAGATGGAGGAAAGATATCGAAAGAGGGTACATATGCATTCCAACCACATACACTAAAGTCGGGGCAATTCTTGATGTAAAGTTGCATGATAAATACCACAAGATGTTGGATGAAATCATAGAAATTGCTGCCAATGATGATGGTAAACACGAAGTGCTTGATCTTGGTGTAGACACCCCATTTTCAACGGCCCTTCAAGACTTGGATGTTCTTGCAGGTACATCCGATGATGAGTCTGTTTGCTCGCCAAGCGCTCGAAGTCCTTAGCGAAATGCCACAGCTTTGAGCCTTCCAAATCCTGCATCCATTTTGTCCCATTTTTGGACCATGCCTTGATCTTTCCAGCCTGCAATCTCTGGTGGCCTGCCGACCATCCTTGGAGGATACTTGTCATGACCACGCCCCCGTGGGTTAAGGACATAACCGGCCAGTAATCATGAGATTACCTACAGCCTCAAACCAAAACAAATGTATTTTAACAGAGTTAATGGGGGCCAAACAGAAGCAGTTCAAAAACTTTGTCCATAGATCTGTGCTTACATGGCACATCTAAACGACCAAACTTATATATACATTAATAACTCACAACAGAAATACAGTAGCATAAGTTCTGTACAAACAGGATCATCCAAAAACTAAGTCAACCCATGAAAACTATATACAGACATATGCAAAGTCCTCGCCAACATGACAAAATAACATAGCATAGCAGAAAGGCGAAGACGAGTCTCGTGCGTGAGACACTAGGGCTGACTCTCCAAAACTCGGTTGTTCTACACAGACTTCACTGGGGCTGGGTCTGGACCTCTCTTGGCTCATCTACAAACACATGAATGAGCGTGAGCGATAGCCTAGTGAATAATATCAAATAAGAAGATACAAATGATATGTAGAACAACATACTCTGAACGGCCTTGGGTCCAATTCACATTTTTATTTAACATTTATATACACAATTTAAGTCAAGTGACTGTGGTTTCAAACATACTGGCCTTTGGTCCATTTATCTTTCATTCTTGTCAAAATGGCCTCTGGCCCACTCATTTATGTCAAAACGGCCTCTAGCCCATCCATTCATGTCAAAACGGCCTTTGGCCCATCCATTCATGTCAAAACGGCCTTTGGCCTATCCATTCATGTCAAAACGGCCTTTGGCCTATCCATTCATGTCAAAACGGCCTCTGGCCCATTCTTTCATGTCAAAACGGCCTCTGGCCCATTCTTTCTTATCAACTGGCCTTTAGGCCTTTCAAACTTTCATATCAAACTGGCCTTTAGGCTTTTCAAACTCTCATATCAAACTGGCCTTTAGGCCTTTCAAACTCTCGTATCAAACTGGCCTTTAGGCCTTTCAAACTTTCATATCAAACTGGCCTTTAGGCCTTTCAAACTTTCATATCAAACTGGCCTTTAGGCCTTTCAAACTTTGTCCACCATTCAGATTAATGAACTTTATAAAACTTACACAGAAGTAAGCAATTGGACAACAACATATTTCAGATATTACTCACAGTGATCGGCTTGTGGATTTGCCTTAGAGCTTGACCTTACATATCACATAACACACATGGGTCATAAATAATTCAATTCGTTCTTTAATTTACATATTCCTCTTTAGGCTTCATTCTTATCTTCTTATCTCATTTACAATGCTCAATGTATGCCTAAGAGTACTTAGGAGTGAAAGAGAACAGAAAACGAAACACAGAAAGCCTTTTCAAAATTTCAGAAAACAGGGTCCCCGCTCGAGCGTGGACTTTCCTGCTCGAGCGGACCCATAAGGTCTGCAAAAGTACTGGATGCATCAAAATTACGCTCGAGCGTGCATTCTGGCGCTCGAGCTAAAGGCCTGTCTATATAGCTCCCCGCTCGAGTGTGGACTTCTCCCCTCGAGCGGACATCCAAGTCTACAAAAATACTGGGAGCACGAAATTCACGCTCGAGCGGTGGTTTCCCCGCTCGAGCGAACATCAAATTTCTAGAAAACCCAGAACATGTTCTTGAGCTTCAACTTCAAATTCAAAGGCTCCAAATGCATGATTTTGGCTCAAACTTCATATATATGTATACTAACATGGTACAAACACTAAATTACAACATTTTGAAGCTCAATTTCATAAATCAAACCCATTCATGGCTCAAATTACACCAAACTCATCACCAATACATTAAATTCAACTATTCAAAACTCACACTTCCATGATTTGCACATGCATGTGGGAGATACAAATTATTCTCAACTTATTTGGTGAAGAGATGATCAAATACATGGATTTCAAACAAGATTCAACATGGATTATACACATTGTGTTCAAAATGGAAATCCATAGCAACTTCCTACATGCATGCGTTCTAAGACTTCAAATTCAACAAAACCAACTCATTTCATCATGATCAATTCATTTTATGTTCCTTATCAACATTCAACTTGAATTCACAAAGATTACAAACTAAGATGCACAAATTCACTCACCTAGGAGCCTTAATCTTCCCAATTTATGATCAAATCTTGAGTTAGACTTCAAATTTCCAAGCCTCAAGACCAAAGTTGCACAATCCTTCTCTCTCTCTCTCTCTCTCTCTCTCTCTCTCTATAGCCGGCCCTCTCTCTAATTTTGAGTCCAAGATCAGCCACAATGCAACTAAGGAGAAGAATTGAGGTGTAGTGCCTTTCTACAACCAACTCCACTAATTTCATTATAATAATAATAACAATTGGGCACTAATTCATTAATTTAACCAAATTAATTTGATCCGAATCAGTTTCTAATTAAACTTCACCGTAGGCTCTAAAAATTATGCCAATCACAATGGCGTGATCAATTTTGGTTTCTGTGGCCGATAAGGCCTCCAATTTAATTTCCAAAGTAGATAATTAAACAGATACTCCTACGGTGAACAGATAGAAATTCAAAACCACATATTTTCACATAATGGCATACAAAATCATATCAAACACATAATCATATTCAAATTAAGGACAATCAGCATAATACGAAACAGGGTTATCACAAATACTGGCCATCACTTTTTGTCGGCGACCATTGATGTGCCTTGCCGACCACACTGATGGCCGGCCGGCCACTAGTGTTTTTTGCAGATATTTTATGCCAGTTGTGCTAGCTGTTTGCAGAGATGCTTGCATCTGTCCACATGTGGAGGGTTGGATCTCCTTGTATAGATTTCATGTTTTCTATATATAGGGACCCCCTCTATCATGTTTTGATGTTAGAAATTTTGGAAAAAAAGTCTCTCTCTCTCTCTCTCTCTCTCTCTTGAAATTTTGTGCTCAGTTGTTTAGATACACTATACTTTTGCATATCAACCCTTAACCAAAGTGGTTTATCTTGGAGTTGAGGTTGCTTGAAGCTATCTTGGAGCTTCTTAAGTGGGTTTTGGCTTGGTTTGTTGCCTAGAATTACTCTTCCCTTCAAGAGGTATAGCACTTGTCTTGTACACTTTGTTTTGCATACTCATTTTGCTATCTTTTTCCACTGTTTTTGGGCTGCTTTTGAATTGTAAAAAAACCTCTTGGTGGACTAAAAGTGATGGTTTGAGACCATTTTAAGTTAGGGGGTGATTCACCTTTCTTTATTTCTTATTTAAAAGGCTCTTGCACCTTTGTTTCCCACTTTCAAACCAAAATTTTTTGGGCCTTTAACTACTGAATTTTAGAGTATTTTCAGTGGTAAAAAATTGGCTTTGAAGTCAATTTGAGGAGTTAGCCTCCCTCCTTGTGTCTTATTTGCTAGCCTAGTTAGCTCTATATGTTAGCATGATTTTCTAGCTTTTTGTAGCTATATTCCAGCATGTTTTTGCCTTTGTTTTAGACTACTTTAGCTCTATTTTGGGCTGTTTAGATTAGTTAAGTCTTGTTTTGCATGCTTGTAGTGTAATAGTCCTCACAAGCTTGGTGTTTTAGGCCATGAGACACCACTTGTTTGAGTTGATTGCATGTTGTTGGTGCTTTTCATGCTTAATTTTAGCATTAATCACCTCGCAATCTCCCTCTTTTCTTGGTTTTTCATTTTTCTTTGAAAGTTTTTTCATGTCATTTGTGTGCCTAAGTGTGAAATTAAGGTTTCATACTTAATGGTTTAATCCCTTAAAGGGTTCATTACCAACGGTATGATACTTCTTTCATACCCAAAGCAACTTGTGTCTTGAGCTTTTCTTTCCATTAGAGGACTTTAACTCACCTTTTGGACTTAATTGGATTAAGGAATGGTTGGTAAAGTAAAATGAGTATTTAAAACTTGGGATTAAAAGTGAGCCAAGATAAGAATTTGGTTGTGTTTTGTTGTGTTCAATCGGATGTTAATTGAACACATGGAACTTGGACCATTTCATACTTGTTAGTGATGAAATGATCCAAGCCTCTAAGGTCAACTTCTTCCCTTGATCTTTTATGAAAGGTAGGAAGTTTGTGTCTCATTTTGCATTTATTGAATTTGCACCTCTTGAATCACAAGCCATCATGCAATGAAATTGCTTGAATTGGTGGTTTGTGATTTAAATTCACAACTCCTTGGATTTGCTCATGAAAAGAAGGGGTGAGTTGTGCAAACAATCTGTGGGAATACCCTCTTTTTGCTCTGTTTGTTCTCTGTTGCAGCAAGTTGAACCAATGCATTAGTGGCCGGCAGGGCACCATCCATGGCTAGTAGGTGGCCAGCAGAACACCATTGATGGCCGGCAGGCCACTTCTATGGCCGGCAGATGGCCGACAAGGTTTACCAGTGGCCGACTGGTCACTAATGTAAACCTCAGTAGAATGTTGGTGAGGTGTAGCAAAATGGTTCTAGAAGTGTTCAAGTCTGCAAACATAGGACTTCGAGAGCGAAATAGAGGTCTTTTCGGGCGATAACCGAGCATGTGCATCTTCCATTTCCTGAGGAGGAGTAGTGGTAGAGTAGTTAGAGACTTTAATTACTTAGTTTGCTTACATTTGTGTTGTAACTTAATTAGTTAGTTTACTAGTTAGTTAATTCAAGTGTTGTAATAATTAGTTAATTAGTTTAGCTAGTTATTTATTTTTGGTTTGTAATAATTAGCTTAATTAGCTTTAATTAGCTTAGTTGCTAGTTAGTTTTGCTTTATTCATTCGGACTCTCCTTCATGAGAGCAAAATCTTTCTTCCTTTTATTTAATCGCTTTTGATGGTTAGATTAGGGACGTGTTTCAATTAGCATACCTTATGCTTGCACGCATTCATCTTGTCTTGCATGCACCGAGGCTCGACACATCATTCAAACTGCATTGTCATTTCAATTACTTCATTGAATACGTGCTTAGACCGCATGTCTTGAAATAATTCATATGCCATATTAGTAGCCGAGCCTAGTAATAGCATATTGCATGTGTTGCATTAGACATCTTGTATAATTAGGGATCATGCATATTTTTCTAACTCATATCTTCTTAGCTTGGAGTACTAGGTGAGTTTTTAGTGCTTTAGCATACTTGCATGAGTGTGAGTGATTGCCATGACTAACATGCTTGCCATGAGGCTAAATGCTTACTTGATTAAACTGCTTGAATGCTTGTAGATGAAGGCTTGCTGCTTGAATTGGAATGATTCAAAGAATGTACGTTTAAGCCCACTATGTCTAGTGGCAAATTCATGACTTTTAAGCTCACTTTGTTGAGTGGCAAATTTACAAACTTTAAGTCAACTTGAGGTGGCAAATTCAAACCATTTTCACAAACAAACATGAAATTGAATTGTTCTAACTTGAGCAAACTAGTCTATACTTGCTTGCGCACGTGACATAGTAAAGCTAGCTTAATAACCGGAACAAGAGCACATAATGTTGATAAAAATCATATCATGATTAGTAAAGGCCGATCTTTGATTGGGCGAGCGGGGGTGGTTAATTCATGACCTTCCCCCTCGTGCCTAAGTTCCCGAGCCGAGACAACTTTGGTGATGACGGACACGTGGCCTTTGGCATGAGTCATGGGTTTCCTAAATTTCCCTAAAATAAAATATTAAGGTGGCGACTCTGTATCTGACAAAGCAATCCAATTTTGGCATTTTTGATCCTAAAATCAAATTTTCAAAATATTTGTCGGATTTGGACTCTTTGGTGTTTATCAATTTCACATTGCACTTGTGAGATTAGATTCAGAACCGCGGGAGTCTGAACTGTAGGGTTTCTTTTCAAACTTCCAAGAGGGGGCGTGAAAAGGCAAGCCACAGTTTCTAGTGACTATGTTAAGGAATTTTAGAGGACTTGACTCGAACTCATGATATGACATTTTATCTACACTTATGTGTTTCTTTGCATTTGCATTTGCATTGGTGCGCCTAAGTCACTGTGTTTGCCCTTTTCTATTCCTGAAAGGTTTGCTGGAGGCTTGCGTGGAAAACCTCGCCAAAAGGCTGACTGGTTGCGGGCTTTGCCACGATGGGAACACAACCCTTGGATTTGGACTACCGCTCTACCGTTTGATCCTCCTTTCACTTCTCGGTTTAGGTGTGAGAGGTATATTAGGTAGTCTTGCTGAGGTACCCTTTTTGACCAATCGACCTAGTTGCATATCGAAAGCCTTAGAGGTTGTTCCAAACTAGGACAGGTTGCTTACCCGAATGCAGGATTGTGTGAAACACTTTATTTTGAATAGTGAACCCTAGTTCCTGACGAAACTAGGATAGGGTAACCCTACCCCATCATAGGGGTGTTTTGGCTCTCATTTAACTAGTATGTGCTTTTAAAGTGAAACTCTACAGGAATGTATGTATCAGTTGCAAGTTTGAGTATCAGTTTTTGGGGCAGAAATCAGTGTTGAGTGCAGTTCTATAGCTTATGATTACAACTATATCTTGTTCACATTTGAGCTAAGGTGCTGTGCAGTTTCTAATTTTTGTTTTCCTTTTTGCTTTATTTCTTTTTTGCAAGGTAGTTTCTCGTGATTGCTTCGGACAGTTCTGTTACCCCCAAGCACTCTGGACTCGTGTAAGAAGACTTTACAGATCTGGGGATCTTGTTAGGGGACAACCAGTGCTTGCTTCACTTCCACAGGTTACGAGACGGAGGAGGGTTAGGCATAATTCACACAGTCCAGCAGTCATCTTTTACTTTACCTGCACCCAATCAAGCTTAGTCTTATACTTCCACTCCAGTAAGAGATTATTCGCCAGTTCTGATGGCTCAACATCCCCCAGTTAGCATGGAAGACATGCTCCGTCACCTCTAACAAACCATTAAAACCATGCAGCTAGATGCTACCCGCCAAGCTGAAGTTACAGCCCATCAAGCGGAAGTGATAAATAAGCTGCAGCAACAACAACCACCGCAAGCAGCAACTTTTGCTTCCCATGCACCTCTAGTGGGTATTCCAGCACCCGGAGTCACTGTCAATGTCCAAGAGAATCTGGGCATTCCAGTAGATCTGATCCCACCGCAAACCTCTAAGGCACCAGTGTACCAAACGGAGGCGCCATTTGAATTCGAGGTTGACCCCACTGTACTAAAGGTCAACAAGCTAGAAAAGCTTTTCAAACGGGCACAGGGTGTGAACTTAATCCCTGACATCGAGAATGGATACACAGACTCCGCAGTAACTCTGCCAGACAGATTCAAGATGCCACACATAGACCGGTTTGATGGCTCTAGGGATCCCATGGTCCATTTGCAGTTATTCTAAGATATTCGGTAGCTAATGGGCCTCACCAGACTTCAAAAGTTATCATTTTTCGGTCGGACCTTGTCAGGGATAGCGGCTATCTGGTATGCAAAACTCGAAGACTTTGTGAAATGAAGTTGGGAGGAAATGGCTAAGGCCTTCATTGCACAGTATTCTTATAATACCCAGATCGAGGTCATAACCCGTGATCTTGAAGCGACCCGTCAGGAGCCAAAGAAGGGCTTCTCAGACTTTGTATCCCGATGGAGGGCTAAGGCCTCGATGATGACTATCAGACCATCCGAGAAGGATCAAATCAGAATGGTGGTCCGCAAACTGCAAGGGAAATTACTACAGAAGATGATTGTCTTGCCATTGTTTACATTCGCTGAGCTCCACGAGATAGGGGTTCAAATTGAAGATGTGATGAAACAGGGATTGATCATTGATGAGAAGAAACAGCCCAAGAGGCCCTTTACATGCAGTTCCAATGCAACCACGAGTGGTAGCACCTCTGCATGACCATCTGATGTGAATGTCGTCACCATGACACCCAAAACTGCCAACCCTTTCGCCAATACAAATCCACAATCCTCAACCAGCCAGGCCTGATATCAAAGGGTCTTTACCCCGCTCTACATGCCTTTATCCAAAGCCCTAGGGGTCCTGATAAAAAAGGGGCATCTTAAGCCGTTAGGACAACGCCCACTACCCGATCCTTTCCCACTTAAACACAACCCGACCAAATACTATGTTTTTCACCAGCAGCACGGTCATGACACCGACCAATGCTGTAGGCTGCGTCATGAGATTCAAGATCTCATTAACAACAAGGTGTTAGCACCACCCCAAAAGCCAAATGTGATTACCAACCCTCTCCCAGCCCACAACCAAGTTCCCCCACCCCGGAATCTAAATCTAATACATACATTGGCTATCCCATACGACCCTAGCCTATACATTACCCCTTCTCACCTACCCAAACCTGTTGTCTTCATTCCTAAAAGCACAGACTTGTGCATGATGGACGCATCCATGCTCTAACCTGGACTCGTGGTAGTGACATTGGCAGAAGAAGGGAGGTTAGCCTTGGAGGAAAATGTTAGCCCATTGCTTGAGAGTTCTGCGAACTTAGTTGAGGAAAGGTATGACCCGTGCAGTTACATTGTGCCTGTGGATCAAGCCACACCTCAAGTGGTATTGCCAATGGCAGTGGAGGTTAATGTGGTCTGAGAGGATGGCCCAAGCCAAGGTTTGGATGATCTAGCTGAGCTCGAAGAAGACTTAGACAATCTGCAATTCTACAATGAACAAGATCAAGGGGACGTGCAGATTGACTAGTTTGATCTGAATAGGTCGACAGACAACTCTGGGTGGCTTAGTGATGAACTTGACAAAGGGGAAGCAACCAAATAAAAAATTAAAGAAAAGGAAGTAAGAACTGCTACAGTGGATGGAATGGCTGAGGATAAGGGAAAATTACCGAAGAGCACCGGTATTAAGAATTTAGCTCAAGAACTGGGCACCGTGAGTACCGCTAATACAGAGCAAGAAGCCACATTAAAGTGGTTTGAAAAAGAAAGGGATCAAAACAACAGGAAGTTGGAATAGCTCAACACCCTGCGTGGAATGTTTCTGCTGAGAGAATGATCAGACCGGAACTAGACAATTGCTTGTCGATTACCGGAGGTATATGGTGGGAAAATGATGATCTGCATCTTGCCCACACTAACGAGGAGTGGGGTGAAGACTTGCCAGACAATACCTGGTATTCTGAAAAGGTAGACCATATGACTAGAGTGGGCGGTACTTTAAGCCCCCACACTTAGACCAAGCTGAAGCCTCCAGAAAGGACAAAGCGGTTGAGAAGTAGAGGGAAAGGCAGTTGGAAGAAGAAGCGGTGCTGAAGCAGCTGAAGAAGATCCAGGCCGATATTTCAATCTGGAGTCTACTCATGGCTTCTCACGTGCACCGATAGGCTGTGCTATCAGCAATGGATAAAGCCAAATTGTCCATTAAAACTACTCCTGAACAGCTAGTCGGGTTAGCCTTCCCCAGAGGTGCTGCGTCGACTTTAACCTTCTCAGACAAGGAATTGTCGCCAGAAGGCTCAGCACATAACAAACCTCTGTACATATCAGTGGAGTGCAAAGAGAAGTGGGTGCCAGTGGTATTGGTCGATACTGGGCCGGTTATCAACATCTGTCCATCTCGTACAGCCTATGCCATCGGTCTGAAACCAGCAGATTTCGTGCCTATAGCCTAGGTGATTCGGGCGTATGACAACACCAGCAGAGAGGTGATCGGCACAGTACAGATTAGAGTTCAAGTGGGTACAACTTAACAAGATATTGAGTTCCACGTCCTGGATATGCCAGTCACTTTCAATTTACTGCTGGGAAGACCATGGCTGCACTAAGTAAAAGCTGTCTCATCTACCCTCCACCAGATGCTGAAATACCCCTATGGAAAGGAGGTGGCTATTATGTTCAGAAATTCATCTATACATCCTCCACCAGAGGTAACTATGCCTGTGCTGGAAATTGTTCATGGCAAAGAGGATGTTTTCCTTTCGGGTTTTACTCTAGCTGAGGCCTGGGCAGTGCAAACCATCTTGGCAGCTGACGAGGGCTTGTATGTTAGCACCCAATCAATCTACTTCATGAACAAGCTTCAACATATGCCAGGAATGGGGTTGGAAAGAAGTGGCCGAAAGGGCATTACTGCATTGGCCGATGTGCCACATAACCTGCATGCCTTTGGTCTTGGTTATGTGCCCACCAAAGAGGATTGGGTTAGGAAAGGGAAAGAGATGGCCGGCAAAGCCAGAGCTAAGCATACTGGGAAGCGCTATGAACTTGTGCACAGACCAATCCGAGGGACCCTGAATGGTCATTTTGTTTGGAAGGGTGAAGACTTCCCATTTTGTGGTTTCCTCGAACACTGGTTCAACTCTGAGAAGCAGCGAGTTCCTAGTTTTGAAATTTTCTTCGACTTGCAGCTGCAAGACAGTGATACAAAGGAAATGGCTGAACCAACTGTGGAAGTTGAGAAGAGCACAAAAAGTGATTCCGATAGCAACAAACTCGAAGTAAGAGCAGCATTGGCATATCTCCTTTCGGATCCTCCAATCGAATTAGAGAGCTTGGGGGATAGCCTGGCCGTTTCCATGATCGAGGACTAATCGGGTGTCAACCATTCTAGCAGCATCTTGGATACATTTGATGCACCATCCCTCGTTTGGCAACTGGAGGAGGGCTACCTATCTAGTAGTTCTGAGTCTGGTAGTGAGCCAGAATCTGATTCCACAAAGTCTGTGGAGTCAGGCTCAGATTTCGACGCTTCTGAGTCTCAGTTCAGTATTCCTAGGGTTGATAACTCGGATGCCAAGGTTTTGTTTAGGTTGTCTTTTTCTTTTTCCTTTGAGTCGGTTGTAACCGAAGAACTGGATGAGCTTGACCTTGTGAATGAGAATGCCACTGCAGATTCCGAGTATTTCTCTGTGCCTCTTGTTTATTGCATTGATCATGATTTTTAAAATTTTGATGAAAATGATGAGGAAGGAATTCCTCTGGTTTTGAAACATTTGATTAATCAAGAAGAGGAGAGGTTTGCAAAACCCCTTACTGATGAAATCATTGATTTTAATGTGGGTACTGAGAAGGATCTGCGTCTGGTCCAAATCGGGTCTACGTTGTCTTCGGAGGAGCACGAGTGCTTAGTCGCTTTATTAAAAGATTTCAAAGATGTTTTCGCATGGTCCTACGAAGACATGCCTGGAATCGATCCTGAGATTGTATAGCATCGGATCCCTCTTGACCCCGAGACCCAACCCATCAAACAGAAGTTGCAGAGAATGCACCTGGATTGGGCTTTGAAGATTAAGGAGGAGGTCACCAAGTAGATAGACACACGGTTTTTGCTAGTATCTGAGTATCCCACTTGGTTGGCCAACATCGTCCCAATGCCGAATAAAGATGGCAGAATTCGGGTGTGTATGGACTTCAGAGATCTGAACAGAGCCTGTCCAAAGGACGACTTTCCCTTGCTGCACATCGATGAGTTAGTGGACTTCACCGCGGGTCATACATTGCTCTCATTTATGGATGGATTTTTCGGGTATAACCAGATTTTGATGGTGCCTAAAGCCAGAGAGAAAACTGCTTTCACTACGCTGTGGGGAACCTACTACTACAGGGTGATCCCGTTTGGGCTGAAGAATGCCGGGCTACCTATCAAAGGGCTGCGACCACAATTCTGCATGATATGATCCATAAAGAGGTCGAGGTGTATGTGGACGACATGATTGTCAAGTCCAAGGAAAGAGAGGGCCACTACACTGCCTTGAAGAAATTCTTCCAACATATCAGAGAATACAGACTGAGGTTGAATCCACAAAAGTGTACTTTCGGTGTAACAGCAGGGAAAATGCTGGGTTTCTTGATCACACAGAAGGGCATTAAGGTAGATCCGTCCAAAATCAAGGCCATTCTAGAAATACCGCCACCAAGGATTGAAAAGGAGGTGCGAGACTTTCTGGGTAAAGTGCAATTCATAAGGCGGTTTATTTCAAAATTAACCATGACTTGTGGACCACTTTTTGGTCTCCTAAAGAAAGGAAAGAAGTTTCGATGGGATGACCGATGTTAATTCACTTTCGAGCAGATCAAGCAGTACCTCTAGAATCCACCTGTGTTATCGCCGCTAGAGCCGGAGAAGCCCTTGATTTTGTATCTGTCAGTAATGGACACAACAATGGGATGCATGCTTGCTTAGGAATCTGAGGATAGGGTGGAGAAAGCCATCTATTATTTGAGCAAGAAAATGTTGGATTATGAGAGCCATTACACCTCACTGGAAAAAGCTTGTTTAGCTTTGGTATGGGCTACCAGGAAGTTGAGGCACTACTTGTTAGCTCATTCCGTAATTCTGATTTCGAGATTAGATCCTATTAAATATCTCTTTGAGAAACCAGTGCTTATGGATAGGCTAGCCCGTTGGTTGCTTCTTCTCTCCGAATTTGATCTTAAGTATGTTACCTGCAAGTCGGTCAAGGAGAGAGCTGTGGTGGAGTTTCTGGCAAATCACCGAGTGGAAGAGGATGAAACAGTAGAATACCTGTTCCCAGATGAAGCCATTCTGCAAGTCGAGGGAGAGATTTGGACAATGTACTTTGACGGAGGGTCTAATCAATACGGTTATGGGATAGGAGTGTTGCTGATAACACCCGACAATTTCTATATACCTTTAGCCTTCAAACTCCGGTTCAAGGTATCTAATAACGAGGCAGAATATGAGGCGTGTATCGCTGGTTTGGAAGCCGCCCTGGAACTATGGGCAAAAAGGTTGGACGTAATCAGGGACTCGAACTTAGTTGTGTCTCAAGCAAAAGGAGACTAGAAGGTCAAAGAAGAAAAGATGAAGATCTATCACCAGACCTTGGACGTTCTGATTCCTAGGTTTGAGAAGCTGACTTTCACGCATCTGCTAAGAGAGAACAACAGGTTCGCTGACGCCTTATCAACTACATCTTCCATGATAGACATCTCGCTTGGAGTCCGGATGAGTCCAATCATCATTGAGTAGAGATATACGCTGGCCTACGAGACTATCGCCACAATAGATGAAGTGCAAGATCAAAACCCTTGGTACTATGATATCTGAAACTTCTTGGAAAGGAGGTTTATCCACCAGGGGCAAATGCCAAAGAAAAAAGGGCAGTACGGCGGATGGCCGTTCAATTTATCATCTGCGGAGGTAAACTATACAACAGGGGTTATCTGCGAATGCACAAGTTGTGTGTCGAAGTAGAGGAATCAAAGCACTTGATGGAGGCCATCCATGGAGAGAGTGCGAAGCGCACAAGAGCGAAGTAATGTTAGCCCCGGAAGATTCTCAAGCAAGGTTACTACTGGTCTACTATGAGGAGAATTGTATCATTTTTGTTCGGCAATGCCACAAATGCCAAATTCATGCTAATTGCATGAACATCCCGCTGTCAAAGCTGTACAACATGACTTCACCATGGCCTTTTTCAGTTTGGGGAATCGACGTCATTGGCGCAGTCACATCGAAAGGGTCAAATGGGCATGAATACATTCTGGTGGCAATTGATTACTTCACAAAGTGGGTGGAAGCTCAGTCTTATGCAGTATTGAAAGCAGCACATGTGGCTAAGTTCATCTGAAACAATATCATTTGCCGTTATGGAGTCCCAAACGAGATTATTTCAGATAATGGCTCCCACTTAAAGAAAGAAGTGATCGACTTGTTGGAGAAATACAAAGTGGCTTTTCATAAGTGATCTACTTACCGGCCGCAAACCAACGGAGCTGTTGAGATCGCCAACAAGAACATCAAGCATATTCTGCAGAAGATGGTTGAGACCTATAGGGATTGGCTAGACAAATTGTTGTTTGCACTCTAGGGCTATAGAATTTCAATTTGGACATCTACTGGGGCAACTCCTTATTCTCTTGTCTATGGGATGGAGGCTGTTCTGCCAATCGAAATAGAAGTCCCGTCATTGCGAGTTATGGTTGAGTGTCAAATAGCAGAGGCGGACTGACAACAAAGCAGGTTCGAAGAGCTGATGTTATTTGATGAGAGAAGGTTGAAAGCATTGTACCATGTTCAGGGTTATCAACGCAGGATTACCAGGGCTTTTAACAAGAAGGTTAAGTCCAGGAATCTCAAAGAGGGGATTTGGTGCTGAAAGACAACCGAGCTCCCATCCATGACCTCAGGGGCAAGTTCAAACCCAATTGGATTGGTCCTTACATCATCAAAACTATCTGGTCGGGTGGAGCTATTATTCTCATGGACCTGGATGGCGTAGAATTTTCCCAACCGATCAACATGGACAAGTTGAAGAAATACTATCCCTAACAAGCTCGCTAGGCCAAAAATCCAGAAGGGCGACCTAGGAAAAAGTTAGAGCACAAAGAATTGGAAATAAAGAAAAACTGTGCTCGCAAGGTTAAAACCCCTAAAGGGCGGCCTTGGCAAAAGTTAGAGCGCAAAAGGAGAGAGTTAATACTTGAGTGAACCCGAACCGAACTACGTAAGGCTTGATTCCCATCTTCGGGATACGTAGGCAACTTCATCTTGAAGTTCGCCCATAAACACCTCCAAATCAATTGTTCTATCCATGTGTCTGATCAGGTCATCTTTGCCTGTTCTTTATCTAAAAGTTTGGTTGTGATCCTTATTTTGAGAGAAGAACTGGTTATAGTGCTGAGCAGTGTTATTCAGTCAAGGGCAGTTTATGATCTTTGGATTCGAGGTTGTACATCTCGAGGATTGATTCCGTATGTGTCAAATGGTGATCCTTATCGAAAATGACTTTGAAAAGTTTTGATAAAAGTTGACTTTGCTCAAATTTTATCTTTTACAACTTAGACCATTTTTGGACCAAAAGGAAAATTTTCAGTACTCACAACTTTAATTTCATTGATTTCAATACAAAGTTCTCCTACTCTCGATACAAATCAAAGTTGCTTTTATTACATTCATAAAACTTGAAACGTAGAAAGGTCAAAGAAATAAACTAGGGGCATAGATGAGTCAGGTGCTCCTGTGTCCCCCGCTTGTGCTTGTGGAAGCTTCTGATGCCAAAGTGGGCCCCGTTTGTGCCTCATCTTCGAGCCAAGTCAAGCACTTGCTAGAAAGGGCACAACTGAAACTCAGGGCAGGGGCCAGAAGCTCGAATGGGGAATGAAACCGGGTACTCTACCCCCAGAATGGAAAGTAGAATACACAGTGTGTAAGGCCAATAAGCTCAATGCCAGGTTGTTGAGTCATGCTGTAACTCATTTCGGTCAGATTAAGCCAAGGGCAACGCCAAGCAATGTCAGCAGTAGACTTGTTGCACATCCAATGGCACGACCATCCTTCATTCGGGAAATCTACTAGCTGTTGGCGAAAAAAGTATGCTCGGGCTGAGTATGCGGGGCAAGAGTCCACTACCTTCAGCTTGTCCATTAGCAAATAGAGCATGAGTGCTGAGTGATGTGAGAAGCACAAATTGGAAAAGGGTGGGAAACATCACCTGAAGAAGTAGTGGACTTCCCGCGAATTTGGTGGTCTCTCGCCAATGGAAGGCGTCTAAGCTCATTAAAGTCTCGGCCAACACCAAACCAATGCAACTCTTGCCCTCTTTCAAACCTTGGGCCACTTCAATTAGCCGAATGCTAGACTCTTTGAAACTAGGGGCAAGAAGGAAATGAACCAACATGCACAAACAAAGGGCGTGTTGCCGAAAATCCCGCCAAAGAAGATTACCTCGGTCACTGTAGACACCCCATTTTTGACCGTCCTTAAGACTTGGACGTCACTGTTTGAACACTTGGTGATCATTCATGTTCGTGTTCGTTTTGAGTTCTCGGAGGTCTCGGCTACGCGCCTTGCCTCAAGATCTCTCAACTTGACTGTTTTGTGCTTGGTTGGACCAAACACTTGTTGGTTTTTGCTTCTGAGGGAAGGGAATGGCTTGTTGGCCATCCCACTCACCGGCCATGGCATGATGCCACCGGCCTTGTTTCCTTGCCATCGGCCAAAGGTTGTGGCCGGTCGGCACTATTGGTGGTCGGCCGGCCCTTTGTGTTGGTCGATCGGCCTTTTCTGCTGGCCGAACCCTGTTCATCTGCTTTATGCATATATTTTGTGCTAGGTGGCATAGTCTGTATCCTCCATACACGTGTATGGAGGATTTGCACCTTTGTTTTAGCTTCTTGAGGAAGCTTGAACCTTTTGCACCTTTGTTTTAGCTTCTTGAAGAAGCTTGAACCTTTTGAATCCTTGTTTTAGCTTCTTGAAGAAGCTTGGACCTTTTGAACCCTTGTTTTAGCTTCTTGAGGAAGCTTGAACCTTTTTTTAGCTTCTTGAGGAAGCTTGAACCTTTTTAGCTTCTCCAAGAAGCTTGAACCTCTTTAGCTTCTCCAAGAAGCTTGAACCTCTTTAGTTTCTCCAAGAAGCTTGAACCCTCTTGTTTCTCTATAAGAGAGGGCCTCCTTCTCCTTTAGAGAGTTTCCAAAAAAATTTGTCTAAGACAAACATATCTCTCTCTTTATATCTCTATAATTTGAGCTCCAAAAGTGCATTGTTCTTGACCTATTACACCACACCTCATAGCCACACACCTCTACCATTCATCTAAGGTCCTTGGAGGTCATTTTCAGAGGTTAAAGAGTTGGTTCTTGGTCCAAGAACCTGCTGGTTTTGCAGCTGTGCATCAAGGGTGAGAACTACCCTCTTTATTCCCCATTTTTGCACACACTTTTGGCCTATCTTGCATGCTATTTTGAGCTTAACTTATAACTGATAAAAGTTCTGTTTTTGCATGCTTTTGAAGTTTGTTTAAGATCACTTTTGTGTTTGGGGTTGTTTACCCCCTCTTAGGCCTTGTTTGGCCTCATTTTTGTGCCTTTTTGGTGAGCTTTGGGACCACCTTGTATTGGCCTTCTCACCACTGAAATCTAGAGGAATTTCAGTGGCGGGGGTGGTGTTTTGAGGTCCTAAGAAGGAGAGGGCCATCCCCTCTCCTTGTTGTCTTCAATACTTGTCATATTTGCCTCATGTGTGAGCACCTTTGTTAAGTTCATGTTGGCCATGTCTTAGCTGGTATTTGTGGTTATTTTTCTATCATATGCCACTGTTTTTGCCTATCTTGGTCATTCCATGCATGGTTTATACACTTGTAGTGTAAATTTTGCAAACTAGTCTTGTATGCCTCATGTTTGAGCATGTGTTTCTAGCTTGTTTTTGGGCCATCTCAGTAGATTTTTGGTGTAGTTTTAACATGCCTTAGATCTTTTTTTTGCTTGGTTTGGTTGGCCCTTGCATGCCTCATACACTTGTAGTGTAAATCACACACACTAGCTTTGTATGCTCCTTGAAGTAGCATCTCATTTTAGCCTATGTTGTGTCCATTTCAGCATGTTCTTGGGCTTATTTTATCATGTCATACCTTTGTTTAGGTTTGGTTTGGTTAGCCCTTGCATGGTCCATACACTTGCCATGCAATCCCATGAAACAGCCTAACATGCGTCATGTTGTGACATGTCTTTTTAGCATGCTTTTGGCTTGACTTCAAGAAGATTTTATCCATGTTTTGGTATGCTTGAGGTCTGATTTTGGTTGTCTTGGTCACCCATGACTTGTTTTGCATAGGTTTGGTTCAATCTTGCTTGTAAGCTTTGTGTATTGAGTCATTTAGTATGCATTATTTAGCCTATTTCAATGATTTGGCATCATTTGTAGTGTAATTTCAGTCCATGTTTCATGGTCATGCACATGCATTTATCACTCTTTAAATGCGTTTGAGAGTTGTGCTTGTATGCCTCATTTATGGACCATTGCATGAGCTTCATCTTTGTGCATTCCTAGCCACTATCCCAACACATTTGGCCACTGATTTTGGCATGCTTGAGAGTTATCCATGTTAGTGTAAGTCCATCTCACCATGTTGTTGCATGCTTGTTTCATTTTGCATGTTGTTGCATGCTATACATGTCCACATGTCTAGGTTGTATGCCTATTTCATATTGCATGTTAACATGCTCATCTTGCATTAGATTTGTTGCACAATTGAGTTATTTGCATGCTTGCTTGCTTGCCTAGGTTGCATTGCATTGTGTGTGCATCTTTTGCCTCTTGATCAATCATGATAGAGGTTGGGGCCCTTTATGTGTTTTGTGCATTTCATTCCATATTGAGTTGCACACTTGGCTTCTTTGGCCATCATGCATTGAATGCGTGATTGATGATCCGAGGGTTGAGAACTACACTCCCTTGAGTCTTAAACATGATAGGGAGGGTGGTGGTGCAAACATTGTCTTGTAAATGCATTGCTATGCTCTATTTGTCCTCTGTTGTAGCAAAACAGGTTTCTGCAGGAATAGATGGTCGGTCGACCACATTCAGTGCCGGCCGACTACTCATTGTTGGCTGAGAGCCCTACAAATGGCCGATGACTAGTTTCCAGTGGCCGATGGCCCTATATCTTGGCCGGTGACATCCCACAGTGTTCAGGGAGTGTTCCAGAACCAACCTTGGGACTTGTGCAATTTTCAGAGGCATAAAACAGTGTAAAACAGAGGCAGCATGAGTATAGCGTTGGATTTTCGAGCAAAGCCGAGCGTGCATGCATGCACCCCTCTCCCCGAGGCTGTTTTACTGCTTTCAGTAGCTTAATTAATTTGTTTAATTAGTTAAGTGGTTATGTAAATAATTAATTAGCTTGTTAGTTAGTTAATTTGTATTATTCTTTCGGACCCTCTGAGAGAGGGCAATGTTGTAATAAGTGTGCGTGTGTGTGATGCATGTCTTCCAACCCCACGTCTTTCTCCCTTTAACTTACCTGCTTTGATGGTTAGTTCTAGGTCATGTTTTGATTAGCATACTTATGCTCGCATGTTTGCATCCATTCATCTGTCTTGCATGCACCGGGCTCGGCGCATCATGCTAACTGCATTGTATTTCAATTCCAATTTGAGTACATGTATCAAGTTGCATTTCACATGACATCTTAGAATAGCCGAGCCTATTTCTAGTTGCATTTTGCATGTGTTGCATTAGCCATCTTAACATGAACTAGGATCATGCATTTGATTACTAACTAGTTTCTGTTTTGGCTTGGAGTACTAGGTAAGCATTTACGCTTTAGCATCCTTGCATGTGTGTGAGTGTTGCCATGACAGCATGCTTACCATGAGGCTATCTGCTTAGTTGATTTATTGCTTGAATGCCTATGGGTGAAGGTTGGATTGCTTGAATTGGGACAATTCATTGAAATCCGTATTTTAGCCTACTTACGAGTAACAAACCTCAAACCATTTTTCAAAACGAATATGCAATGCTTTGTTCCAACTCAGGCAATCTAGTCTATACTTGTATGCTGTGCGCATCACATAGTAATTCTAGGCTAATAACCGGAATAAGAACACATGTGTTTTCAAAAACTAGATATCATGTTTAGTACAGGCCGATCTTTGATCGGGGGAGCGGGGGTGCTCATAGCTGACCTTCCCCAATCGTACCCAAGTTCCCGAGCCGAGGTAACTTTGGTGATGACGGACACGTGGCCTTAGGCAACGAGTCAAGGTTTCCTAAATTCCCCCAAAATAAAATATTTAGGTGGCGACTCTGTATCTGGCAAAGCAGTCCATGTTTGGCACTTTTTTCTAAAAATCTGTTTTCCGAAACGATTTGCCAGATTTGGACTCTTTGGTGATTTATCAGTCTTGCATTGCACTTTGCAAGATCAGATTAAGAACCGTGACATTGAGTCCCGAACTGTAGTCAGCCCAAATGAACAAAACGGGGGATTTCCCCCGGGACGTTCGGGGACGTCTATAGTCACCGACTTCAAAAAATTGATGGATCAGGCTGGAAATATCCAGCTCTCCGTTATGGACTAAAGATCGAGCCTCATGTAGAGTAAGCCCACACATTCGTCCCAAAGCTTGGATGTGGCCGAAATGGGGCTGAGGTAAGATTTCCTCATCGCGCCGGGATTCCATTAGCACTTGAAATTTTTCGATTGTCAGGCATATCTCTTGTCCCCCAAAGCTAAAGACGTGTGTAATTGGGTTCCAACATCTAGCCACGGCATGAAGGAACGGAAAACAAAGCGGAGAACGACTCAGCGGGAAAAGTGCATTTATGCCGAAACCCCAAAAATTCACCTTTTCCGAGCCATCTAAAGCCGTAATCCAATTCGAGAGTTTTTCGGCGAAAAATGGCTCCATTTGTAAAGAATTTGCTGCTAAAATGAAGAAACTATGAAGTTCAACCTTTTGTAGAAGATAAGGCAGTGAGGCCAGGTGTCAACAATCTGGAGGTCTTGCACACTGATGGCCAACAGGTGGCCGACAAGCTGTATTGATGGCCGGCCACCCCTATTTGTGGTCGACAGTCTCTCACTTTGACCTACTGTACCTCTTTGTGCTGAACAATACTAAAAGCATGTGTTTTGTTCTGCTTTTAGTCTATTTGAAGGTCTTGTTTTGAGTCCTTTCGGCTTTAGCAAGTTTTTTATTTTTGTATGTCATTTGTTGTTGTGTTGTTTTGCTTATCGAGTTGTATGTTGTTTTGTTTATCGAGTTGGTGTCATTTTGTTTATCAAGTTGTTGTTGTGTTGTTTATCGAGTTGTATATTGTTTTTCATTTCAGTTGTTGGTCGGTTCATTACGCGATTAAGAATGTTGTGCCAATACAAGTGTTCAGTTTTCAGTATCAAATTCAATCTCATTTCCATGCTAAGTGGTGCTCATGATGCAAAATACAACAGTTTTTCAAAAAGAAAAACTAGTTTTCATTTCGATCATGGTTGTGTTTTTACAAAAAGTGCAGTATAAGTTTTTAAAAGCAAATAAAACCTGTCTGAAGTTGTACAATGTGCTAAAACTATAAACAAATGAAACTAAACAAAAATACAAAAATCAGCGCTGGTCGCCTCAGGCTCGAGATGCCCTCTTCGTCCTTTTCCTTGAAGGAGAGGACTCTGGGGTGCTGTCTCTGTCGGCGACACTATCTGAATCTGAACTAGAACTTGAGCCGGCGTCATCACCTCCACTCTCAGATGACTCTAAATGCTGACTTGCTGCCTCCTCAGAGTCACTCATCTCAGCATCATCATCACTCGGAATAGGCTCTGAAAAACCACTCTCAGCTTGGGTGCCCCAAGCTCTGCCTCGGCCGCGTGCCGGAACCTATCTCTCTCTCCTCTCTGCTGTCGGATGAGGTACTGTTGGTGCGGCCGTTGCAGTTGCCATTGGTGCCATCGGTATGGATGGAATCTGAAAAGACAGTTGTCACATATCAATTATAACATATGTATCAGATGCGAGTATAGTAGGCAGAATGAGTACATGCAGAAGTCAGATACAATGTGTAAATACAACATGCAAGCGCAGTGTATCAGATACAGTCTATCGATGCAATGTATCAGTGCAGTTTGGGAAGTTCTCAGTTGAGATATCAGCGTCAACGTGTTGGTGGAAATTTGATGCCTGGAATGTAAAACGGAAGAAACTACCTGAACACCATAGAGGCTGAGCAGCGCCTCTCTCCTCTATACCATCCCCATCAGCGAGGCCATCAGCTCGAGGGTGCCTCCTGTGCACTTGATCGGTGCCTGCAAATGTATTTGAATGATTAGTATCTGCAAATGAATATATCTGAATTGAAACATGGAGTGCAAGTGCTAAAGTGTGGTTCATACTGGAGTCGGCCCTTGGATCCCGACAAGCTCATGACTAGCTGCTGCAGGCTCAATCGGGACCTGGTAGGCATCCCTGGTGTGTCGCCAGCAAGTCAGCATGGTGGAAAGCTCTAGCCAATCAGCCCTCTGCCTCACTCGGGATACCCCTTTGCCATGGGCCCTGCTTGCCCGGGTCACTTTGGGCCTCGCTCTCGCTACAGGAGCTCTCGCCTCCTCAGTTCCACGAACACCGGTCAGGGGCTGCATCAAGTGTGTCTGGATGAAAGCTGCATAGTCGCCTTTCACTCAAAAGAAGTCGGCGTCAAGGTCCACCATGAACTGGATGACCTCTTCAACAAATAGGCTATCTGTGGATCGCATGGACTATGGAGGAGCCATCAGAACGATCGGGTCTGGCAAGCCCATAATTTGGCTCACGAAGCGCTCGCCCAAGAACTAGGCCCAGCAGACTAGGCCCTAAAGTAGAATGCAGTAACGGGAAATGGCCCAAGCTCCAGTCTACTGCTCCTGGACCCTACTGGCATCGTGGCCTATGGCTGCCACATAATCTGCAAACAGAAGTTGTACAGATTATTAGTTGTTGTTAGTTGCTAAATGTGTGAAGCATAATAGTTTCAAAGCAAAAATGACTGTGTTTTGGATTATCTCATAGGCAGCTACTGTGTCGAAGTACTGCCTGAAGAATGTGAAAGGCTCATGGGTCCTACGACGAAGCTGACCGTCATATATCTGCGAATTGGAGACTGTCAACAGAAGCTCCTCTACATGCTCTGGGGCGAGAGTTGGAAAATATGCATATACCCATAGCTGCAGGGAAAATGCAGTGGTATGTGATCAATATAGTTTTTGAGCAAATACAGAAAGTGCAAAAAAGAAAGCACAGTGTATGAACAGTGTCTAAGCAGATACAGAAATGCAAAGCAGAAAACATGTGTTGAAATAGATGTAAAACAGAAACTGTAAAGAAAATATAAAGTGCAAAGAGGTAACTGAGATGTGTACCTCCCAGGCTCGCCATTAGCCTCCAATCAAGTCTCCCCGCAGACAAGAGGTACAACTCATATATCCGTACAGCGTGGTGAGGCCAGCTCCGCCCCAGTCGTAGAAACAAACCTGAGGAAGAATCACCTGGGCACTCAGCAAATACAGGCCTACGGTATTCCACCTGTTCGAAAATAAGGTGGTACCAAAAATGAACATCGGAAACCCCTGGCATACTACTCGATCTCCTCTATCGTCTCAGGCTCGGTCCTTCTGAATCGCTTAGCGAACCAAGTGTATTTGACCATCCTCGTCTAGTGTATGGGTGGGTATGCCCCCAGCAGCTCGAACCAGGCTGCCTCAAATTCCTTCATATCTGTATCGATAGAGATCAGATCGCTTCCCTACCTTAAGCCAGTGATCATTGCAAAGTCGTAAGAAGTCATCGTCATCTCCCCTGCGGTGGAAAAGTGGAAGGAGTTAGTGGTATCCCACCACCTCTCCACTAGCGCTCCTAGGAGAGGATGACTCGCGGTGACCCGAGTCAAGCCAGAGCAGAAGAGGCCGAAGCCCGCCTCGTTGATGATGTCACGAACTCCAACTGGGAGCTCGTTATACCAGTCTCCAGCGGTCATAGCACCGTAGCCTTTAAAGGCACGAGACTTGCCCTATGGCAGAGAATAAATGCAATCAGATAAAGGCAATGCACGAAATGTAGTCAGATATAAGACAGTGCATGAAATGCAGTCAGATATAAGACAGTGTATGAAATGCAGTCAGGTGAATCCAATACAAGGCAGTGCAGGAATTGCAAATAATGAAAGGCAGAAATGCATAAAAATAGAGGTCCTACTTCAACTGCAATGGCCAACAAGTGAGAATCCGGCTCCCTCAGCAAAAGGTCCTCTGGTGCGTTGCGGGCAAACTCGGTGAAGCGTCGGATGCCTCTGGAAGTGGGCAATATGTGTGTCTATGGGTGATATCTCACCGGATCGAAAGGCCGTACCCTCAGTGGTAGTGGCTCTAGCTCGGCCTCGAGCTCGAACTCTACCTCTAGGTCAGCCTCAAGATTAGCTACCAGCTCTGTTGCCTTGAGAATAGGTGGAACTACTGGGGGAATCTCCGGAGGAGCCCCGTCGTAAGGAATCTCGTCCACCATCTGAAAATAGGTGCGAAATGGGTGAAAAGTGAAGAAAAATGAAGAAAAATGGTAAACTTGGAAAAAGTCAAACCTTAGGAGAGAGAAAATGGAGGAAAAAGTCAAAGCCGAGAAAAGTGCACAAAACTCGAGAGAAACTCGAGGGGAATAAGCCTAGAATGGTGGAAGTGAGAAAGGAAGCACCGAAATCAAGTCTCAATCGGTTCAAAGTAAAGGAAATAAAGAGATTTTAGCGAATCAACTTCGCTTGGGGTGTTGAAAAATGCGTAGAAAGTGCAAACCTAGAGAGAATGAGTGTCTAGAGAGAGTGAGAGGAAGATTTCGGACTTGGGTGAGTGAGGAAATGAGCCCTAGTGGCTCATATTTAAAGACCCAAGCTGATTTGACCAAAAAACCCTCGATCTGCCATCGATAGCCGACAAGGCTCACTGATGGCAGGCAAGGCACATCAGTGGCTGTGTAATAACCCGACCCTCGCACATGTTTCTGATATACTTTCAGTCCCTTATTCTGTGCATTTAAATGCTTAATGTGAAATTTCATGTGAAATTAAGTTTAAGTAAAAGGATTTTATGATTAGAGACCTGTATCTGTTTAATAAGAAAACATATCTGTCACAAGTAAAATGTTTGAATCAGAAATTGAGAGCCTGAGAGGCTTGATAATATGAAATTGATTTTATATTTGAGATTGGCATGATTTTTAAGTTATAATATGATTTTCTGTGAAATTTCAATTTGGAATGATTAAACTGATTGATTTTCATGCTTATTCACCTTTTATATATAAATCTATGTTCTTTAGCCATTTGACTTTAAACCATTACTTATAATATCTCCTGAGAGAGAAGTTAGAGAAGAAGAGGGTTTGAAAGGAAGATGAGAGATTCATCAAGAAGAAAGAGTGGGAAATTGAGAGGGATTGTAGGGTTAAAGCTCAAGGTATGTGAATTTTACTTGAATTAGGTCCTTTCTTGGATATGAGTAAGAATTCCTTTGTTAATCATGCAAATTAGGGTGTGTATCGGTCAAATTAAAAAGATGTTCTATCATTGGCTTGATTTGGAGTTAAGTTGAGTTATATGGAGAAGAATTTCATTCTATTCCTTATCTTTACATATGTGAACTCATTTATGGATTTGGATGTTATATGTATATTTGGGAACTATATAGTAGGGAATCAAAGTGCTTATTTCATGTTTATGAAATACAAGAAATTAAAGATTTAATTTATGTTCAAATTGATATATGTTGTAATCCCTATTTACATGATTTTTGAAGCATGTTTTAACAATTAATGAGTCTATTTTGAACCTTGTAAATACTCACCAAAAATGGGATTTTGTCTGAATTTCGGACTGCCTTCACAGGGGAATCACTGCACGTGCGGGAGCACAGCCGCACGTGCAGGAGTCATGGCCGCACATGCGGAAAATGGTGAATTTTTGGGTTTTGGCTACTGCTAAAAAGGCACGTGCGGGGCTCCCAGCCGCACGTGCGGGACCAACCGCCGCACATGCGGGGCTCACAGCCGCACGTGCGGCCCATGTTGGAAAAAGTGGGTTGCTCCGTTTTACGTGCTTGACCCTCCGATATTTTTGAAATCTGTATTTGATGCCTTTTGATGGTTGTAAATGTATTTGAAGCAAAACGAGTTAGGAAATAGTTTAAAAAGGAAAACAAACTAATTCTTGAATGGCATGCACATGTAGGGCACCCACTGGGAGGGGCTATCGCCCCATCAACGCACTGTGAGTAGTAGTACGGTAGATGTACATTTTAATTATCGTTAATAATTATTGTTATTAACGCTCTGTTCTTCGTAAGTGATTACGTTAATATTATGTTGATGGGAAATCAGTGTGAACTTATGTGAACGTTGATAGATTTTATGTACATCGGTATGACTCTGGAACTACTCTGTGTCCTGGCTATGGTTAATGGTTATCACTAATGTGCTATAACTTGTAAATTACCTATGACTCCGCATAAGAATTGCATACGAACTAATAAAATCGTGGAATTGGTTGACAGAAAGAAAGTGTGAATGTAAACCCCGCTTACCGAGAACATGATATCCTGAATGTCCTATCAGGGACTCCTACCGTTTGTTTGGTCTAGTACATGTCTTATGACATAGATATCCGCCTAAATAGATTATCAGAAGGAATGATCAGATAGAACTATGAGTTGCTTTATACCTTAGTAACCGTTGAGAAACCATGATAAATATCGGATTGACCTGTGAGTGACTCAACCCGAAGAAAGAATTGAATATCAATAACATTGTTATGTGACTCATGCTATGATGTGAATCATTTTATCCCTACGACTGGTACTGTAATGGTACATGTGCAACCTGTGCAATACGCTTTACTTATTGCTAATAATTATCATTAGCATTCTGTTAAACGCAAACTAACTATGTTAACCCATGTGAGTGATTGAAAGGATCTATATAACTCTGAGACTAGTTTGTCCTGGTTATCCGCTCCGTTATGCTATGACATGATATGAATTGTTCTGTCTGCAAGACCTATTGATTTCTGGTATGGAACAAAGTGTTGTACGGAACTAAGTACTGCAGTGCGAGTCACCTCTAGAATCCGTACGAGACACCTCTTGGGTCCATACATGTATGAACTGGGCCCAAGCTCGTTCTGATATTTAATGTCTGGGCTTAAAGCCAATCTGTTAATATCTGGGCCCGAGGCCGTTCTGTATCATCTGTTAGGCCTATGGCCGTTCTGTATCGTCTGTTAGGCCTATGGCCGTTCTGTATAATCTGTTAGGCCTATGGCCATTCTGTATAATCTATTAGGCCTGAGGCCGCTCTGCACAATCTGTTGACATCTGGGCCCAAGGCCATTCTGGAATGGTTACAAGATGAGACTAATTATATGGCCTATGCACTTATACCCATTATAAATATTGCAATTCAAGTGTAATCATTAAATTGTTGAGTGCTACTATTCACTAAGCTTTGCTCACCTTGTGTTATGTCTGTTTCTGTAGGCAAACAACCTGAAGGCCGGTCTTAGTTCAGCTTTGGTCACCCCTTCCTGGTCAAGCCATGTAGAGAAGCTTATGCATCTTGGGGGAGGGGGGGGGGGGGGGGGGTTCTCTAAATGACCCCTAGTTTGGCCCTTAATCTTTTGTCTAATGTAGTTAGTCGTGTATAATTTCCTTTACCAATATTTTGCAGTATGCCCACGTGTGGGGCTGGTTCTGTATATATGCCCATATATGTTATTGTGTGAATGCATATATCTGCTGCTTATATATCCGTCTATCTTATGAGAAATTGTTGAAGGGCACATTGAGATCCTAGCATATAGGTGTGAGCTTGATGGATGTTAATTTATAATATTTTATGTTATTAAATGCTTCCGTTCAGGCCCCATATGTTGTATATAACGTATTATATGTCCGTTTCTGAAGTGGTCATGCCCAAACTTTTAGGGGCAGGTTTGGGGCGTGACAGGCTGGCACCTGGCCAGCGGTCTTCCCTTGTGGCTAGCAGCTTCCTTTGGGTTCTTGATGATGTTTTGTATCCTTGGTTCCCAAGAAGTGTAGGTGTAGTTGTAGTTCACTGTTGAGTTCAGAATGTCTCTATGGAAGCTCAAAACTGTGTTTTCAGTGTGCGATGTTCGTCACTTGTCAACATAATGAGGTGTATCCTTTTAAACATATTGTAACTCTTTCAAGAGGTGAATCAGAAGTTGTTACTGAGTTTGTTTTCGTCAAATCATGCTTCGGTATCTTGCATGGAACATGCATTTCTCATTCGTTGTTGCATGGAACATGCATTTCACCTTGTAGCATAGAATATGCATTTCACATATATTGTTGTAAGATGTACATCTCATGGCAATTGCATGCGTGTCTTACATTTGCTCTTGAATCATGCATGGAATCTACATCCGCTTTTACGCATGGAATATGCTCCTGTTATCAATCATGCATAGAATATGCTTCTCGATTGTTTGTTTCGCATAGAACATGCCATTAACATTGTATCTTGATTGTTTGTCTTGCATAGAACATGCATTCGTACTGTATCGCACTTGTTAAGTCTCTTTCTTGCACATGCACGATATTGTATGTACGGTTCATTCAGAGGAGTTCCAGGTAAAATCATTCGTGCCCTTCGAATCGCATCCTTCTACTCTTCCTCCTGTCGCGTCAGACGCATTAGGATCGTTTCGGTTAAAAACATTCTGGTGTGTCCTGGTATTCACACCATTCTTCCTCCTCTCGCGTGAGACGCGTTAAGACCCCTTCGGTTAAAAACATTCAGGTGTGTCCTGGTGTTCACACCACCCTTCAGTTAAAAACATTCGGGTGCATCCCGGTGTTCACACCACTCTTCATTCTCTCGCGTGAGATGCGTTAGGACCCCTTTGGTTAAAAACATTCGGGTGCGTCCCGGTGTTCACACCACCCTTTCGATTAAAAATATTCGGGTGCGTCCTGGTGTTCACACCATCTCTTCGGTTAAAAACATTCGGGTGCGTCCCGATGTTCACACCACCCCTTAGGTTAAAAATATTCGGGTGCGTCCTGGTGTTCACACCACCTCTTCTCCTCTCGCATGAGATGCGTTAGGATTGTTTGCTTCGGTTAAAAACATTTGGGTGTGCCCGGTGTTCACCATCATTTTTCTCCTTTCGCATGCAACGCGTTAGAATCTCAGTTGAGACCTCAGGTGCGCTCGATGGTTGTGTCGTTCTTTGCCTTTCCTACGTGACGCGTAGTTAAGCCTGCATAATTTTCTTACATCCTTTCTAAATGAAATGTGGTTTGGCTTGTGATTTCCACGCATGGCGTGTTTATTTACTTCCTTCCATGTTTGGAATTACTGTACCTTGTTTCAGTTATGTGGCATTTTTCTTTGCATAGCATTTTCATTTAAAATGTTTCATTGTATAGCCTTATGGCATGATCATAAGTTATGTTTTTGCATTATGTTCTTACATCATGCGTATCATTTGCATTTTTTCCCAGAACTACGCTAGTTTGTTTCCTTACAAAGAGATACGTAGGCAGCCTGCCTGCGCAACCATTTATTTTTGTCTTGATTGTTTGTCCAAGTCTTACGGCCTTGTCAAAATGGGTCGTCTTTGGGCTTTGACATTCACTCACGTCATTTCATGACTCCGAGTTCTGTCAAAGAGGGGCAACTGTAGACACCCCATTTTTGATGGCCCTTCAAAACTTGGATGTTCTTGCAAGTACATTCGATCTCTGTTTGCTTGCCAAACGCTCGTAGTCCTTAATGGAATGCCACAGCTTTGAGCCTTTCAAACCCTGCATCGATTTTGTCCCATTTTTGGACCATGCCTTGGTCTTTCCAGCCTACAATCTCTGGTGGCCTGCCGGCCATCCCTGGAGGTTGCCGGCCATATGTAACAAGCCCGCGGGGACCTCGCTACAGCTCGGACTCTTCCGTTTTGTTGCGTTGCGGTTCTAAATCTGAACCAAAGAGTCCACCTCTGGCAAATCGTTTTGAAGAAAAACAGATTTTTGAAAAGTAGTGCCAAACATGGACTGCTTTGCCAGATTACAGAGTCGCCACCTAAATATTTTAAAATGGGAAATTTAGGAAACCCTGACTCGGTGCCGAAGGCCACGTGTCCGTCATCACCAAATGTCTTGGCTCGGGAGCTTGGGTACGATCGGGGAAGGTCAGCTATGAGCACCCCCTTTCGCCCGGTCCGAAGACCGGCCTCTACTAACCGTGATATCCGATTTTGAAAACATTATGTGTTCTTATTCCGGTTATTAACCTAGAATTATTATGTGATGCGCACAACACAAAAGTATAGACTAGATTGCCTAACTTGGAAATAAACATTGCATATCCGTTTGTTTCGAAAAACGTGTTAGATTTTGCTACTCGTAAGTAGGCTAAAATACGGATTTCAATGAGTTGTTCCAGCTCAGGCAATCCAACCTTCACCCACAGGCATTCAAACAGTAATATCACATAAGCATTTAGCCGCATGGCAATCATACTGTCATGTTAGCATTCACACGCATGCGATATGCTAAAGCATAAAATACTCACATCGTACTCCGTGCCAAAACAATAAACTGGTTAGCAAAATGCGTGCCCTAGTTTATGTTAAGATGACTAATGCAACACATACAGCGTGTAATTAGGATAGGCTCGGCTAACCCTAAAAAATGACATGTGAAGTGCACTTTATTTGGACGCACGTATTCAAGTTGAAATTGGAAGTGCGATGCAGTTTGTATGATGTACCGAGCCCGGTGCATGTAAACAAATGCATGGATGCACGCATGCATTGCATAAGGTATGCTAAAATGAGTATGCCCTAATCTACCATCATAAGCAGGTAAATAAAAGGGAAGAAAGAAATGGGGATTGGAAGACATACACCCACTCACACACACTTATTACAAACTTGCCCTCACTCGGAGGGACCAAAAGAATATACAAATTAATTAACTACGCAAGCTAATTAAACATTACAAATTAATTAAATTAACAAATTAATTTAAGGAAAATAGTAAACCACCTCGGGGCGAGGGCTCAATGCACGCGCACTCGGATCCCGCTCGGAATTGCACTGCCATGCCTAGCTTGCCTCTGTTTTCCCTGCTCTCCTCCTCAGAAAATTACCAAAATCCCAGGAGTGCCTCTCAGGGCACTGGGGAGTACCACCGGCTGGGATAGAGCACCACCGGCTGAAGGAGGAGGCCACCGGCACTGTATTTATCCATCGGCTGCAAATTGACTGCCGGTCGGCACTAAACACTGCTGGCCGGCACAAAATACCTGCAGAACCTGCAACTCACAGCAGCAGAGGGCAAAACTTGCATGGCAATGCAATTCAAGATATTTATGCACTATACACACCCCTTATCATGTTTGTGACTCAAAGGGGCATGTGCCTCGATTCCCGGACCACCAATCACGCATTTCTATGCATGATGGCCCAAAGAACCAAGGATGCAACTTTGATTTCAAATGTATGCAAACCAAGCAAACCAAAGTCCCAATCCCCATCACCAACTCAAGGGACAAGGGGTGCATGTTGATACAATGCAACCTAGTCATGTTATCTATCATGCAACATGGGTAATGCAATGCATTTATGTAAGCATACAAACAAGTATGTAAGGCAGGCATGCAAACCAAATAGAGGATGGACTAAAACATGAATTAGGCCACCCTAAAAGGCCCAAAATCAGTGGCCAAGACCAAGGGAATGGGGGGCTAAAATGCACACACACATGCATGCAATTATGATCCAACACTTAGACACAAACATGGCAACTCTCAAGCACACTTGAAATGAGTTAAACATGGACAATTAGCATGCATATAAATTCTGAAAATCATGCAAAACATGATGCCAAATCATGCAACAAAGCAAGCTAAACATGCAACAAATGGCCCAAGTCTTCAAAGCAAGTCTATGAAGCATTGAACCACACCTATGCAAGGCAATTATGGCATGCATTAATCAACCCAAAACAGATTTTTAGCATGTCAAATTAGGCCCAAAGGACCACTTAGATGGCATCTAAGAGGCTTGAAATCAAAGGCATGCATTAAGGCCAAAACATGGAGCATTCAACACATGCTTTTAAAGTATTAAAAAGGCCACTAAGGCAAGCATACAAGCACACCAAAGGGACTGAAATAGCATGCTAGGTGGTTCCAAACTACCAAAATGGGGTAAGTAATACATGCTACACATGCATACTCAAAGGCTAGCAAGCCTAAAATGCAAAGGGGCCATGTAATGCATGCCAAGATCAACCCAAATGACTATGGACAGAGCTAAGACATGGCAAAATAAACACAAAACATTCACAAATCTAAGCCTAAAGCATGCTCAAATTAGGACTAACAACCTAAGCATGTTAAGGGACCAAAGAGGCATTACAAAGCAACTATGCAAAGCATGCAAGGAGTGCTAAAACCAACTTATAACAAAGTTAAAACATGGCATAATAAGCATGAAAAACAAACCAAACATGCTCAACACACATTTAAGCACAAGCTCCTTCAAGAAGCCAAATCTTGCCCTTTTCAAGGACATTAAGGAGAGGGGGTGGCCCTCCCCTTTTGGAGACTTCAAGGCACCATCTCCACCACTGAAATCCCTCAAGATTTCAGTAGTGGAGAGGCCCAAGCACCAAAGTCTCGGATCTCAACAAAATAGCACAAAAAATGAGCCTTTTCAAGGCCTAAGGGTGGCCAAACCTACCCAAAGCACAAAGTACCCTTAATAAACAATAAAGAGGCTTAAAAAATAGAACTTTTATGTGTTAGTCACTAAGCACAAAAATAGTTCTAAACTAGGCAAAAACAAGGTGCAAAAATGGGGTAAAAAGAGAGTTAGTGCCTTACCCTTGGAGCCTCTTCAACAAAGATGATGTGTTGGCTTCCTTGAGCACCAAACCAGCTTCAAAGCTTCACAACAGGCCTCTGGACCTTCAAGAACCCAAGGAAGGTGAAACACTAGGTGTTGGTGAGTAAAAGTGTGACACTAACACCTAGTGTACAAAACAAGAGGGAAGAAGAGAGATAGGAGGTGTATCTATCCTAACCCTAAGAATCAGAGCTTGGTCTGTCTAAAAATGGCTAAAATTTTGTAACCCTAAGCCAAGAAGAGGAGTGGTCCTCTTATGGGCAAGCAAAGCTTGCAAAGCTTACAAGCTAAGCTAACTAAGAGGGTCATCCCTCCATACACGTGTATGGAGGGGAACCAAAACTATACAGCTGTCTGAAAATATCTCAAAAAGCAACTGCACAGTGTCCGGTCGGCAAAGAGTGTCATTTTGACAAAACTCAGTGCCGGTCGGCACAAAATAGTGCCGGTCGGCACAATAAAGTGCCGATGGCAACACCAGCCAGCCGGTGGCCTCTAGCCACAGCCGGTGGTGTGTGGGGATGCCTCATAAAGCATTCCCTGCCCTTCCAAGGCAAAACACAAGTGTTTGGTGCAAAACCAGACACAAAACGGTCGAGTTCGGAAGTCCTGAGGCAAGGCGCGCGAGCCGAGAGCTCCGGGAACTCCAAACGAACACAAACATGGATAATCACCGAGTGTTCAAGCGGTGACGTCCAGGTCTTGAGGACGGTCAAAAATGGGGTGTCTACACCATCACTTCTTGTCTGCCGACCATTGATGTGCCTTGCTGGCCATTGATGATGCCTTGTCGGCCATCACTGATGGCCGGCCGGCCACCAGTGTTTTCTGCAGATATATTATGCCAGCTATGTTAGTTGTTTGCACAGATGCTTGCATCTGTCCACACGTGGAGGGCTGGATCTCCTTGTATAGATTTCATGTTTTCTATATATAGGGACCCCATCTCTCATGTTTTGAGGTTAGAAATTTTGGAACAAAAATTCTCTCTCTCTCTCTTGAAATTTTATGCTTAGTTGCTTAGATACACTATACTTTTGCATATCAACCCTTAACCAAAGTGGTTTGTCTTGGAGCTGAGGTTGCTTGAAGCTATCTTGGAGCTTCTTAAATGGGTTTTGGCTTGGTTTGTTGCCTAGAATTACTCTTCCCTTCAAGAGGTATATCACTTGTCTTGTGCACTTTGTATTGCATACTCAGTTTGCTATCTTTTTTCACTGTTTTTGAACTTCTTTTGAACTGTAAAAAAAAATATTTTGGTGGACTAAAAGTGATGGTTTGAGACCATTTTAAGTTAGGGGGTGCTTTACCCTTCTTTCTTTCTTATTTAAAAGCTTTTGCACCTTTGTTTCCCACTTTCAAACCAACTTTTTTTAGGCCTTTAACCACTGAATTTTAGAGTATTTTTAGTGGTAAAAATCAGGTTTTGAAGTCAAAATTTAGAGGGGTTAGCCTCCCCTCCTTATGTCTTGTTTGCTAGCCTAGTTAGCTTTATATGTTAGCATGATTTTCTAGCTTTTCGTAGCTATATTCCAGTATGTTTTTGCCTTTGTTTTAGACTGCTTTAGCTCTGTTTTGGGCTGTTTAGGTCAGTTGAGTCTTGTTTTGCATGCTTGTAGTGTAACAGTCCTCACAAGCTTGGTGTTTTAGGCCATTAGACACCATTTGTTTGAGTTGATTGCATGTTGTTAGTGCTTTTCATGCTTAATTTCAGCATTAATCACCTTCGCAACCTCCTTTTTTTCTTTGTTTTTCATTTTGCTTTGAAAGTTGTTTCAAGTCATTTGTGTGCCTAAGTGTAAAATTGAGGTTTCATACTTAATGGTTTAATCCCTTAGGGGGTTCATTACCAATGGTATGATACTTCTTTCATACCCAAAGTAACTTGTGTCTTGAGCTTTTCTTTCCATTAGAGGACTTTAACTCACCTTTTGGACTTAATTGGATTAAGAAATGGTTGGTAAAGTAAAATGAGTATTTAAAACTTGGGATTAAAAGTGAACTAAGATAAGAATTTGGTTGTGTTTTGTTGTGTTCAATCGGACGTTAATTGAACACATGGAACTTGAAGCATTTTGTACTTGTTAGTGATGAAATGATCCAAGCCTCCAAGGTCAACTTCTTCCCTTGATCTTTCATGAAAGGGAGAAGGTTTGTGTCCCATTTTGCATTTATTGAATTTGCACCTCTTGAATCACAAGCCATCATGCAATGAAATTGCTTGAGTTGGTGGTTTGTGATTTAAGTTCATAACTCCTTGGATTTGTTCATGAAAATGAGGGGTGAGTTGCGCAAACAATATGTGGAAATACCCTCATTTTGCTCTGTTTGTTCTCTGTTGCAGCAAGTTGAACCAGTGCATCAGTGGCTGGTAGGTCATCATCCATGGCCGGGTGGTCGGCAGAACACCATTGATGGCCGACAGGCCACTTCCATGGCCGACAGATGGCCAGCAAGCTTTACCAATGGCCGGCTGGTCACTGATGTAAACCTCAACAAAATGTTGGTTTGGTGCAGCAAAATGGTTCTGGAAGTGTTCAACTTTGCAAACAGAGGACTTCGGGAGCGACACAGAGGTCTTTTCAGGCGATATCCGAGCATGTGTATCTTCCATTTCCTAAGGCGGAGTAATGGTAGAGTAGTCAGAGACTTTAATTACTTAGTTTGTTAACATTTGTGTTGTAACTTAATTAGTTAGTTTACTAGTTAGTTCATTCAAGTGTTGTAATAATTAATTAATTAGTTTAGCTGGTTATTTATTTTTGGTTTGTAATAATTAGCTTAATTAGCTTTATTTAGCTTAGCTTAGTTGCTAGTTAGTTTTGCTTTATTCATTCGGACTCTCCTTCATGAGAGCAAAATGTAATAATGTGTAGGTCTTCCAACCCCACATCTTTCTCGCTTTTATTTAATCGGTTTTGATGGTTAGATTAGGGACATGTTTCAATTAGCATACCTTATGCTTGCATCCATTCATCTTGTCTTGCATGCACCGAGGCTCAACGCATCATTCAAACTGCATTGTCGTTTCAATTACTTCGTTGAATACGTACTTAGACCACATGTCTTGAAATAATTCATATGCCAGATTAGTAGTCGAGCCTAGTAATCGTATATTGCATATGTTGCATTAGACATCTTGTATAGTTAGGGATCATGCATATTTTTCTAACTCATATCTTCTTAGCTTGGAGTACTAGGAGTGTTTTTAGTGCTTTAGCATACTTGCATGAGTGTGAGTGATTGCCATGACTAACATGCTTGCCATGAGGCTAAATGCTTACTTGATTAAACTACTTGAATGCCTGTAGATGAAGGCTTGCTGCTTGAATTGGAATGATTCAAAGAATGTACGTTTAAGCCCACTATGTCTAGTGGCAAATTCATGACTTTTAAGCCCACTTTGTTGAGTGGCAAATTTGCAAACTTTAAGCCCACTTGAGGTGGCAAATTCAAACCATTTTCACAAACAAACATGAAATTGAATTATTCCAACATGAGCAAACTAGTCTATACTTGCTTGCTTGCATAACATAGTAAAGCTAGCTTAATAATAGGAACAAGAGTACATAATGTTGATAAAAATCATATCATGATTAATAGAGGCCGATCTTTGATCGGGCGAGCGGGAGTGCTCAATTCAAGACCTTTCCCCTTCGTACCTAAGTTCCCGAGCCGAGGCAACTTTGGTGATGACGGACACGTGGCCTTTGGCATGAGTCATGGCTTTCCTAAATTTCTCCAAAATAAGATATTTAGGTTGCGACTCTGTATCTGGCAAAGCAGTCCAATTTTGGCTTTTTTGATCCTAAAATCAATTTTCCAAAAGATTTACCGGATTTGGACTTTTTGGTGTTTATCAATTTCACATTGCACTTGTGAGATTAGATTTAGAACTGCGGGAGTCTGAACTATAGGGCTTTTTTCAAACTTCCGAGAGGGGGCGTGAAAAAAGCAAGCCACACTTGGGTTGATAGAAATCAAGGATAGAGTGAGAAAAGATCAATCGGGTAGTGCGAGTCATGTGTCACCTTCTACTAGTAACGTGCCACCTTCTACTAGTAATGTACCACCTTCTCAAAGTTCGCCGAAATGTCCGTCTGCTCGTAGTACTACAAAAGCAAGTATGTCTCGCAAGATGCTTAGTCCTATGGTTGCTCGCAGAAGAGGCGGTCTATGTACCAAACAGAAGGTTAGCAAAGTGGATGAAATAGTAAATCGGTTTAAGGGAAAGAGTAAAAAGCCTCCGAAAGCACATGTAAGTTCTTTTCTTGTGTGTGGTATGGAAATTGCTGAATGTTTTCAAGATCACTTATTCACCAATATGTTTTATTATAGGGATGTACGGTACCTCAATGTCAGCTTCGGAAGTTAAATTTTCCTTGTACGGATGATATGCAAGACAATTTGTATGACCCGGTATGCGTGTGACAAAGGACTTTATATTTTGTGCATTGTTTTTTATTTTAATGTCTGAAATGAATACTGAAATTGTGTTACAATTTTCATAAGGCGATGCAAACTTCATCTTATTATTTTCCTTGCATAGATGGCACGCAACAAAGTATGTATGTACCGGTATGTGTTCAATGTCTGAAGTAAAATATTTGTTCTTGTTTTAATTTATATATATGTTTGTGGACAATATTTATAAAGTTTACTTGTATGTTGAATAGGCATAGTTTAGTCCAATGAAAATGGTGGACAATATTGGAGGCACATCTCATACTCAATCAAGAATGGTGCACAACATCAGCAGTCAAAGTTCAACAATTGCTTCAAATTTTGTTCACTTGAATGTAGATGAGGATCCAAATGTGCCATTTTTTTTTTAGTTTCGCATTACTACTTTGTATTTTTTTTGGCTTGTAAACAATGGATTAGAAACCTTCATAGCTTTTGTAACCTGAAAATGGGTTAATCAAATTCTATTATTTTGAGATTCTTGTGTTATTTTTGATTTGATGTATGAGTAGGTCTTTCTTCTCTCCCTTTATTTTTATTTTTTATTTTTTATTTTTTAAGTGATGTGAAATTAGATGTTCTCTTGTTCAATTAAGTTGGGTACCAGATTGTTGCCAAGCTGAATTGTTCACTGTTGTTACTAGCTGATGGGTAATAGATTGTTGTGCCCAAATTCTTGCGCACATGTTTAGGCAGCTCTTACTAGCTGATGGTCAAACTGAATTGTTCACTTCTATAAGTGCCAAGAAACAGTATAGTGCTAAGAATCATAGGTAGAATTCCATGTTGCATGCTTGTATTATTTTCTCTAAGTTCGACCCTTGATATTGTTGAACACGGTTCATTTTGTACATTAATATAGCCAAATGTTGTTATTAATTTAAACTTCATATAGAGCTGTGCAATTGTGTAAGTGAAATTCCACATAGATTGATTACAAATTCATTTTTCAAAAGTACTCTAAAACAAGGCTCCAAAGTGAAACATAAAAGAGGCATTTTCACTTGTTACCATAAAAGTGAAAACACTCAAATAAACAAGCCAAAGCCTATTCACATTTTGAACTCTCATGGAGGAAAAAAAATGTTTCCTGTTTTCAAGAAATATTCTCCTAAAAAGGCATAAAACTATACCTTCATATCTATTATTTCCACAAACATGAATTTCACGCAGATTACTGTCAATAGTACTGTTGATTATCCCAACCTGTTACTAATAAAATGAATAGCTAATCGTTTAATAACTAGCCAAACACACCACATTTAATTAGGGAAGGACCAAATTCCTTCAGAAATTCCTACAACACCACATTCAATTAAATTCCTAACATCCAACATGTCCATTACATCCATAATTACATTCATCAAATTTCTCAAAAACTAACAGTCAAGTGTCTTACATAATAAAGTACAAAATGATACAGACAACAATCACATAAATCATAGTCTTGAAATTCTTGTCCATCCTTTGAAGCCTTCTACCATGGTCACGAATTTCATTTTCCATCTTAGAAAGCCTTGTCCTTATATCATTCAATTCTTCTATTCGGATAGCTTTATAAGGTCCAGTATTGGAATGGATTGTGGAGGTAACGTCCCCATCATCATCATCCGCAAACTTGAAGTAATTGCAGTGTTCTTTGTTACTCTACAATGCATGACAATCAATTATTCAAATTACACAAATAATTTTTGACATTCTACAAGTTCAATTTCATGACACATACTTACATATTTTAATGGGCAAACAAAAAAGAGATGCCCTTGATTTCCATTCTCATTGGTTCGTACAATATACATTGCAGCTATTCTCCCACAATCACACACTCTTGGTTTTAATCTAATGTTACTGTTGATAGTAGACGAAGAAGCCGTTTTTAATCTGCATAAACAATACAAAACCTATTTCAATTCCCTTCCTGCCTCCTTGATTTCAAATACATCATTCACAATTTCCTTATGCACATGGATACTAAGGTGTTAGCAAAAGGGATGGGCATGGGTGCATCAAGCAGGCCTCACAATTTCCAGTAATCAAGCTCTCTTTAGGTACGTATAATGTCCATGAAAGTTCTATTTCTTATCAAATAACAATTCAATTTTTCTAAGGTTCTCCAAGATAACTAGTAACCACATAGATTTTCATATTGGACAGGGATATTTCATTTGAAGGTTAATTAATACCATTTGTTTTAATGTCCATGAAAGTTCTATGTCTTATCAAACAACATTGAAATGGTTTACAATCATTTTCAAGTTCTTAGATGGTAAATAATTTTGCCAAAAACAAATTTAAATATTGTTCAATTTCAACACTGAGACAAATTAAGTGTTCCATTTTCAAGGAAACAATAGTCAAACAAAAAACAAGAAAGATTAGCATGATGTCTCTAAATTTGTATTACTAATCACAAAATTACTTAGTTTCTATAGAGATTAGTTTATGGATTAATTCAATTTTTTTTGCAGGATTGAGCTTTGGCTTCTTGTCATTACTCATTGCTGTTACTTTGTTATACTTCAGCATCAAGAGAAGGCTGTATCAAACTTAGATGGAGATGTTTAACAGATGGAGTTGGTTTGTCAAGTTACAAATCATCCCAAAACTATATAAAAATAGTTTCAAAGAAAATTTATTTGGTTTTTAACAGATGGCTTGCTTCCAGAACAACCACACACAAAAAAATAAAATAAAATTACTGGTCAGTCTTTTGAATTCATAACATAAAATCAAGATACTTTTTCTATGGGGACTTTCATCAAACAATTGGAATGCATCAATACAATGGAAGAAGTTTAACACTGGGTCTGATTCCACAGCCACCAAAAAAAAAAAAATTATAGACAACAATTTGAAATTACTGGGGCAAATTCACCGAGCACGATGATTTTATTAGGGAAAAATCACAAATTCATTGGAGAAAATCCTAAACAGAATTATATGATCAATACCTAGTTTTGTGATAGAAAGGTTAACTGAAATTATTAGGGCAAAATACAAAACCCTAGTTTTGAGTTTACCTGAGATTCGAAAGAAATTGGTCGGTAATCTGGCAGTGAGGGAATTAGGTGTGAGCGTGAACTCGTGAGAGGAGTATCTTGGAGATGATGACAAACAAAGCAATAGAGAGAGAGAGTTTGTGTGACAACCTTGTTCCGTATTATGCTGATTGGTCCTTAATTTGAATATGATTATGTGTTTGATATAATTTTGTGTGCCATTATGTGAAAATATGTGGTTTTGAATTTCTATCTGTTCACCGTAGGAGTATCTGTTTAATTATCAGTTTTGGAAATTAAATTGGAGGCCTTATCGGCCACAGAAACCGAAATTGATCACACCATTGTGATTGGAATAATTTTTAGAGCCTACGGGGAAGTTTAATTAGAAGCTGATTCGGATCAAATTAATTTGGTTAAATTAATGAATTAGTGTCCAATTGTTATTATTATTATAATGAAATTAGTGGAGTTGGTTGTAGAAAGGCACTACACCTCAATTCTTCTCCTTAGTTGCATTGTGGCTGATCTTGGACTCAAAATTAGAGAGAGGGCCGGCTATAGAGAGAGAGAGAGAGAGAGAGAGATAGATAGAGAGAGAGAGAGAAGGATTGTGCAACTTTGGTCTTGAGGCTTGGAAATTTGAAGTCTAACTCAAGATTTGATCATATATTGGGAAGATTACGGCTCCTAGGTGAGTGAGTTTGTGCATCTTAGTTTGTAATCTTTGTGAATTCAAGTTGAATGTTGATAAGGAACATAAAATGAATTGATCATGATGAAATGAGTTGGTTTTGTTGAATTTGAAGTCTTAGAACACATGCATGTAGGAAGTTGCTATGGTGATGAGTTTGAATTTCGTACTATGGTTTCGAGCGTGAATTTCGTGCTCCCAGTATTTTTGCAGACTTGGATGTCCGCTCGAGCAGGGGAAGTCCACGCTCGAGCGGGGAGCTATATAGACAGGCCTTCAGCTCGAGCACCAGAATGCACGCTCGAGCGTAATTTTGATGCATCCGGTACTTTTGCAGACCATATGGGTCCGCTCGAGCGGGAAAGTCCACGCTCGAGCGGGGACACTGTTTTCTGAAATTTTGAAAAGGCTTTCTGTGTTTCATTTTCTGTTCTCTTTCACTCCTAAGTACTCTTAGGCATACATTGAGCATTGTAAATGAGGTAAGAAGATAATAATGAAGCCTAAAGAGGAATATGTGAATTAAAGAACGGATTGAATTATTTGTGACCCATGTGTGTTATGTGATATGTAGGGTCAAGCTCCAGGGCAAATCCACAAGCCGATCACTGTGAGTAATATCTGAAATATGTTGTTGTCCAATTGCTTACTTCTATGTAAGTTTTGTAAAGTTCATTAATCTGAATGGTGGACAAAGTTTGAAAGGCCTAAAGGCCAGTTTGATACGAAAGTCTGAAAGGCCTAAAGGCCAGTTTGATACGAAAGTTTGAAAGGCCTAAAGGCCAGTTTGATATGAAAGTTTGAAAGGCCTAAAGGCCAGTTGATAAGAAAGAATGGGCCAGAGGCCGTTTTGACATGAACGGATGGGCCAAAGGCCGTTTTGACATGAATGGATGGGCCAAAGGCCGTTTTGACATGAATGGATGGGCCAGAGGCCGTTTTGACATAAATGAGTGAGCCAGAGGCCGTTTTGACAGGAATGAAAGATAAATGGGCCAAAGGCCAGTATGTTTGAAACCACAGTCACTTGACTTAAATTGTGTATATAAATGTTAAATAAAAATGTGAATTGGGCCCAAGGCCGCTCAGAGTATGTTGTTCTACATATCGTTTGTATCTTCTTATTTGATATTATTCACTGGGCTATCGCTCACGCTCATTCATGTGTTTGTAGGTGAGCCAAGAGAGGTCCAGACCCAGCCCCAGTGAAGTCTGTGTGGAACAACCGAGTTTTGGAGAGTCAGCCCTAGTGTCTCACGCACGAGACTCGTCTTCGCCTTTCTGCTATGCTATGTTGTTTTGTCATGTTGGCGAGGACTTTGCATATGTCTGTATATAGTTTTCATGGGTTGACTTAGTTTTTGGATGATCCTGTTTGTACAGAACTTATGTTACTGTATTTCTGTTGTGAGTTATTAATGTATATATAAGTTTGGTCGTTTGGATGTGCCATGTAAGCACAGCTCTATGGACAAAGTTTTGAACTGCTTCTGTTTGGCCCCCATTAACTCTGTTAAAATACATTTGTTTTGGTTTGAGGCCGTAGGTAATCTCATGATTACTGGCCGGGGGGGTTCTGGTCATGACAGTTTGAGAGCTTCGGTATAACACTAACAAAAGAGGAGAGAGGCGAGCGAGCTAACATTGAGAAAAAAGAGGTGAGAGAGCGAGATAGAGCTGTTCTACGCATGAGCCTACGATTTTGGGCCATTCGAGCCCCAAAGCATTTTTGAATAACTTAAGTCTTCACTGGCAAGGTAGAATGTCACATTGTCACATCACATGCATGGCCAATTATTTTTTTTAAAGCATATTATTAAGAGAAATTATTTATATATATATATTATAATTTTTAAAAAATTTCTAACATTATTGGTGTTTGTAATTGTTACAGAAAAAAATTACTATAATAATGAATTTTTCTGTAACCAAATCTACTAAATTGTAAAAAAAAGAGAAGAAAAGACAATCTATTGAAATTATAAAAAGTCAGAGAAATTTCACCAAAATACAAAAAATATTGTAATAGTGATTTTAATTCTAGTAAATTTAGACAGTAAAATTCCTTCAACCAAATCTATTGAATTGCCGAAAACCAAAAAAAAAAAAAACCATCTACTGAAATTATAGAAAGTCAAAGAAATTTCACTAACCAAATCTAATGAAATTGCAAAAAATAAAAGATAAAATCACTGAAAGTCAAACAAATTTTACCGACTAAATACACTAAACTTGGAGAAAATTAGAAATTCAACTAACTAATTTCATTCAGACTTACACAAAAATCTATTTTTACATCATTACAACAAACAATTTCTATTAAACAACAATACAAAAATCAAATAGAAGAGAGAGAGAGAGAGAGAGAGAGAGAGAGAGAGAAGGCCACAAGTGAAGTTGTGGCAATGAGGTCATAATGGTGGCTGCAAACAACGAACAAAGATTCGGATTTCACTAGTGTTACGAACAACAACGACACAATTCAAATCTATAAAATTGTTACAAGCGGTGAGAATTATTTGGAGTGTTGAGAATAGTGGCAGTAGAGATGGATGTGGTTAAAGGCAACGATCACTACAAAAATTTCAGTTTTTTGCGACGGCAAAATATTGTCGCTAATACTCCTAATGCCGTCTCAAAAAACTTTTAGTGTCGGCAAATGATTTTTAGTGATGGCAAACAAGGGTTCACAACAAAGGGCGTTGCTAAAACGTTTTAGCGATGGCATCATGTCGTCGCCTTTTTTTTGCGACGGCAAATGTTGCCTTTTGCGACAGCATTTTACTATCGCCTATAATATGTAAAAAATTGAGAGCTTTTGCGATGGCAATGTTTTACCGTTGTTAAAAGTTTTATTTGAGATGGCAAAAAAACTGCTATCACGAAATGTTTTTTTATTGCGATGGCATGACCTGTGTCACCAATTTATTTTGCGACGGCATTGTCTATGTCGCCAAAAAATATATTTTAGTTCTAATGTTTTTTGCGACGGTGTGGTGCCGTCGCAAAAAAAAAAATATATATATATATTAAAAATATTAAAATTACTTGTATTAAATGAAAAAAATTGAAAAAGAAACCAATAATTGCATAATAATATAAAATTTTCTATATAGCAATAACAATTTCTCCATAATAAAAATATTCTTGCATTCATAACTACACATCAACAAAATTACCCCACTACATAATGTTCCATAATACATATATAATGTTTAAATATATAATGTGGTTCACAATTCAAAATAACATAAGCCAAAAACAAAAGTTTTCCTCATCATTTTCCGTGGGTAACAAAAATAAAAGTTAGTCACATTCTTCACAGGCATGCATTCCACAAGAAGCAAACTTTTACTCGGGAAACATCTGAAAACAAAAAACAAAAATAATTATAACTAATGACAATATAATTATGTATTAATATGTTAATTACAAAAAAATATAAAAATTTAACTACTATACAATTACAAAGATAATTAAGTAAATAATTTTCCCTAGACCGAAATCCGGCTCTAACTCTCAAGTCAGGAACCCAATTCGAGTCCGTCTTCTCCCACAAGTCTCTCATGCCAAGGCAGTCCTATGTGCCAAGTTTCGTGCTAATCCGACAACGTTTGCTGATTTTGGAGCGTCAACACCTTGAATTCTAAGTTTCTTAAAGAACTAGTTTGCTTAGACTGAAATCTGGCTCTAACTCCCAAACTGGGAACTCGATTTGAGTCCCGTCTTCTCCTACAAGTCTCTCGTGCCTAGTCGGTCGCATGTGCCAGGTTTCATTCTAATCCGACGCCGTTTAGTGATTTTGGGGTGTCACACCTCGAATTCTAAGTTTCTTAAAGAAGTAGTTTGCCTAGACCGAAATTCGGCTCTAACTCCCAAACCGGGAACTCGATTCGAGTCCCGTCTTCTCTCACAAGTCTCTCATGTCTAGGTGATTGTGTGTGCTAAGTTTCGTGCTAATCCGATGTCGTTTGGTGATTTTGGGGTGTCAACACCTCAAATTCTAAGTTTTTTAAGGAACTAGTTTGCCTAGACAGAAATTTTAAGTTTCTTAAGGAACTAGTTTGCCTAGACAGAAATCCGGCTCTAACTCCCAAACTGGGAACCCGATTTCAGTCGCGTCTTCTCCTGCAAATTGCTCATGCCAAGGCGGTTGTGTGCCAAGTTTTGTACTAATCCAACGCCGTTTGGTGATTTTGGGGCGTCAACACCTCGAATTCTAAGTTTCTTAAGAAACTAGTTTGCCTAGACCATAATCTAACTGTAACTCCCAAACTGGGAACCCGATTCGAGTCCCATCTTCTCCCACAAGTCTCTCGTGCTTAGGTGGTCGCGTGTGCCAAGTTTCGTGCTAATTTGACGCCGTTTGGTAATTTTGGGGCGTCAACACCTCGAATTCTAAGTTTCTTAAGGAACTAGTTTGCCTAGACAGAAATTCGGCTCTAACTCTCAAATCGGGAACCCGATTCGAGTCCCATTTTCTCCCATAAGTCTCTCATGCCTAGGCAGTGGTGTGTGCCAAGTTTCGTGCTAATTCGACGCTGTTTTATGATTTTGGGGCGTCAACACCTTGAATTCTAAGTTTCTTAAAAAACTAGTTTGCCTAGATCGAAATCCAGCTCTAACTCCTAAACCGGGAACCCGATTCAAGTCCCGTCTTCTCCCACAAATCTCTCGTGCCTAGGCGGTTGTGTGTGCCAAGTTTCATGCTAATCCGACGCCGTTTAGTGATTTTGGGGCATCAACACCTCAAATTCTAAGTTTCTTAAGGAACTAGTTTGCCTAGATCGAAATCCGGCTATAACTCCTAAATCAGGAACCTGATTCAAGTCCCGTCTTCTCCCACAAATCTCTCGTGCCTAGGCGGTCGTGTGTGCGAAGTTTCATGCTAATCTGACGTCGTTTGGTGATTTTGGGGCTTCAACACCTCGAATTCTAAATTTTTTAAGGAACTAATTTGCCTAGACCGAAATCCGGCTCTAACTCTCAAACCGGGAACCTGATTCGAGTCCCATCTTCCCCCACAAGTCTCTCATGCTTAGGCGGTCGTGTGTGCCAAGTTTCGTGCTAAGCCGACGCCGTTTGGTGATTTTGGGACATCAACACCCCGAATTCTAAGTTTCTTAATAAACTAGTTTGCCTAGACCGAAATTCGGCTCTAACTCCCAAACCGGGAACCTGATTCAAGTCCCGTTTTCTCCTACAAGTCTCTCGTGCCAAGGCGGTCATGTGTGCCAAGTTTCATTCTAACCCGACACCGTTTGGTGATTTTGGGGCGTCAACACCTCGAATTCTAAGTTTCTTAAGGAACTAGTTTGCCTAGATCGAAATTTGGCTCTAACTCCCAAATCAGGAACCTGATTTGAGTCCCGTCTTGTCCCACAAGTCTCTCGTGCCTAGGCGGTCGTATGTGCCAAGTTTCGTGCTAATTCGACGCCATTTGGTGATTTTGGGGCGTCAACCCCTCGAATTCTAAGTTTCTTAAGGAACTAGTTTGCCTTGACCGAAATCCAGCTCTAACTCCAACACCGCGAACCAATTGGAGTCCCGTAGTCTCCCAAAAGTCTCCCATGCCTAAACGGTAGTGTGTGCCAAGTTTCGTGCTAATCCGATGCCGTTTGGTGATTTTGGGGTCTTAACACCTCGAATTTGAAGTTTCTTAAGGAACTAGTTTTCCTAGACCAAAATCCGGCTATAACTCCCAAACCGGGAACCCGATTTGAGTCCTGTCTTCTCCCATAAGTCTTTCATGCCTAGGCGGTTGTGTCTGCCAAGTTTCGTGCTAATCCAACGCCGTTTAGTGATTTTAGGGCGTCAACCCCTCGAATTCTAAGTTTCTTAAGGAACTAGTTTGCCTAGACCGAAATTTAGCTTTAACTCCCAAATCAGGAATCCGATTCGAGTCCCGCCTTCTCCCACAAGTCTTTCATTCCTAGGCGGTCTTGTGTGCCAAGTTTTGTGCTAATCTGACGCCGTTTGGTGGTTTTGGGGCGTCAACCCCTCGAATTCTAAGTTTCTTAAGGAACTAGTTTGCCTTGACCAAAATCCGGCTCTCACTCCAACACCAGGAACCCGATTGGAGTGCCGTAGTCTCCCACAAGTCTCTCGTGCCTAAACGGTTGTGTGTGCCATGTTTCGTGCTAATCCGACGCCGTTTGGTGATTTTGTGGCATCAACATCTCGAATTCTAAATTTCTTGAATGTAGTGACGTCTTAATTAAGATCAAGAGACGTTACAATCTCCAATGTAATTATGAATTTTAAACTTTAAATCCTTGAACTATTTCATATAGCATATATAAGAAAATCTAATTGAGACCCACCTTCATGTATTGAGATAGGTCTTTTCTCCTTATAAACAACTTCATAATTTTTTTTTTTTTTCATAAAAATTATGATAGCAACACAATGTGTAAAGTGTTTCCAAAACATCTCTTATGGGTTTCAATAATCCATCCCTAGATGTTTGCTAATAACATTTAGGGTAAAAAATCCTAAATTGCATTTGTTGTTTGGAAAGAGAATTTTGGGTAACTTTGGTGCAGTCTAGAGAAACAACAACATGGATTTTGTTAGAGATGCATGCATTTTGTTTCTACTTTCCAACACATGTATCAATTAATCTTTAGTTTAAATACTTCAGTTTAACTCCACTTCATTAAAGGGAAAATGCCAGGTAAATAACAAAACTTGAGAACTTAAAAGAACAATAAATAGGGCAAGTGCTTACCAGTGGATACACATCTTCAATAAGAGTTATAGGCTTTATTGCAACACTAGGCCTCATGCCCTTTAACTTAATCTGCTAGATAAGTTCTTGCCAATTGTCTGTAAAAGGTAACCATGTGACCATTCTGTTACCAAAATATTGAAAAACAAAAGTAGAAAATAAAACTAATTAGATGGGGTCAAAATGGAAAATATTTCACTGTTTACAAATCAATATAGGTAACATTTCTTTCAATAAAGAAATGTGTCAAAAAGCTAATACCAAAGGAAAATCATAAGTACAATAACACTGTACACATAACTCATGCTAACTTGGCACTCAAGTTGCAAACAAGATCATCATGAGCAGCTTGCATAAGAGACAAACAAATTAGGGTTTTCAAATAAAAATACAAGCCAGCAAACCCCAAATCAAACCCAAATATTCAATCCCAAATCAGTCCCCAAATCAAGCCCCATTGTGATACATTCAAGCCCCATGGTGTTAGAGACAAACCCCAAATCAATGAGCAATAGTTGATGAAGATACAGAGGGGAAAAAAAAAAATCAAGCAAGAATAAAGAGAGGCAACCCCAAATCAAACCCAAGAATCAATCCCAAATCAAACCCCAAATGACGTCCCATTGTGATATATTGTGCAAAGCAAAATTAGGGAACAATGCCACCAAACTCTGTATATCATGAGAGAAGAAGGCTTACCAAAGAGAAGAACAAGCACCAAAAAAAAAAAAAATACTCACAAAGCAGCGAGGAAGACCTAATGTCAACCACGGCGAACGACCCAATGACAAAGGTATCGGCAAAGGTATCTGAGACGCCGCACCGCCGTTGCTGTTGTCGCTACTTAGCCGTTGTCACTCACTGCTCGCCGTCGTTCCCCCTTGCTGCTGCTACCACTGACGCTGCTTGCAGTTGTGAGAGAGAGAGAGAGAGAGAGAGAGAGAGAGAGAGAGAGTATTTTGGGGATTTTGAAATTGGGGATTTTTTGTTTAGGGGATTGGGGATTTAAGATCGTGAGAAACAAAAGGGGGGAAAGAAAGGGGAGAATTTAGAGAGAAAGAGAGGGAAAATGAAAAAGAAAAAGAAGAAAAGAAGAGGAGAGTTAGGATAGGCGGTGTAAACCACGTCGTTTTATTTATTTTTTGTTAAAATAAATTTATTTTTTTTGTAGTTAATGAGTTTTTTTTTTTTTTGATTTTTCATTTTTTTTTTTAGTTACTAAGGTTGAAAATTTACTTGTTTCATTTTTATTTTAATGAAAACAAAAATATATTTTTTTTATTTGGTAGAAGTACGGGTAATATTTTATTGAAAAATATTTTCCGTTAAAATAAAGTTAATTCTTTGTGATCAATGAAAATTATTTTTCTACGGCCCATTTTTTTGGTTACTAAAAATCAGGAGCTAATTTTTTGTGGTAGAGGAGAGGGAGCAGCAGTAGTGGTGAAGGTGGTGGTGGTGATGGCGGTGGTGGTGGTGATGGCGAAGGAGATTAGTGATGAAGTTGTGGTAGTGGTAAAGGAGATGGAGTGGCGGTGGTGGAGGAGAGGTAATGGTAGTAGTAGTGGTAGTAGTGGTGGTGGTGGTAGGGGAGTGGTGGCGATGGTGGTAGTAATGGTAGTCATAGAGGTGGAGTGGCAACAGTGGTAGTAGTGGTGGTAGTGGAATGGCATTTGCAGTAGTGGTGAAGGTGGTAGAGGAGATGGGTGGTGAGAGAGAGAAAGAGATGAGTGAGAGACAGATAGAGAAGAGAGATAGAGAGAGAGAGTGAGTGAGTGAGTGAGTGATGAGCGAGGGTTGAGTCCTCGAAAGGCCACAACAAAATCCATCGTGGCATGCTCCCACTTCCATTTGGCTATGGGCAAGGATTGCAACAAACCCGCTGGCCTCTGATGCTCGCCTTCACTTGTTGACGAGTAAGCACCTAGATACAAACACGGCCACATCCTTCTTTATTCCCCTTCACCAAAATTGGCGACAAAGGTTGTGATACATTTTTGTGCCTCCCAGATGCACCGCAAGGTGTGAATGATGAAACTCTCAAAGTACTTCCTTTCGGCAAGACTCCGACACAAAGAGATGGTCAAGGTATCTAATACTTGAGTCGGAGTACCTGTTCAAGCCTCTTTCTACCTTTTCACTGGAAATCTTCTCCCGGAGGGATTCTACTTCAAGGTCACCCCTCTGTGCTTCTATCACTCGATTCATAAGTGTAGGTTGCGCAACTATCGAAAATAAGGCTGTAAACCCAACGGACTTACCAAGATGCAAGTCAAACTCCCCAATGGCACCCAACATCTCTCATTCCCAGATGACAATACAAGCTACACTGCTAATAGATTTCTTACTCAAGGCATCGGTCACAATATTGGCCTTCTTCGGATTATAACGTAACTCAAAGTCATAATCTTCAATGAACTCCATCTACCTCATCTGCCTCAGATTTAAATCTTTTTGTGTAAACATATATTTCAGATTCTTGTGATCAGAAAACACTTCAAACTTCTCATCATACAAGTAATGCCTCCAAATCTTTAAGGCAAAGATCACTGCCACTAACTCTAGGTCATGAGTAGGGTAGTTCCTCTCATGTGTTTTCAATTGCCGTGAGCCATAGGCCACTACTTTCCTCTCTTAAATCAATACACAGCCTAAACCTTACCGTGAAGCATCACAATACACTGAATAGCCCAAACCTCTCTCCGGAATAATTAATACTGGAGCAGTGGTAAGTCTAACCTTAAGCTCTTGAAATGACTTCTCACAAGACTCACTCCACACAAACTGGATCCCCTTCCTCGTCAGTTTAGTCAACGGTAAAGCTAACCTAGAGAAATCCTTCACAAATCTACTGTAATACCCGACCAACCCCAAGAAACTATGGATCTCAAAAGCATTCTTAGGTGGTTCCAATCTTGGACTGCCTCTATCTTGAATGATTCTACAATCACCCCTTCCCCTGATACCACATGGCCTAAGAACTTTACTTCTCTCAACCAGAATTCACATTTCCCAAATTTAACATACAGGTTGTAGGCTCTACGTAACTCAAGCATCACTCGCACGTGTTCCTCGTGCTCCTCCTCAGAGGGTGAGTAAATCAAGATGTCGTCCACAAAGACGACCACAAATGGTCTAGAAACTCATGGAAGATCTGGTTCATCAAATCTATAAACACAACTGGTGCATTAGTTAGCCCAAAGGGCATCACTAGAAACTCGTAATGGCCATACCGCGCACAGAATGCCATCTTCTACATATCCTCCTCCCTTACTCTTAACTGGTGATAACCCAATCTTAGGTCTATCTTAGAAAAGCAACAAGACACCTTCAATTGATCAAACAAATCATCTATACGAGGCATTGGGTACTTGTTCTTAACAGTTACCTGGTTCAACTTCCAGTAATCTATACAAAGTCGCAACACACCATCTTTCTTTTTGGAAAAGAGAGTCGGTGCTCTCCAAGGTGAAGTACTAGGGCGGATAAAACCCTTATCTAACAATTCCTATATCTAACAATTCCTAGAGTTGAATCTTCAACTCACTCAACTTAGCAGGTGCAAATATATACGGTGCCATGGAAATCGGTGCTGTGCCAGACACTAAATCAATAGAGAACTCGATCTCTCGGTGAGGTGGTAAACTAGTAAGATTCTCGGAAAAAATCTGAGTATTCGCAAATTACCCTTGGCAACTCAACTCGGACTTCGTCACACTCATCACTTAAGAAGTTGGCAAGAAGACAACTAAGTTCACTCCACTCACACGGATCATACACAGGTGATAAGACTCTATCAACTCGGTCCCCAAGAAATAAAAACAATCACTACTCAAGGTACATATAGTAATGACAACTAGTCCATATCCAACTAGTCCATATCCAAAATAACATCGAAACTAGACATGTCAATCAACACAAATGCAAAAAGAAGTCGACGACCGACAACCTCTATGTCACAACCCCGACACCCCTGCTTCAAAACAATCTCATCACCGATAGGTGGTGCTACATAGATAGGAGAAGTTAATTGAGCCAACTCTAACTCCAAAACTGATGCAAATGTAGACGAGATAAATGAATGGAATGCACCCATATCAATCAACACATTAGTAATTGAATTGCAAAACAAGAAGGTACCTTTCATTACCGAAGGCACTAGTACAAGATCTGGCATGGTAACAGCATATACACACCCTGTAGGTCTCTCCTCAACGTACTCACCCTTCGGAGCATAAGCCTAATGCACAGATTGAGTCGAAGAGACTCCTTGATTGGCCCTCGAGGCCTGTGTTAACTGTACAAACTGGTGACTCTATGTCTACCTCGAACCAGACGCGCCAGGTATGCCACCCAACGGCGGGCAAAACCTCTTCAAGTGCCCTGCCTGCCCACACTGATAACAAGTGAGCGGTTGCCCTCTCCCCTGACTCTAGCTCTAAGAACGAGCCGAAGACGATACCGACCGCTACCCTCCTCCTCGCTGCAGGCAAGCTGGAGACTTGTGGCCCAACTGACCACGCTTGAAGCAAGTAAAATCTCTCTGACCACCTCTTCCAGAACCTAAACTCGGCACTGAAAAAGTCAACCTCAACTACGCTCCTTGGGACTACTGTGGACTACAACCTCTCTGCCTCTTACTATCTCCCTGACCATCTTGACTCCTTCTAGAGCCCCTCATCCGTTCCTCCTTCAACTGCATCACGGTCTTAAGATGAGTCACTAACTCTACAAGTCATCCGTAATCCTTAATCATTGCACCTTGAAAAGGAGCCCAATCCTTAACCTTTTCTCAAACTCCACACAACGGCATTCCTCCGTCGCCACAAGCTCAGGTGCAAATCTAGAGAGGCTAGTAAAAGCTGCCTCAAACTCGGTTACTGGTGTATTGAGCTGCTTGAGCTTCAGAAACTACTCCCTCAACTTCTCCCTAGCTGTAGGAGGTAAAAACTTGTCCTGGAAGGCATTGACAAAAGCCTCCCAAGTCACTCCAATGCGCCCATGCTTATACTTCCATCACTGACCCGCATTTCCCTTCAAATGGAAGGATGCCAAGGTCACCCTCAGTCCGTGTCCTCAATGCCGACCATCTCAAACATCTTCACAATCTACTCTAGACACTCATCCGCCTTCAGTGGCTCCTTCGGATCACCCAGAAACTCATCCAAATTCAACTGGAAAAACTCCCTCTTTAGAAAAGATGGCCCTATCTCAGCAACTTGGGCCTGGACTTGATTCTCAGCTTTGACAATGTATATAAGACATAATCATGTTCAATGATAACGGATAAGAGATTACTTTCAATTCACCTAATCCTCATGTCATTTCTACAACAATCATAGCTATCCTCCACTGATAGCCCAAAACAAATATCTATAATAAATATAAAATTTCAATAACAATATATATTATTATCATTTCCAAGATGTGAGCGATGTAACATAGCCAACTCTACCATCACCATCAATATCCTCCATCACTATTATCAAGATGTGAGTGATATTACAAAACCAACATCATTCTTCAATATTTTTCCAACACGTGTCAAACCCATGGTTTTAGAGCAAAACCTCGTTTTCTTTCAAAATCATATTTTAGTAGAGAATGATATCATTTCAATTACATAAAACCCAGCATCGTTTCCGTTATCTCTACAAGATCAACATTTGATATTTCTAGGGCAAAATCTCTTTTTTCTTTACAAATCATTTCCAAAGGTGAAAATCCATCATTTCATCATAGATTAATAATAAACACGTTTCTACAAGCATTTCCAACAACCCATTTGAAAACCCCACTTTTTGATTTCCAACCAAAACCCTAGATTTGTCCAAAATCTATAAAAAATCGCAATGTTGTTTTAGAAATAACAAATAGCTAAGCTAAAATTCATAAGAGAGTGTGGGGAATCCCTACCTCAAACTTAGAAGATGAAGAAGGAAGAAAACCCAAAAAGTCGATGGAGACAAAATAACAATTTGCTTCGATCAAAACGAAGGCCTCAACGAGCTCTACACTTAATCTCAAAGGAGCAAAGTGAGGAGATACTTCCAAGTGAGTAGATCTGAAGATCTCTGAGCAAAAGGTGAGTTTAGAGAGAGAAAAGAGGGACTCCGGTTTAGAGAGAGAAAAGAGGAGAAAAAGTGTTTAGGTCCCTATTCATAGTGCTAGGTTGAAGTGGAATAAGGTCCCAAAGTCAACCCAAAAGAGCAAGTCAAAATCCCCAAGAAGTAGGACCCAAAACCAAACTAAAATTTGAAAAAAAAAAAACTCGCAGGGGTCGACACTTGTGGATGTGGTGTCGGCCCTTCAGGAAGAAATGACAATGCTGGTAGCAGACAAGGTGTCGACCCTTCCAACACTGGTGTTGACATTAAATTTCAGCAACCAAACCTAGATTCTACTATATACAAGGGTCGAGCCTTCCCAGACTAGTGTCGACCCTTGAGGCCAACAACAAAAGACAAGTGTCGACACCACCAAGGTTTGTGTCGATACTAAATTTCAATAGCTATTCCAAGAACATAGCAGCAATGTAATAACCCGACCCTCGTATGTGTTTCTGACATGTTTAAGTCCCTTAATTTGTGCCTTTAAATGCTTGATGAAAACAATTTGTGATTCTATCTGTTGGATAAGGAAAACATCTAAGCATGTAACTGTTTAAAACAGAAATTGGGAGCCTTAGAGGCATGATAATCCGAAATTGATGTTATATTTGTGATCAGTATAATTTTTAGGTATTATTAAGCATTTCTGTGAAATTTCAATTTGGAATGTGTAAACTAATTCAATTTTGTCCTTATCTCCACCTTTTATCTATATATGCATATTTGTGCCCTTACCTAGTTAGCTTAAGAGCTTTGTTTACAAAACATCCTGAGGGAGAGAAGTTCTTCAAGGAACAAAATTGGGAGAAGTAGGAAGTTGTAGGAAACTTGATTAAAGGTACGCTTAATCACTTCTCTTTCACTCATCTCTTTGATTTTCTCTATAGTAGTATGCTAGATGAGTAATTGTGTTGTATGTTTTGTATGGAAGTGAATTGAAATTGTGATGAACCATCTAATGAGGTACCTAATAGGAATTGTATCTTATCTTCTTTCCTATCATCAAATTTGAAGCCATCTTCATGGTTACTTAAATGTATGTGCGAGAGTGGGAGTGTGTTTATGTGAAGAATTGGAAATAGGTTGGATTTAAGTTGTGATTATAAGTTTCAAGATTAAAGATTCAAGTTGTATTACACTTGGTATGTATTGTATTGTTTGTGCACATGAATTTTATACCTCTTTCATCAATTAAAGGACCCACCTTGAGCCTTGTACAAGCCTACCAAGAGTTGAGTTTTTGTAAATTTTCGGACTGGATTTGAAGCAAAATCGCCGCACGTGTGGGGTTCACAGCCGCACGTGCGGGGCTCACAGCCGCACGTGTGGAAAACAGGGGAAATTCGACTTTGCATTATGCTAAAAAGGCACGTGCGAGGCATCACTGCCGCACGTGTGGGGAAATTTGCCGCACGTGCAGGGCTCACAGCCGCACGTGCGACCCAAGGCAAAAAACTTGGAATGCTTCTTTTGACCTATTTGACCCTCTGGGATGTGTGAAATTAATATTTGAAATTATTGCAGTGTTCCTTTATTTACTGAAAGTTAATGACTGAAATGCGAATATAAGAAGACTTTGAACTAATTTGTGAGTTCTCTGTGTGTGTAGGGCACACTCCAGGAGGAAGTCGCGTGCCGCCATCACACAGTGAGTAATAGTGCAAGGATATGCATTCATTTTCTGTTAATGCTCACCGTTATTAGTGTTCTGTTTTCCGTATGATTTTAGTAAGTCCCTACATTACTGTGGAGAAGTTGTTTGGAAATACTCTTCAGATCCTGGGAGACGCTAGTGATCCTCAGCTAGTCACCTGAAAAGATACAAACACTCCGGTCAGGGGTGCCGGAATTAGCACTCCGACGGACAAGTCAGTTCAGACACTCAAGACAGCTTCTCTACTAAGTTTAGTGAAGTGATTCTTACATACCTTTTTAAATCTTTGGTTCTTGTATTTATACTTGCTTTTTGGGCCGCGGGTCCTGAGCCTACTTTTATCCCATTCCCCTATTTGTTTATTCGGAGCTACTGACCCCCGGCTGTTCGGCCTTCCTAACGTATTCGGCATCCTAGTCACGTAATATGGAGCCGAATAATGTCTGATTGCTAGGGCACGCATCTTCCGACTCCTCTATTTATTCGGCTCCCACAATTGCCCCCCAAGCACTTTACCAACGATAGTTGGCTGAAATGCTTGGTTCAGAATTTTGAAAAGTCAGAGCCAAAATTCGGCAGTTGGCCTCATTCTCATGCGGATATCTAGGCGCTTCTATTTCGGTTATCGTGCCGACTTCCCCCCCTTCGTATGTGTCTATTTATTGTGATTTAAAATTTTGACGTCCTTTCAAATACGTATTTTATGATGCACGTCGCTGGATTGCCTTTTGAATCGCCCCTGCAGCTCTTTTCTCCGATATCCACTTCGTCCTTTGTAAGTTCTCTCCTTCCTTGCTTCGAAGACTCTTTCTGGTTTGTTCCTTCCTTTGCGTATTCTTATAGACTGTAGGGTATGGCGAAACATCTAAAAGACCTCCTCTCGGCAGATCGAATTGCTGGCTTTAAACGCCATTTCTCCATTCCTGATGATGTCCGTCTATCGCTTGTGGCAGACCGCACTCTTGATATGGAGAGGGAGGACAAAACCATGATTGTCTTTCCTCTTTTGTCAATTGCAGAGGGTGGAGTCCGTTTTCCCCTTCACCCGAATCTTAGGGCTGTGCTTCGCCATTGGGGTTTAATCCTTTCCCAACCCAATGTGAATTTCTTTAGAATTATAATGGGGATTATAGCGCTCAACGATCGCCTTAGAATTAACCTTGGCATTCCAGCCATTCGGCATTGCTATGCCCTAGCTAAGTCTTCTGATCGGCACGGGCATTTCTTCCTTAGGGCCAAGGATACCGACCATCAGCTAATTACTATGCTTTCCAGTTCTGGAAAACGAGTTGATGATGTTATGGTCGTTGTCCAGGGCAACTGGGAATTTGGTGAAGGGGAGGATCACGTCGACCCTATTCCTAGACGGAGGGGCGAGCTAGGTGGCCGATTGCCTTCTCGCTTTTATTATTTGTTCGTTTTTGTTGTAAAGCCTCTTCTTTGAAGTGTTACGGCTTGGCTTGTGCAGGGAATGATTTGAAGAAAGTCCTGCCTTCAACTGACGACGCCGTTCTTTCGGATATCGAAGTCGCGCTCAAATATTTCGGCCGTCGAAGACTTCAGAAACAAGGGAGGGCGGCCCACATCTGCTTCGTTATGAGCCGACATATACGACCTTCTCGGCGGCGGAAAATATCCCGATTCCAGAGGGTGAAGATTCTCTTATCGCTCTTATTTTGTCCGACTTCAAAAACTTGAGGCAGGTTGGTTTTGAAGGGTCTGATTCAGAGCGAGATGTAGCTAATGTTACCGAATCAGATCAGTTCGAAACCGAGTCTGACGAGGTATTGGATTTGGCCGATCCTCCATCCACTTCGGGCCGAGGTGATCCTTCATTTGACGGTGTTTTTCACGGCTTAGGAGATCTTCCCGACGCATTCCCCGAAGACATGACCGGGTTAAGCCTGACAAAACTTGCCAGGAAGGCGAATGCGAAAAGGTTGGCCGCGCGGCGAAGAGCGGAGGCCCTTCCGTCTGAAGTACCACTCGCTACCGAATCTCAACTCTCCCTGCCTGTCAGCGAATCAGAGTCCTTGCACATTATTGAGGTGGAGATGGCGAAAAATTGGAATGTCGAGTCTACTTTAATCGTACAGGCCGGCCAAGAAGTTGAAGCACCGAAACGCCCTGCCGAGTTTGAGGTCGGCGTAGAAGAACAAGGCGGTAAACGTCCTCAATTAGAGGGATCAGATGTGATTGCTCCTTTTGTCATTCAGCCAATGATAAAAAACATGCCGGTTTCTTCTGATGCTTCGGTGCTTAAAGATCCAGAAATCGCATTCAGCTTGGCTACGTCCGTGTCGTTGCCGTCTGACAGGGAGGTTTTTCGCGTGGAAACGGATCTGAATGCGACAGCACTAGCTGCCCAATCGGCACTTTTGGTACGTATTCGGACTTTGCTTCACTTAATCCAAATACTGTTGAAGTTATGGTTTTAAATTCTCGTTTTGCAGACCGTCGGAAAGATAGCCGATATGGGCCATCGCCATCGCGACACCGTCAGACAGATTGGTCATTTACAAAAGGAAGTTGAGGGCCAGAGGAGAAGGGCCGAGGCCGAAGCTTTGAGCGTGAACAAAGAAGCCTCAAGGGCCGACGTCGAGATGGAGAGGGCTCGTAGCGCAGGTCAATTGAGATCGGATGCTAAGAAGAAGGCGGACGCGAGCGAAGATGCGCTCAAATTGGCCCAGAAGGCGGTCTGCAAACTGGAGGCTGAATTGGCTGAAATGAAGGTGGCGAAGGAAACAGCCGACTCGGAGTCTTCCAAAGTATTCGAGGCCGGGAGAAATGCTGGACTCGCCGAGTATTTGGACCAAGTCCCCAAGTTTGAAAATCGGGGATTCAAACATGGCTGGCACAAAGCCCTTGCTGCGGCTAACGCTTCATTGATTATGCCAATACCATATGAGCAAGTGGATGTTGAACCATTGGAGTCGGATTCCGATGGCTGATCCGGCCGACTGACAGTTTTTAGGATGTCGAATGTATTTTTACAGTTTTTAATTTAGTATTTTTCATCTGTTGTTACAGTCATAGTTTTTTGTTAGGCATTTTTATGCGGGCTTGTAGCTTTTTGTTTCGTAATTGGCGTATATAAAATTTCATGAGTTGTGCTCAACTTGCTAAGGAAAATGTTGTTGATGAATGATATTGCTTTCGGTTATGGTTAGATCAACTTAGCTTAGGTATTTGGTCGTTCAGATTAATAAATTTGCCCTTGCCTTAGCTAGGGCGCGAGCTTGGGAAGCCGAATGGGCCTAACTCGTGGGTTGGCTGAGGCACAGATTGGTCGGCGCTTGCGCTTGAACACATGGCCCACCAGATTAGTAAATCTGCCCTTGCCTGAGCCAGGGTGCGAGCTTGGGAAGCCAAACGGGCCTAACTCACGGGCTGGCTGAGGCACACATTGATCGGCGCTTGCGCTTGAAAACATGGCCGACCAGATTAGTAAATCTGCCCTTGCCTTAGCCAGGACGCGAGCTTGGGAAGCCAAATGGGCCTAATTCGTGGGTTGGCTGAGGCACAGATTGGTCGGCGCTTGCGCTTGAACACATGGCCGTCCAGATTAGTAAATCTTCCATTGCCTGAGCCAGGGCGCAAGCTTGAGAAGCCCAACGGGCCTAACCTGTGGGCTGGCTGAGGCACACATTGATCGGTGCTTGCGCTTGAAAACATGGCCGACCAGATTAGTAAATCTGCCCTTAGCTAGGGCGCGAGCTTCCGAAGCCGAATGGGCCTAACTCGTGGATTGGCTGACGCACAGATTGGTCGGCGCTTGCGCTTGAAAACATGGCTGACCAGATTAGTAAATCTACCCTTGCTTGAGCTAGGGCGCGAGCTTCCGAAGCCGAATGGGCCTAACTCGTGGGCTGGCTGAGGCACACATTGGTCGGCGCTTGCGCTTGAAAACATGGCTAACCAGATTAGTAAATCTGCCCTTGCCTTAGCCAGGGCGCGAGCTTCCGAAGCCGAATGGGCCTAACTCGTGGGTTGGCTAAGGCACAGATGGGTCAGCGCTTGCGCTTGAAAACATGGCCGACCAGATTAGTAAATCTGCCCTTAGCCAGAGCGCGAGCTTCTGAAGCCGAATGGGCCTAACTCATGGGTTGGCTGAGGCACAGATTGGTCGGCGCTTGCGCTTGAAAACATGGCCGACCAGATTAGTAAATCTGCCCTTGCTTGAGCCAGGGCGCGAGCTTCCGAAGCCGAATGGGCCTAACTCATGGGCTGGCTGAGGCACACATTGGTCGGCGCTTGCGCTTGAAAACATGGCCAACCAGATTAGTAAATCTGCCCTTGCCTTAGCCAGGGCGCGAGCTTCCAAAGCTGAATGGGCGTAACTCGTGGGTTGGCTGAGGCACAGATTGGTCGGTGCTTGCGCTTGAAAACATGGCCGACCAGATTAGTAAATTTGCCTTTTCTTGAGCCAGGGCGCGAGCTTCCGAAGCCGAATGGGCCTAACTCGTGGGCTGGCTGAGGCACAGATTGGTCGGCGCTTGCGCTTGAAAACATGGCCGACTAGATTAGTAAATCTGCCCTTGCCTTAGCCAGGGCGCGAGCTTCCGAAGCCAAATGGGCCTAACTCGTGGGCTGGCTGAGGCACACATTGGTCGGTGCTTGCGCTTGAAAACATGGCCTACCAGATTAGTAAATCTGCCCTTGTCTTAGCCAGGGCGCGAGCTGGCCCAACTCGTGGGCTGGACAATTGTCATCCGACTGTTGATGTTTGGGATTACTGACGTTGCCTCGGGAGAGCTGCATACATTTAAGGATAAATGGGGTGGGTGCACGCCAGAGGCCCTACTTATTTCCATTCAGGCAACCCGGGAGGGACGAAGATTGACTGAATCAGACGTTGCAATGAGTCGCAGTAATGAGCCTACACGTACGGGAAGAAGAACGTCTAAGGATCAGGAAACACAGCAGCCTCTTAGTTATCGAAGCAGGTCGCCCCGAAGGGACAAGCAACAATGGGGAGATTCTTCGCGCCCGCGACCGAAAATTGTGCCCGATGTGACGCCACGACCGTTGAGTTTTGCGGTTTCTGTGAGGAATAGACCAATGACGGAGGCGGATTCTATCATTAAAGACCCAGATGTGGCAGTCGAGTTCGCTCGACAGATATTCCCGCCGAAAGTCCAACAATCGATGGTCGGACGTCGAGATTTCGAAGTATTTCGAGACGGCATACATGGGGCCGTGAAAGGACTATATACTGCTTATGAAGTCGGCATGCGTCTACGGGAAACGCGACGTGAGAGCGAGAAAAAGGACGAAAGGAATCGCAATCTGGAGATTCACGCAAAAAAGGCTGAGCATGAGCTTCGGGAGCTGAAGAATGTTCAAACGAGCGCATCGATGGTGGCCGGTCAATCTAAATTGGTTGTTGCGGAGAGAGTGACCCAACGGACATCGGGTTATGAAAAGGGGTTTCAGGACGGCCTGAAAGTCGGGATAGAGAAGACCAAACAGGACCTTGCCGAGGAGGTCTGTCGATGTGAAAATCGTGGATTCAAGCACGGATGGATCAAGGCCCTTCAAACCGAGAAAGCTCTCGAAGCCATGGGCATTGATTCGGGCTCGCCCCTGTATCACCGCCACTACTTACCTTATTCCGATTTCGAAATTGAGAAGAGCGACGATGAGAGTTCCGAATGAATAGACTTTGAAACGCGAGAAGACTTCGTGCCGAATAAATAGAATTTCTTTTATTTTCAACGTTTGTATTTGGTCTTGAAATGTCATGTGCTTAATTAATCGTATTATTTCAACTTACTGGCAAGTTTTGTGTTGCGTTGAGTAAATGTTTAAACATGCATTGACCGGCTTGAATTAAGAACGATTCAGTGAATATTTATTTAGCCAACGAAGTGGTCCAAATGCATCTCTCAAAAAGGCCAATCGTGATATCCACGAAGGCTTTATTTTGGCCAATCGTGATATCTGCGAGGGGCGCTCCGAATGCGGAGTCTTAATCAGCCCTAAGGTGTCATGCACCAAAAAGGGGCTCTGAATCTGGAGGCTATTTTTGGCCAATCGTGATATCCCGTGGGGCGCTCCAAATCCGGAGTCTTAATCGGCCCCAAGGTGTCATGCACCAAAAAGGGGCTCCGAATACGGAGGCTATTTTTGGCCAATCGTGATATCCACGAAGGGCGCTCCGAATCCGGAGTCTTAATCGGCCCTAAGGTGTCATGCACCAAAAAGGGGCTCCGAATACGGAGGCTATTTTTGGCCAATCCTGATATCCACGAAGGGCGCTTCGAATCCGGAGTCTTAATCGGCCCGAAGGTGTCATGCACCAAAAAGGGGCTCCAAATCCGGAGGCTATTTTTGGCCAATCGTGATATCCACGAAGGGCGCTCCGAATCGGAGTCTTAATCGGCCCTAAGGTGTCATGCACCAAAAAGGGGCTCCGAATCCGGAGGCTATTTTTGGCCAATCGTGATATCCACGAAGGGCGCTTCGAATCCGGAGTCTTAATCGGCCCTAAGGTGTCATGCACCAAAAAGGGGCTCCAAATCCGGAGGCTATTTTTGGCCAATCGTGATATCCACGAAGGGCGCTCCGAATCCGGAGTCTTAATCGGCCCTAAGGTGTCATGCACCAAAAAAGGGCTCCAAATCCGGAGGCTATTTTTGGCCAATCGTGATATCCACGAAGGGCGCTCCGAATCCGGAGTCATAATCGGTCCTAAGGTGTCATGCACCAAAAACGGGCTCAGAATCCGGAGGCTATTTTTGGCCGATCGTGATATCCACGAAGGGCGCTCCGAATCCGGAGTCTTTGTTTTGGCTTTGGAAGGCTTAATCGGCCCTTATTAATCAAGGCTTGATAGCGAGCTTGGGAAAACGAGAAACTTTGTATTGCAAAGGTGGAATATGTACAAGTATCAAGCCCACAAGTCGGGTCAATGATAGAATTTACGTAAATGTGTTGAATTCCAAGGCCGTGGCAGGCTTCTTCCTGACATGTCTAAGAGCCGATATGCCCCTGTTCCTACGATGGATTCTATCTGATAGGGGCCGTCCCAGTTTGGACCCAATTTTCCATCGGCCGGTCTCCGGTCGGCTAGAAGTACCTTCTTTAGGACAAAATCTCCTGGCGTGTATCGGCGCAACGGAACTCGCTGATTATACGACTTGGCGAGCTGCTGGTGATACCGTGCCATCGATGCCAGGGCGCGGTCTCTTCGTTCTTCGATTAGAATCAGATCCAGGGCAAGCATCATGCCATTTCGCCCCATATCAAAAACTTGAGATTTCAGAGTTGGGAGGCCGATTTCCAGGGGTAAGATTGCCTGGGTTCCAAAGCATAGAGCAAACGGCGTTTCTCCAGTGGATCTGCTCGGCGTAGTACAATGAGCCCACAATACACTCGGCAATTCTTCGACCCATTTGCCTTTAGCTTTTTCTAGCCTCTTTTTGATGCCGTCCAAGATGGATTTATTAGAGGCTTCGGCTTGACCATTGCTTTGGGGGTAGGCCGGTGTCGAGAAGTAAGGCCGAATGCCATATTTGCTGCATAACTCTCTATATACGCCACAGTCGAACTGGGTGCCATTGTCTGAGATGAGAGCTCTCGGAATGCCGAATCGTGTTATGATGTTTCTCCATACAAAGCGTTTAATGTCGGCATCTCGTATATGTGTTAAAGCCTTCGCTTCGACCCATTTTGTGAAGTAGTCTGTCGCGACGATTAAGAATCGCTTGTTCCCTGGGGCCCTGGGTAATGGTCCTATGATATCAAGTCCCCACTGAGCAAACGGCCAGGGGCTGGTGATAGAGTTCAACCCTTCGGCAGGCAGATGGGTTAATGGGGAGAACTTTTGGCACTGTTCGCATTTTTTTTACATAACTCTCCGCGTCAGCTCTCATTGTCGGCCAATAATATCCCTGTGTTATAGCTCGATGGGCCAGGGAGCGTCCGCTAGAATGGGCACCACAACTGCCCTCATGTATCTCTGTTAGAAGCTCCTCCACTTTGTCGGGGTGCACGCATTCCAAATATGGACCAGAGAGGGACTTTTTGTAAAGCCCTCCTTGCGGATCCAGATAGTATCGCAGGGCTTTATTTCGCAGCTTGTGTGCTTCTTTTTTGTCCTCTGGGAGTTGTTCAGAAGAGAGGAATGCAGCGATGGGGTCCATCCAGCTTGGTGCGGATTTTATAACGTTGACATGGATTTCCTCCGAAGGGCCAATACTCGGCTCCGGGACGAAACCTACTTCGATGGTCCGTTTGATCTCCGAATTGATGGCGGAGGCTAGGCACGCCAAGGCATCCGCATGTGTGTTCTGGTCGCGCGTTATTTGGTTCAGTTCGTGATGGTCAAATTTTGCCAGCAAGGAATTGGCCGTTTTCATGTAGGCCGCCATACGGTCGTTTATTGCCGCGTACTCCCCCTTTAGCTGATTGATTACTAATTTTGAATCACAAAACACAAGCAGACGCCGAGCGCCGAGAAGGTGCGCATTCCGCAGACCGGCTAGAAGGGCTTTGTATTCGGCTTCGTTATTTGATGCTTCGAAGCCAAGCTTGACGGCTTGCTCAATTACTGCGCTGTTTGGAGATATGATTACAACTCCGGCGCCACTACCCCTTTGGTTAGATGATCCATCACAGTATAATTGCCAAATATCCCCGACATAAATTCTCCAGTTTGGCTTTGGTAGAACTTCAGCCTTTGGTCGAACTTCATCAGGTTTGAGGTTGGCAAGCTCGCCGGTGAATTCGGCAACAAAGTCGGCCAACACCTGCCCCTTGATTGCGGTTTTAGGTAAAAACTGAATGTCGTATTGGCCGAGCTCAAGAGCCCATTTTGAAACACGTCCTGATGCTTTTGCACTCCGTAGTACTGATCGGAGGGGATAATCTGTTAGCACCCCAATGCTATGTCCCTGGAAGTAATGCATTAGTTTTCTTGCTGCCATGACTAGGGCTAAGATGAGTTTTTCCAGCGGAAGGTAGCGTGTTTCGGCGTCAACCATTACCTTGCTCACATAATACACTGGCCGTTGCTCCCCCTCCCCCCCTTTTAATAGTACGGCGCTGACGGCCCTATCGGAAACTGCCAGATATAGGATGAGCGGGTCACCAGCGGCGGGTGTTGTCAAGAGAGGTACTGAGCGGAGGTAGGTCTTGAGTCCGTTGAAGGCTAATTCGCATTCGGTGGACCATTCAAAAGCCTTACCCTGCCGTAGTGTCTGAAAGAATTGTCGGAAGCGATCTGTAGACCGGCTGATGAGCCTGTTGAGTGCAACGGCCATCCCCATCAACTTTTGGACTTCTTTTACTAAACGGGGGGAGCTGAGTTCCAAGATTGCTATGACTTGCCTCGGGTTGGCTTCGATTCCTCGGTGATTGACGATGTAACCCAGGAATTTGCCAGAGCCGATTCCGAACGCACACTTGGAAGCGTTCAGTTTTATTCTGTATTTGCGTAAGATGCTGAATGTCTTTTCTAGATCGGTTATATGATTCTGTTCTTCTTTGGACTTGACCACCATATCGTCGATGTATACTTCCATAGTGTGGCCGAGTTGCTCTTTGAACATGGCGGTGACTAGTCTTTGGTAGGTTGCCCCTGCATTCTTCAGCCCAAAGGGCATAACTTTGTAGCAATAGGTTCCTCTTGGGGTGAGGAAGGCAGTTTTGTCCTGGTCATCTGGATGCATGGCGATTTGGTGGTAGCCTTTGTAAGCATCGACGAAGCTCATGTGTTGATGACGTGCCGTCGCATCGACAAGCTGGTCGATTCTGGGTAGAGAAAAACAGTCTTTGGGGCAAGCTTTGTTCAGATCCGTGAAGTCGACGCACACTCGCCAAGTCCCATTTTTCTTTTTCACCACCACTGTATTGGAGAGCCACGTAGGGTAAGTGACTTCTCTAATTGCCCCGGCGTCAAGTAGCCTATCTACCTCCTCAACAATGGCAGCAGTGTGCTCCGCGGCTGACCGTCGGCCTTTCTGAATGATCGGTTTACATTTCGGATCGACATTCAAATGGTGCTGTGAAACTGACGGGTCTATTCCCGGCATTTCGTACGGAGTCCACGCAAAGACGTCAAGGTTGTTGAGCAAGAAAGAGATTAGCTGCTTCCTGTCGGCCCGATTCAGAGAGGCGCCGATCATGAAGAACTTTTCTGGGCTTCCATCAATGCCAACTCGGTTTAAATCTTCCGTGGCCTTCTCATTTGGATACCGCCCAACGTCATCCAGGATCTCCCAATTTGGCACTTCAATGGAGTTTACTTGCAGTTCCTTTGGCGTTCTGGCGGCAAGGAGATAACACGCTTGTGCCAATTTCTGGGATCCGCGGATTTGCTCAATGCCGTGTTTTGTTGGGAAACGTAGCAGTTGATGATAGGTGCTTGGGACGGCCTGCAAGGTATGCAACCACGATCGCCCCATGATGAGATTGTATGGCGATGGCAGCTTGACGACCAAGAATTCCACGTCCACCGTTCTGGAACCTGCTCGAACGGGTAAGCTGATCTTTCCCAATGGGTACTCTGGAGTGGCATTGAAACCGAATAGTGGATAAGGAGCCGGAGTCAGGTCTGACTCATTGAATCCGAGTTTGGTGAAGGTTTTATAATACATAACCTCTGAGGTACTGCCCTGGTTGATAAGAACGCGTTCGATGGTGAACCGGTTTACGCGTAGCTCAACAACCAACGGATCGATGTGAGGGAGTGTTATACGATCAAATCAGAATCGTCAAAGGTGATACTTGGTGTTTCTCGGGGCCGCTTTGTTGGCATGAGTTGCTGTTGGGGGCCTGGATGTGATTGGATCGCATGCACGGCCGGGGCTGCTGGCAGGCTGTATATCATGTGGACGGTGTCAAGCGGAAATGCCTCCTTCGGAAGGGCAGGTGTTTTGACCACACTCCTCCGGACGCATTGGTGGAGACGTTCGTCCTTTGCCAGCTTCTCAAGATGATCTGTTGAGGCATAGCAGCCGTCAGTTTCTTGCTGTCGGGCCCGAGATCGTCAATCATTTGCTCTCGCAGGTCGCTTAGAAGCCTGCGCACCATTTGTTTGGATTTTGCTATTTTCGAGGCCAGATCGCGACGAAGGCATTCGTTCTCAGCGATGATGCTATCCAACCTCTGTTTGGTTTGCTTAGCTTGTGCCATGGTCGCTTGTATTGTCTTTGGCATTGGGTTTGAAGATGAGCAGAGGTCTAAGGCAAGTCTTGCTGCGATGGTTTTTGGTCCGAGCGAGTTTGCTGGAATGAGGTCATCCCTCCGTGCGGTCTTGTCAGTGGCTATCGGAGGATCTTCAGTCACGCCTGCCATGGATGTATTTGAGTATTCCCACAGACGGCGCCAATTGTGGAGAAGTGGTTTGCAAATACTCTTCAGATCCTGGGAGACGCTAGTGATCCTCAGCTAGTCACCTGAAAAGATACAAACACTCCGGTCGGGGGTGCCAGAATTAGCACTCCGACGGACAAGTCAGTTCAGACACTCAAGACAGCTTCTCTACTAAGTTTAGTGAAGTGATTCTTACATACCTTTCTAAATCTTTGGTTCTTGTATTTATACTTGCTTTTTGGGCCTCGGGGCCTGGGCCTACTTTTATCCCATTCCCCCCTTTGTTTATTCGGAGCTACTGACCCCCGGCTGTTTGGCCTTCCTAACGTATTTGGCATCCTAGTCACGCAATATGGAGCCGAATAATGTTTGATTTCTGGGGCACGCATCTTCCGATTCCTCTATTTATTCGGCTCCCACAATTACATAATCTTGACTGAGACGCGATGTGAAAGTAAAAGTGAGAAGAATTCGTATACATCTGAAACATTCTGGGCCAAGTGCCATTCTATTATTTCTGGGCCAAGTGCCATTTTGTTATTTCTGGGCCAAGTGCCATTCTGTTATTTCTGGGCCAAGTGCCATTCTATTATTTCTGGGCCAAGGGCCGTTCTAGTATTTCTAGGCCAAGGGCCGTTCTTTTATTTCCGGGCCTAAGGCCGTTCTGAAAGTAATATAGTATTGGATTAACCTTATGAGCTCTGCAGTCACATACGCATGATTATGAGTTATGACTTAAATTACGCATTGAATTGTCTTGGTACTATTATTCACTGAGCTTCGTTCACTCCACATTTTATCTGTTTCTGTAGGTAATCAACCCGGGAGCCGGTCTTAACTCCTGAAGCTTGCCTACTTTTTGGTCAACCCCATATGTTCAGGCACTTAGTGGATCCATCCCATTTTTGTAGATCTTTGTCAAGCTTTGACGTGTATTCTAACTACCTGACTTGGGTTGTCTGTAATTAATATTTTTGTTATACGCCCATTCTTAGGGCTAGTCCTGCATGTATGTATGTAAGTAACCGGTGCACAGATGCATACTTCTGTATATTATTTTCCTGTCATTATATGTGTGATCCTGGCAAGTCAATAGTAGCTCAATGGATATGTTTTGTTATTATTGTTTGATATTAAATGCTTTCGTTCAGGCCCCTTATATTGTGTATATCAGGTTTAATGCCCATTTCTGAATAGGTCATGCCCGAACTTTTAGGGGCGGGTTCGGGGCATGACAAGTGGTATCAGAGCACGAGTTGCTATCTCACACACGGAACCATTGATCTTTAGGGTGTCTAGAGACGATTTAGGCATCTTGCATGATATTTTGGAAGTACCTAAAAGATCGATAGCAACGTTAAGTGTACTCTGTTAATGCTAACTTCTTTGAATTATGGCTTTGGTGTATAATTGATTGTTGTGTAGATTATGGTGAGAACCAGAGCAGAAGATCTGGAGGATGCTACTTCTGCAGGATTGGACAGGATGGAAAGAATGATTATGGAAATGGCAGAAACTCTACGTCAACAACAACAACAGCCACAACAGTAACTGCCACCACCACCGGTACCTCCACCAGTAGTACAAGATGTCCATGCTGAAGACCGAACTATTACCCTTACAAAGGAGTTCAAAAAGATGAAACCGCCGTCATTCAAAGGAGGGATAGAACCAATGAAAGCCGAGGCACGGGTGTTGGGCATAGAGAAATTATTCGAAGTTTTCCCTTGCACCAAAGCCCAAAAAGTTCAACTGGCTGCTTTCACTCTGCAGGACGAGGCACGAAGATGGTGGATACTTACGAGAACTACTTACCCGGGACTAGCATGGGACAGATTTTTGGAGTTATTTTATGATAAGTACTTTCCCCAAAGTATGCGAGACAAGAAGGTGACCGAATTTGAGACTCTTCGACAAGGAAACAAGACCGTGGCTGAATATGAGGCTCAATTTGCAGAACTAGCACGGTTTGCCTCTCACATGGTAGACACCGATTACAAGAAGGCGCGCAAATTTGAAGGGGGACTAAGGAGTGCTATACTGGACAAGGTCAACATGTTGAAGTTACCCACTTATGTTGACGTGTTGGAGAGAGCTGTTATAGCAGAAGGAAATCTGGCGACTCAGAACCGAATTTCTGAATGGAAGGGGAAGAGGCAAAATACTCAATGGTCAAAGGGAGCAACTACTCCGCCAACTAAGAAGCACAATTCAGGGACCTCCAGCACAACTACTCCTACTCAAGATTCAGCCCCTGTATGTTCAGAATGTGGTTGGAGACACCGTGGGGTTTGTCACCGACTATCTGGCGCATGTTTCTGATGTGGCAAAATGGGTCATCTGATAAGGGATTGTCCTCAATGGAAGCAACAAAATAATAACAAAGCTGTTACAAGTTCAATAGGGTCTGCACCAAATTCCAATACTAAGTCAGCTGCAAAACCTGCGAACAACAAAGACACTACGAGGCAAGGTAGAGTATTTGCACTAGTTCCAGGGGATGTGCAAAATGTTGCGACAGTAGTGTCAGGTACAACCTCGGATCGGAGGCAATGGAAAATTGCCCCTTGTTTGGATGACGCCGCAGCATATTGTAAATAGTCCTCACTAGCGATGATCACGGCTGAACTCTCGGATACAGAGAAGACGAAGATGGTCAAAACCAATATATGGACACAGTCACTTTGAAAGTGTTGGTGGCTGGACTTCAGGATGAAGTTGTCTACGTATCCCAAACATGGGAATCAAGCCTTACGTAGTTCAGGTTAAGGTACAGTCAGGCATTAACCTTCACTTTTTTTTATGCTCTAACTTTTGCCAATGCGCCCGTTGCGGGTTTTCAACCTTGCGAGCTATGTTCTTCTTTTCTTTTCAATTCTTTTCATCTTTTTCTTCTTCTTTTTTTTTTCATCTTTTTGCATTCTTTTCTTTTCTTTTTTTTTTTCTTTTTCTTGCTCTAATTTTTTCCTGGGTCGCCCTTCCAGGTTTTCAGCCCAACGAGCGTCTCAAAGGGTAAAAGTGTAACAAGTCCATGCCAAATGGTTTTGAGATCCTAAAGTCATCTGAATCTAGGAGAGTGGCTGTTGTATTGTTTTGCAGAAGAATTCATCTTCGGCTCTTCGAGCACATCGGACATTGTTTGCCCCTAGTTCGAGGGGCGTTTCTGTTCTAGCTTCACAAGCTTCCTTTGATCTCATCTGATCTTCTTGATCTGACTTTCCTTGCCTCTTGTTCGAGGGCTGCTTCAAATCTGGCCACACAGGCTTCACATGGTGGTTGACCGCTGAACATTCTGACTCCGAGTTCAAGGTCTGAAGGCAAGGGGGGGCGAATCTTAAGGCTGAGAGCGATCCTAGGCTGCACAATCTCAAGAGCGATTCCACACAGGTCGTCGCAGGACTGCGCAAAACATTTTGCTTTTGAAAGTTTTTAAGAAAGCGACAAATCGCTCGCGCTGAAGATAGTGTGGAACCAATCTGGATCAAGCCAGGGTCCTTCTTAGTACTCACGTTAACAAACATGATTTCATTCATTAAGGGCTTAGCATGCCTCTCTTTCTCTCAGTTGATCAAATTTTGCAAAACCCGAGGAATTCCTCCCTCTTCGTTTTCACCGCGGTGTTCAAAAAGTTTTGAAAAACTATAGGTCAATGTAATGAATTCAAGGTGCAGAAGAGCAAGTGAGATGCTCCGCCGTTTCATTCAAACCCTCTGGCACAATTAGCTCAAAGTGGCAATAAGCACGGAAACATGATAGCCGCAACTATTTCATTCAGATTTCCTGGTTGTAACTCGCTCCACAGCAGAGACTGACTCAAAGGGTAATTACAAAAAAAAAAAATGGTGTTCGAGGCAACAACCCTTGAATCACTTGACATTCTACACAATGGAACTGACTCGATACAACAAGACAGACCCTTAAGCAAAAAGACTGACTCAAAACAAAGAGACAGACTAAAAACAAGACCACAAAACTGACTCAACACCCAAGTCAGAAACTACAAAAATTAGCATTCGCCGATGCTCAAAAATAGTACGTGCCAGACGCCATATCCTGAAATAAACCGAGCGCCGCCCGCAGGTGGTCCAACCCCTGATCACATACTTGCAGTATCCTCGAAATCCAACAGCTCAGTGGTGACAGACTTTGCTGAGGTAGGTGGGAAGATGGCCTCAATGTCGATCAAGTCTTGCACTTCATAACGAAGGCGGAAACAACCGTCGGTGCTGTGACCGGTCTATTGGTGGTACGCGTAGCACTGAGTAGCATCATGGGAGAGAGGGAGATTCTTCGGGAGAGGCCGAGGCTCAAGGGGTTTAAGGTGCCCCCTTTCAGCGAGGATCTGGAGCGCCTTAGACAAAGGCATGGAAAAGGCATGGAATACCCTGCGACCTCGCGGCAGGTACTTTGAGCTTTGTGTATTTTTATAGGATGCACTAGCAAAAGGATCGGCAGGTGCTGCTTTGACTTTCTGATCTCTCCCAAATGCAGGGTTAGGAGTGGGAGGAATTGTTCTGGCATGATGGGGCCTATCCCGATCTTCCGCCTGGCTTGAACTGCCCTCGGTTGGAGTGGGGAAAGCATCATCCACAGTCTTAGCCACAACTGCGAATACCTGCTGCATATTCATCCCCCCGGCTTTCAAAGCCTCGACTGCCCACAACAGTTGTTCAATGGGATCAGCATTTGTTCCCACTTTGTTCTTGCCTCTGGCCTCTTGATCGAGGGTTCGGGTTGCTATATCGGAGCGAAACCCGGTTGTTGTTGACACATCATTGCTATAGCTTGAGACAACCTCAGGTTGGCTGAGCTCGATCACAATTCGTCCCAGTAGCGGGGGCTCTTGCGGTACAAAATTCCCAGCATACGATGTGGCTGGTGGCGAAGCCGACATTCCGTAGGCAAGATCAGCCACGGACCTCTGGAGGTCACCAATCATTCCCATCAACTCAAACGTGGTGGGCTCACGAGCTTGAAACAACTGGGGTTCCCAGATCGGGCGCGCAGCAGGCGACCTGGGCGGATGCGGTACATCAACATTGGTCTCATCCTGCAAGATGATTCCTTGGTCTAATGCGGCTACCAGAACCACAATTTCCTCCGAACTTTGGGTCATCATAAGCCCGTTGAACTGATCGGAGATGATGTGACTAGTTGATTGACAGATCCGATATCTGCCTTGCCTCAGCGAGGGAGAACACTAAATCTCTAAACCCAAATCTCTGAACTGAAAGAGAAAGCAAGCAGCATTTCAACCCAACTTTATCAGAACAGACACAGGCATAGCTGAATAACTGTATTCTACTACTGATCACTATTCCCCCAAAATCACTGCCCCAAAAACTGAATCTGATACCCGCAGATATAACTGATCCCCCAAAATACTAATACTGATGTGCTCAGGCCTGGTACTCAGACTTGCAAACTGGTATATGTGTTCCCTGTAGAGATGCACTCTAAAAGCACATAGCAAGTAAAAGAGAGCCAAAACACCCCTATGTTGGGATAAGGTTTCCCTGTCCTATTTTGTCAGGAGTTAGGGTTTCACTACGCACACAGCGGTTTCAAACAACCTACAATCGGGTAAGCAACCTGTCCTAGCTTGGAATGGTCACTATGGATTCCAAATATGCACTAGGTCGAATGGTCAAAGAGGGTGCCCCAGCAACAATCGGGGTTTGTGTTCCATCGTGGCAGAGCCCGTAACCGATCAGCCTTATGGCACGCTTCTCAAAGCGAGCCTCCGGTAAACCGTTCAGGAATAGCAGACGGCAAACATTGTGACTTAGGCGCACCAATGCACATGCAATGCAAAGAAACATATGAGTGTAGTCAAAACAAGATATCATGAGTTCGAGTCAAGTTCTCTAACTCCCCAGCGGAGTCGCCAGAAACTGTAGACGCGCCCTCGGGCTTTGTGCTTCTGCAGTTCAGACTCGTTTTGTGTCGGTTCTTAATCTGACCTCAGAATGTGCAATGTGAGATTGATAAATCACCAAGGAGTCCAAATCCGGCAAATCGTTTTGAGAAAACAGATTTTTAGAAAGAAGTGCCAAACATGGACTGCTTTGCCAGATACAGAGTCACCACCTAAATATTTTATTTTGGGGGAATTTAGGAAACCCTGACTCGTTGCCTAAGGCCACGTGTCCGTCATTACCAAAGTTGTCTCGGCTCGGGAACTTGGGTACGATTGGGGAAGGTCAGCTATGAGCACCCCTTCTCGCCCGATCCGAAGATCGGCCTCTACTAACCATGATATCTAGTTTTGAAAACGTTATGTGTTCTTATTCCGGTTTAATTAGATAATCTTACTATGTGATGCGCACAACACAAAAGTATAAATTATATCGGCTAATTTGGAACAAAGCATCGCATATCCGTTTGTTTGGAAAATGGTTTGAAATTTGCTACTCGCGAGTAGGCTAAAGCACGGATTTCAATGAATTATTCCAACTCAAGCAACCCAGCCTTCACCCACAGGCATTCAGTCAGTTTATATCACATAAGCATATAGCCACATGGTAAGCATGCTGTCATGTTAACATTCACACTCATGCGAGATGCTAAAGCATAAAAAAGCTTACCGAGTACTCCGAGCCAAAACAAAGAACTTGTTAGCAATCAATGTATGATCCAAGTCCATGTTAATTGGCTAATGCATCGCATGCAATAATGCAACTAGAATAGGCTCGGCTAATCCTAGGATGGCATGTGGAATGCAGCAAGTAACACGTATTCAAGTTAGATTTGAAATACTATGCAGTTAGCATGATGCGCCGAGCCCGGTGCATGCAAGACAGATGAATGGATGCACGCATGCAAAGCATAAGGTATGCTAATTTAAATATGCCCTAATACTAACCATCAAAAGCAGGTAAATAAAAGGGAAAAAGAAGTGGGGGTTGGAAGACATGCACACACGCACCCACACTTATTACACAATTCGCCCTCGCTCGGGGGGACTAAAAGAATAATACAAATTAATTAACCTATAAGCTAATTAAATAATTATAGACCAATTAACTAGTTAAGCAAATTAACTAAGCTAATAAAGCAATAAAACAGCCTCGGGAAGAGGGATGCACGCATGCTCGGATTGGCTTCGCTCGGAAATCTACCGCCATGCACAAGCTGCCTCTGTTTGCACTGTTTTCCTCCTCTGAAAACTGTACAAGTCCCAAGGTGTACCCTATGGCCACTGTGGGATGCCACCGGCCGTGAGGAATGGTCACCAGCCATAGAGGAGTGGTCATCGACCACAAAAGAATCCATCGGCCAACAATGGATGGGCGGCCGACTGGCCATATCTTCCTGCAGAACCCTGTTTTGACAGCAACAGAGGGTAAAACAAGGCATGGCAATGCATTTCAAAGCAATGTTTGCACCACCACACCCCTTATCATGTTTATGACTCAAAGGGGGATGGTACTCGATTCTCGGACCGCCAATCACGCATTTCAATGCATGATGACCCAAGAAACCAAGTGTGCCATTTCAATATGGAATGAAATGCAAACAAACAAACACATAAGGCCCAACCTCTATCACTTGATCAAGAGGCAAGGTATGCAAGCATAATGTAACCTAAGCATGCAAGCTAAGTATGCAAACATGCAATGTGTACTAGGCACACAACCTAAGCAAACAAGCATTCAAGGCATGCAACAACCATGCTAATGGCAAGCATGCAACAACACATGGGGCAAACATGTAAAAACATGTTAAGCAACCTAAAACCAAAAAAATGCATGCCAAATGCACTATCATTTAAGCATGTGACAAGATGTTTATGGGCCAAGTATGTGACAACATGCAAGGCCAATGTACACACAAATATTCATGCACACAAAGTCCAACACTTATGCATAAAGAGGCAGCTTGTAAGCGTACTTAACATGGACGAATAGCATACATGATAAGCTTTGAAAAACATGTAGAAGATGATGCCAAATCAACCTACCAATGCAAGCAAAACATGCAACCAAGCCCAAGGACTTAAGCTATGGTCATGTGACACATGAAGCCAATGACCAAAGCGGACCAAAACAGTCCCAAATCATGCCAATGTAAGCCCCAAAAACCACTTAGATGGCATCCAAATAACCTAATCTTAGAGGCATGCACAATGGTACAAACATGGAGCATGAAATACCAACCTTTTGAAGCATTAAAGGGGCATCAAATGCAAGCATACAAGCATGCCATATGGACTGAAATGATGTTATAAGTGGCGCCAAACCACTGAAACAAGCCAAGTAATGCATGCTCAAGACTCACACACCTAAGGCTAACAAGCCAAAATGCAAGGTGGCTATACAAAGCATGTCATGGATGGCCGAAACAACTCCAAACAAACCTTAAGCATACTAAAACATGCACAAAAGCTTCACAAAGCTAAGCCAAAACAAGTAAGCATAGTGGTCTAGATGCTAAGTACATGTTAAGGCAATTAATGGCATTACAAGACAAGTATGCAAAGCAAGCATGGTGTGTCTAGACCAACTAAAAACAGTGCTATATCATGGCAAAATAAGCACAAATAACACTTAAGACATGGCCAACATGCACTTAAACAAGATGCTCACACATGAGGCTAAAATGGCCAATATCGAAGGCAACAAGGAGAGGGGATGACCCTCTCCTTCTTAGGACCTTAAAGCACCATCCCCACCATTGAAATCCCTCTGGATTTCAGTGGTGAGGAGGCCCAAACAAGGTGGTCCCGGAGCTCACCAAAATAGCACAAAATGGGGGCCAAACAAGGCCTAAAAGGGGTCAAACAACCCCAAACACCAAAGCAACCTTAAACAACTATTTTAAGAACGTAAAATCAGAACTTTTATGTGTTATAAGTTAAGCTGAAAAACAAATGCAGGGATGGCCAAAAGCCTATGCAAAAATGGGGAATAAAAGGGTAAAATTCTTATCCTTGAAGACCTCTTTCAAGAACACAAGACCAGCAGCCTTTCCAAGCTTAGATCAACTCAAGAACTCTGAAAATCACTCCTTAGCACCTCAATAGCCAAAGGAAGGTGTAACTCTAGGTGTTTGTGTGCAAAACTACGAACAAAACACCTTAATACACACACAATATGGAAGAGAGGGAGATATAGAGATAGAATAGCTACACAACTTCTAACCCTAATCTAGAGCTCTAGAACTCAACCCTTTAACCCTTGAGGAGGGAGGAGAAGGCCTCCCTTTATAGAGATTCACTCTTGCAAAGCTTACAAAACAAGCTAAGTGAGAGTGAAATCCCTCCATACATGTGTATGGAGGGGGTGCAAAGTGGGTGTCCGCTAGCACAACTGGCGCAAAATATCTGCCAAAAGCAGATGCACAGTGATCGGCCAGCCAAAAATGACAAATTGGCCAAAGCAATGGTCGGCCGACCACAAAGAGTGCCGGCCGGCCAAACATTTGGCCGATGGCAACAAAACAATGGTCGGTGGCCTCAAGCCATGGCCAGTGAGGTGTGGGGATGGCCAACAAGCCATTCCCTGCCCCTCAAAAGCAAAACACAAGTGTTTGGTGAAAAACCAAACACAAAACAGTCGAGTCGAGAGGTCTTAAGACAAGGCACGCGGCCGAGACCTCCAAGAACTCAGGACGAACACGAACATGGATGATCACCAAGTGTTTAAACGGCGACGTCCAAGTTTTGAGGACGGTCAAAAATGGGGTGTCTACAGTTGCCCCTCTTTGACAGAACTCGAAAGTCATAACAATGACGGGAGTGAGTGTCAAAGCCCAGAGACGACCCATTTTTGACAAGGCCAAAGACTCAGACAAAGCATACAAGCTACAAGTAAAGATATGCGCCCGAGGGCAGGGGCAAAATGCAACTGACAATGCAAGAAGCCGAACATAACTTATGATCATGGAAAGAAAGCTGTAACGAAGCATATACATACAATAAATGCAACAGTTTTAAGCTAGAAAACACAAATCCAACTACATTACAATGCAGAAAGGATGTAAGAGAATTATGTAATTCTCGCTATGTTTCACGCGGAGAATACAATACCTTTCCGGTTCGTCTGGTTGCACCAGCTTCAAATGAACCGTACATACAATATTGTGCCTGTAAAAGAGAGAAACTTAACAGGTATGATATCGTTAGCAACATGCATAATAGTGCACGTTAAGACTGCGTGACAACGCATGTGAAGGAGTGCATGACAATGCAACGTATGCACAAAATGATAATGCAATATTTACAAAACTATGCATAAACAATGCAAATGATATGTAATGCATTTGAAACGTAATCAAACCATAAGCAGTTCAAAACCACACAAATATCATAAAGATGATGGAGATGCAAAGTCCGTCTACCATAGAAAAGGTGCTGACACCCTCAAACCACAATACCAACAGTGGAATAGGCACGTACATATGCAGAACTATGAGTGTGTAGACGGAACACAAGATACAAGTAATTGGGTGGGATGATATAAGTGAGGCATGCTCTGCTCAGGAGAGATCGTGATCCTAAATGCTGGATGCAACAAATTACACTACAATGTAATATATACAATGGATAAGGCATGCAGCCAAACCGTATCTTGCCTAGGAAAGGCATGGGCACATACAAACCATGTTTAACACAGAAACGGTGCCGTCACCCACAACACTAGGTGCGTACACATAATATCATAACTGTGCTTCAACGCGAAAGGTATGGGCACATACCAGACCAAGCTCAACATGGAACGGCGCGAGCCATAGATGGGAGTGATGCAATTGAATGCATGCAATACAATGCAATATATATACAATATAAAATGTAATGGAAAGATTGGGCCTGCGACCAAAACATATCTTTCCTAGGAAAGGCATAGACACATACAAACCACGTTTAACACGGAAACGGTGTCGTCACCCACAACACTAGGTGCGTACACATAATATCATAACCGTGCTTCAACGCGAAGAGTACGGGCACATACCAGACCAAGCTCAACACGAAACGGCGCAAGCCATAGATGGATGTGATGCAGTGAATGCATGCAATCTACAATGCAATATATATACAATATAAAATGTAATGGAAAGATAGGGCCTGCGGGCAAAACATATCTTGCCTAGGAAAGGCATGGACACATACAAACGACGTTTAACATGGAAACGGTGCCGTCACCCACAACACTAGGTGCTTACACATAATATCATAACCGTGCTTCAACGCGAAGAGTACGGGCACATACCAGACCAAGCTCAACATGGAAAGGCGCAAGCCGTAGATGGATGTAATGCAGTGAATGCATGCAAGCTACAATGTAATATGTACAATATGCAAGGAAACTATGTATGATGATGCAATATATACAATGATGCACGTATGTAAATGCCATATTTACAGTGAATTATATACAATGAATGCATGACAATGCAAGGTATGTACAATACAATGAATGCATGACAATGCAACTGGACTTAAATGCGCGACAACGCATGTTCTCTTTGAAATGCATGACAATGCATGCGAGGTACGCATGATGATGCGTGACAAGGACCATGCATGACGATGCATGTAAGGTGCGCATGACGATGCGGCCTAAGATCAAACCTACCAAAAAGCCGTTTGGGCACGACAAACACCAAAGGACTTGCACCTTCAGAGGATTTAAGGTCTCCTAGACCATCGGGATTTAAGTCTCCCTAGACCGAATAGAGATGCATAACAATGCAAGTCGTGCACGTTACAACGCGTGTATGCATGCATAACGATGCAACGTATTTAAAGTAGTTTCCGAACCTCACAAGTTGAAAGAAAAGGATACAAAAAGGATACACCTTGAACGTATTCGAGGATAGCACATAGGAGACACGGCACAGAGACCGGTTAAGCTTCGGAAATGCATTTTCTTGCACTGTGTTGAGCAATGGAGGCCCCAAACCACTTATCTGACCCAAACAAGGGTGTAGGAGGCTCACCGGCCATCGGGGGAGGTCACCGGCCATCCATCGGCCACCAAAAAAGTCCATCGGCCACATATTTGGCCGACTGGCCAACAATGTGGCCGATCGGCCAAAAATTCCTGTATTGGGGCAGTTTTGTCTTTTCGACCGTGGGTCTTTAAATATAGGGCTTGAAGCCCTATTTTTCCACTTCCCTCTTGCTCAAAAATTCTTTCCCCTTCCTTCTAGTTGATTTTCCAACTTTCTATCCCCGTCTTTCCTCGATTTTAGAGCCCGTTTCGTCGTTCGATTCGCGAAACCCTCGCCATTTTGCACGTTTTGAATCGAACAAATCTTTGTTTCGGTGTCTTTTTCTCGATTTCTGCCACTCGAGGTTTGTTTCCCTCGAGTTTACCTTGATCTCTATGCCTTTTCCGCGCCCTGACGTTTCAGCCCATTTTCCGCCCTCTCGGGGTTGACTTTCCAGTTGACTTTTCATATTCTCACCTGGTTTTCACATTTCCGGCCATTTTCACACCCTCTCTGAGATGGCAGACGACATTCCAGGTAGCGGGGCTCCCCCGGAGATGGATGTGGACCCAGAGGCCGAGCTCTTGCCGCTTCACATCCGGCCGTTCGATCCGGCGGCCTACAGACCGGCAATTCATGTGTTGCCTCCTGACGGGCTTCGCCAGTTTAGGAGTTTTGACAGGAGGGTACCACCAGAGCTGCTTCTGCGCGAGCCTGAGACACATCTGTCATACGGCGCTTCCGAGGTATACTCTTTCCCGTTTCATTTTTTGCAAAGTAGAACACTTAACTGCAGTAGTTGATTCTGTTCTTTTAACTGTTTAACTCGGGTACACCGATATAACATATGCTATAGTCCACTGCGAACACATTTGCACCTGATATCTGTTTGAACTTGAACACGCGCACACACGCTGTATTTTCCCTGAACCACTCAAACACACTAACACATCATACACTGTAGTTCACTGCAAGCACACCAGCACCCGATGTCTGTTTGAATCTAAACACGCGCACACACGCTATATCTATACTGAACCACTCGAAAGCACTGATACATCATATGCTGTAGTTCACTGTAAGCACACCGGCACCCGATGTCTGTTTGAACTTGAACACGTGCACACACGCTGTATTGTTACCAATTCTGAATGCTCTTTAAAACTGTATATTGAATATTGCTTCGCAACTGTTTGCTTTTGGATACAAGGGGATTCCTATGCCTTCCGGGGGTATGGGAATGTTGTCGCCCGAGGGTGGTACCGGACGCAGTCCGCCATATTGTTGATCAGGCCGGCTTCGGCACGTTCTGCAGAGGGCTGTCGCGCCTCACTGTGAGCAGGCCTCTTCTTGCCGCTCTGGTGGAGAGGTGGTGGGACACCATCGACTCCTTCCACTTCTCCGCCACTGGGGAGATGACGATGACTCCCTTCGACTTCTCGATGCTCACAGGCATCCGGGTAGGGGGTGATCCGATCCCCTTCGATATAGACATGGACGAGTGGGATGCTGCCCAGGTATACTTGCTCGGCGAGGTGCCACCTCTTGCTCATCCAGGATTCGTCAGATATTCATGGTTCGAGGACCACTTTAGGATTCAGCCAGCCTTAGCTGAGGGGGCACCGATGACTCAGGAGGAGGTGGAGCAGTACGCACGCGGCTTCCTCATGTTCCTGCTGGGGACCACTATCTTCGTCGACTGGGCGAATACTGTGCCCCTCTGCCTGCTGAGTGCACTTGTAGATATGACCAGGATCCTGCGCTACGACTGGGGTGCGGCAACCTTGGCCACACTCTATGGATACATGAGCTCATCCTCCCGTTGCAGCGGGCAGTTGCTCGGGGGCTACTGGCGAGCTTGGGAGGTACATCTTCTTCTTCTGCTTTACATTTCTGCTTTTCATTCTCTGTACTCTGTACACTGTACACACTGCGGTTTGCTTCACGCTGACTGTATACCGCACACACGGCACACATATAATCTGCTTTACACTGACTGTATACTGTACACACTGTACACTCTACATAGTACACTGCACACTACACGGTTCTGCAATTTCTGCTTTATTCTGCATTCTGCTTTGTCTGATAAGCATACTGGTATTTGCTCTGCAGTTGTGGGTCTACGCCTACTTCCCGAGGCTTGCCCCAGTACCAGACGAGGAGATCCCCCTCGGCGTCTCATTCTCTCGTCGCTTTGACGTGAGATGCGTGCGGAGACCCCGGGAGTCGTTCATATTCTTCCGCCGCTACTTTAACACCATTACCACCGCAGAGGTATGTTAGAGTTTATTTAAGCTTTGCTTTGCATTGTATTTTCAATAACAGTAGATAACAAACTGCATTTCAATTTCAGATCACTTAGCAGCCTTGGGCTCCATTGCCAGCTGCAGTTCGAGACCGGTATGAGGGTGCTCGGGAGACAGCCCAATTCAGGATTCTATTGGAGGGCCCGGTCTGTCGGGCTTGGTACCTAGGTAAGCGCTTCCTGTGCCAGACCTTAGGTTTACCAGAGCAGATAGTTCCAGGTCCGCCCCTTGTCCATATGAGGGACACTGAGAGATTCACCCTCGAGCAGATGGTCGATTACACGATCGGCTGGGATGCGGAGGGCTTCAGGGGCGAGGGCAACTACACGGAGTACGTCCAGACATACATCATGCGGCCTCTGAGCAGTGGCCGTCGAGCTGAGAGAGAGAGGCCTGCGGCACCGGCAGCTAGGACAGGAGCGGGAGCAGGAGCATCGAGAATGGTTCGGGTCCGTGGCAGGAGTGGGACCCGGAGAGGACGGGGGCTAGTTAGCCAGCACTGCCCGCGACGATGACATGCCGAGGGCAGGATGGGGAGACTTACCAGATCCCCATCACTCCCCCTCCGGCTGATCACGAGCTAGTCGGGTTCTACGACTTGCCTCCGGTATGTACTACTGCGTTTTGTATTTTGTACCATCATTTCATTTCATTTGATATTCTGCAGAATACTGATGCTTCTAATACTTTTGCAGGCTTCCTCTGAGTACACTCGTCAGTCCCTGGAGCTGACCGCCTCTGTGATGGAGATGTTCCAGCGGAGCCTCGACCTGCTGGCCATTTATGGGATCCCGGTAAGCTTTTCTGACCATAGTCTCAAACTCTACACAAACTGTTTCTCATAATCTGATGCATCGCATTATCAACACAACACTTGATATACGGCCCTTACGACATTTGATACACTGTATCCCATAGACTGTTCATAGCATTTGCTCATGGCATTCATACACTGCTCTCAGTTACTGCATTCTGTTCTGACATACTGCTCATAGCGTTCATACACTGTACCCATACACTGTATTCTGTACTCATACACTGCTCACGACATTCATACACTGTACTCATACACTGTATTCTGTACTCATACACTGTTCACGGCATTCATACACTGTACTCATACACTGTATTCTGTACTCATATACTGCTCACGGCATTCATACACTGTACTCATACTCTGCTTTGCGTAGCGTACTGATGCATTTTCCATTTGTGCTTTTCAGCCTCCATTCCAGATTCCTACTACAGGAGGTGCTCCAGTTGGGCCTTCTGTGCCCGCCCGAGGAGGAGGGCGAGATGGCAGAGTATATCCTCGCACCAAAGCGGGGCACACTCATATTGGGAGTAGCTCTCGAGCACCAGTTCCCGATGATGACGAGTCTGAGGCCGAGGCAGAGGCGGAGACAGAGTCATCTGAGGAGGAGACCGGAGATGGCTCGGACTCAGATGACGGTGCTGATGACGATGCTCCTGGACCTTCGACCAAGAAGAGGACGAGGACAGACCCGTAGGCCTGAGATGATTGATGCTGATCCAGATTTTTGCTGCTTTTCTTCTTTTTGTTTGTACTTTGCTTTTTTACTGGTAGCTTGAGTACCTTGTACTGCCGCAGGCAGGTTTTTATTTTCTCCAAAGCTATGTACTTGGAAAGATGATGAAATGAAACAAACTTTTTGTCTGAAAAAGTGTCATATTTGTATATTCCATGCATAGCATCGCATTGCATCATATTACACCTCAATGTAAATGAGATTGATCTCCTGTCTGAAAATCAAACACTTGTATTGCAATAACCAGGTAATGAACCAGCTAACGACAAAACAACTTGTACGACCCACTACTCATTTTGAACACACAGCCCATAACACAGCGCTTGGTTTACTCGGCACACAGCCCATACACACAGCTCATTCTGAACACATAGCCCATAACACAGTATTCTGCTTATTTGCACACGACCCATTCTGAACAAACAATTCAATCTTGAAAAGACGGGATGTTCACTGTTTTCAAGTGACCGGGGGTTGAACCCCTGTGGTTTTACAAAAGAACCAAATCTGTTTTGCATAAATGTGGAGAATGGCACAGCACTCTGAGCACAAAACGATTTGAGAAAAGGGTTTTCAAACGGGTATTGAGCCTACAACTGAACACAGTGAAAAAGACTCAACAATGAAAAACAAAAAGTAAACAACCTAAACACAACGAGACACGCTCGGAACAGACCCAAAACAAGAGTTAAGGTAAACAAAACAAAAGACACGCCACACATACGTGTTACAAAGACAAGAGACCTCTCGGTTAGCGAGGAGCCAGTTTCTTCGGGTATTGTTTCCCACCCTTTCTTATTTGTGATTCTCACACCACTCGACCCTTAGGCTCGGTTTTTCTTTCAAAACCCTTTTGCCCACTTTTCTCTCAACTTACACCTCTCTATTCTTCAATCTCTCATTTTTCATCCCTCCCCAGATATGGTTGGTGGATAACCAAGAGGTAGCGGGTTCATGCCCAACACAACCAGCTCGCGGCTATTTCTTCTGGTGACATTTAGTCGATGCCCTGGATGAGGGAGTGGAGTGTCCTAGTCCATTCCAATTCGTGCTTTGCACGTGGTTTGATACCTCGTTGCTTGGAGGATGTTGAGAGCTTTCAGCCCTTTTGTTGTGCCCTTGTTGGTAGGTAGAGTGCCCTTCTGACAAGTATGTTGACGATGGGGGGAAGACAGAACACCTGACTCAACTGTGCCCCTAGTTCATCATTTTGACCCTTTTTTGTTTTGGCTTTCTACTAAAACAATTTTGACCAAAATGAGAGTTAGATTAACATGCTTGTTCAATTTTTGATTTCAAAATCATGTAAGTCAGGCTATGAGCACTGAAAATTTTCCTTTTTGGGTCCAAGAAAATGGTCCAGCTTTTGGAAGAATGAAATAATTTTTGAGAAATTAGTCAACCTCAGTAAAAATTCTCAAAAACTATTTTCGCAAACGGTCAACGCTCAACGAGCATGGAACCTACCCTTGAGGTGTACAACCTCGGATCGGAGGCAATGGAAAATTGCCCCTTGTTTGGACGGCATTGCACGGCAACGGAAAGTTGCCCCTGGTTTGAATGGCGACCCATGGCAACGGAAAGTTGCCCCTTGTTTGGATGACGCCGCAGCATATTGTAAACAGTCCTCACTAGCGATGATGACGGCCGAACTGTCGGATACATAGAAGACGAAGATGGTCAAAACCAATATATGGACACAGTCACTTTGAAAGTGTTGGTGGCTGGACTTCAGGATGAAGTTGCCTACGTATCCCAAACATGGGAATCAAGCCTTACGTAGTTCAGGTTAAGGTACACTCAGGTATTAACCTTCACTTTTTTTATGCTCTAACTTTTGCCAAGGCGCCCGTTGCGGGTTTTCAACCTTGCGAGCTATGTTCTTCTTTTCTTTTCAATTCTTTTCATCTTTTTCTTCTTCTTTTTTTTCATCTTTTTTTTTTCTTTTTGCATTCTTTTCTTTTCTTTTTCTTTTTTTTTTCTTTTTCTTGCTCTAATTTTTGCCTGGGTCCCCCTTCCGGGTTTTCGGCCCAGCGAGCCTCTCAAAGGGTAAAAGTGTAACAAGTCCATGTCAAATGGTTTTGAGATCCTAAAGTCATCTGAATCTAGGAGAGTGGCTATTGTATTGTTTTGCAGAAGAATTCATCTTCGACTCTTCGAGCACATCGGACATTGTTTGCCCCTAGTTCGAGGGGCGTTTTTGTTCTAGCTTCACAAGCTTTCTTTGATCTCATCTGATCTTCTTGATCTGACTTTCCTTGCCTTTTGTTCGAGGGCTGCTTCAAATATGGCCACACAGGCTTCACATGGTGGTTGACCGCTGAACATTCTGACTTCAAGTTCAAGGTCTGAAGGCAAGGGGGGGCGAATCTTGAGGCTGAGAGCGATCCTAGGCTGCACAATCTCAAGAGCGATTCCACACAGGTCGTCGCAGGACTGCGCAAAACATTTTGCTTTTGAAAGTTTTTAAGAAAGCGACAAATCGCTCACGCTGAAGATAGTGTGGAACTAATCTGGATCAAGCCAGGGTCCTTCTCAGTACTCACGTTAACAAACATGATTTCATTCATTAAGGGCTTAGCATGCCTCTCTTTATCTCAATTGATCAAATTTTGCAAAACCCCAGGAATTCCTCCCTCTTCGTTTTCACCGCGGTGTTCAAAAAGTTTTGAAAAACTATAGGTCAATGTAATGAATTCGAGGTGCAGAAGAGCAAGTGAGATGCTCCGCCGTTTCATTCAAACCCTCTGGCACAATTAGCTCAAAGTGGCAATAAGCACGGAAACATGATAGCCGCAGTTATTTCATTCAGATTTCCTGGTTGTAACTCGCTCCACAGCAGAGACTGACTCAAAAGAAAGCAAAAGGGTAATTACAAAACAAAAATGGTGTTCGAGGCAACTACCCTGGAATCACCTGACATTCTATACAATGGGACTGACTCTATACAACAAGACAGACCCTTAAGCAAAAAGACTGACTCAAAACAAAGAGACAGACTAAAAACAAGACCAAAGAACTGACTCAACACCCAAGTCAGAAACTACAAAAATTAGCATTCGCAGATGCTCAAAAATAGTGCGTGCCAGACGCCACATCCTGAAATAAACTGAGCGCCGCCCATAGGTGGTCCAACCCCTGATCACATACTTACAGTATCCTCAAAATCCAACAGCTCAGTGGTGATAGACTTTGCTGAGGTAGGTGGGAGGATGACCTCATTGTCGATCAAGTCTTGCACTTCATGACGAAGGCGGAAACAACCGTCGGTGCTGTGACCGGTCTGTTGGTGGTACGCGCAGTACTGAGTAGCATCATGTGAGAGAGGGAGATTCTTCGGGAGAGGCCGAGGCTCAAGGGGTTTAAGGTGCCCCCTTTCAGCGAGGATCTGGAGCGCCTTAGACAAAGGCATGTAAAGGGCGTGGAATACCTTGCGACCTCGAGGCAGGTACTTCGAGCTTTGTGTATTTTTACTGGATGCACTAGCAAAAGGATCGGCAGGTGCTGCTTTGACTTTCTGATCTCTCCCAGATGCAGGGTTAGGAGTGGGAGGAACTGTTCTGGCATGACAGGGCCTATCCCGATCTTCCGGCTTGAACTGCCCTCGGTTGGAGTGGGGAAAGCATCATCCACAGTCTTAGCCACAACTGCGAATACTTGCTGCTTATTCATCCCCCCGGCTTTCAAAGCCTCGACTGCCCACAGCAGTTGTTCAATGGGATCAGCATCTGTTCCCACTTTGTCCTTGCCTCTGGCCTCTTGATCGAGGGATAGGGTTGCTATATTGTAGCGAAACCCGGTTGTTGTTGACACATCATTGCTATAGCTTGAGACAACCTCAAGTTGGCTGAGCTCGATCACAATTCGTCCCAGTAGCGGGGGCTCCTGCGGTACAAAATTCCCAGCATACGATGTGGCTGGTGGCGAAGCCAACATTCCGTAGGCAAGATCAGCCACGGACCTCTGGAGGTCACCAATCATTCCCATCAACTCAAACGTGGTGGGCTCACGAGCTTGAAACAACTGGGGTTCCCAGATCGGGCGCGCAGCAGGCGACCTGGGCGGATGCGGTACATCAACATTGGTCTCATCCTGCAAGATGATTCCTTGGTCTAATGCGGCTACCAGAACCACAATTTCCTCTGAACTTTGGGTCATCATAAGCCCGTTGAACTGATCGGAGATGATGTGACTAGTTGATTGACGGATCCGATATCTGCCTTGCCTCAGCGAGGGAGAACACCAAATCTCTGAACCCAAATCTTTGAACTGAAAGAGAAAGCAAGCAGCATTTCAGCCCAACTTTATCAGAACAGACACAGGCGTAGCTGAATAACTGTATTCTACTACTGATCACTGTTCCCCCAAAATCACTGCCCCAAAAACTGAATCTGATACCCGTAGATATAACTGATCCCCCAAAATATTGATGTTGATGTGCTCAGGCCTGGTACTTAGACTTGCAAACTGGTATATGTGTTCCCTGTAGAGATGCACTCTAAAAGCACATAGCAAGTAAAAGAGAGCCAAAACACCCCTATGTTGGGGTAAGGTTTCCCTGTCCTATTTTGTCAGGAGTTAGGGTTTCACTACGCACACAGCGGTTTCAAATAACCTACAATCGGGTAAGCAACCTGTCCTAGCTTGGAATGGTCACTATGGATTCCAAATATGCACTAGGTCGAATGGTCAAAAAGGGTGCCCCGGCAACAACCGGGGTTTGTGTTCCATCGTGGCAGAGCCCGTAATCGGTTAGCCTTATGGCACGCTTCTCAAAGCGAGCCTCCGGCAAACCGTTCAGGAATAGCAGACGGCAAATACTGTGACTTAGGCGCACCAATGCACATGCAATGCAAAGAAACACATGAGTGTAGTCAAAACAAGATATCATGAGTTCGAGTCAAGTTCTCTAACTCCCCAGCAGAGTCGCCAGAAACTGTAGACGCACCCTCGGGCTTTGTGCTTCTACAGTTCAGACTCGTTTTGTGTCGGTTCTTAATCTGACCTCACAATGTGCAATGTGAGATTGATAAATCACCAAAGTGTCCAAATCCGACAAATCGTTTTGAGAAAACAGATTTTTAGAAAGAAGTGCCAAACATGGACTGCTTTGCCAGATACAGAGTCACCACCTAAATATTTTATTTTGGGGGAATTTAGGAAACCCTGACTCGTTGTCTAAGGCCACGTGTCCGTCATCACCAAAGTTGCTTCGGCTCGGGAACTTGGGTACGATTGGGGAAGGTCAGCTATGAGCACCTCCTCTTGCCTGATCCAAAGATCGGTCTCTACTAACCATGATATCTAGTTTTGAAAATGTTATGTGTTCTTATTCCGGTTTAATTAGATAATCTTACTATGTGATGCGTACAACACAAAAGTATAGACCAGATCGGCTAATTTGGAACAAAGCATCGCATATCCGTTTGTTTGGAAAATGGTTTGAAATTTGCTACTCGCGAGTAGGCTAAAGCACGGATTTCAATGAATTATTCCAACTCAAGCAACCCAGCCTTCACCCACAGGCATTCAGTCAGTTTATATCACATAAGCATATAGCCACATGGTAAGCATGCTGTCATGTTAACATTCACACTCATGCGAGATGCTAAAGCATAAAAAAGCTTACCGAGTACTCCGAGCCAACACAAAGAACTTGTTAGCAATCAATGTATGATCCAAGTCCATGTTAATTGGCTAATGCATCACATGCAATAATGCAACTAGAATAGGCTCGGCTAATCCTAGGATGGCATGTGGAATGCAGCAAGTAACACGTATTCAAGTTAGATTTGAAATACTATGCAGTTAGTATGATGCGCCGAGCCAGGTGCATGCAAGACAGATGAATGGATGCACGCATGCAAAGCATAAGGTATGCTAATTTAAATATGCCCTAATACTAACCATGAAAAGCAGGTAAATAAAAGGGAAAAAGAAGTGGGGGTTGGAAGACATGCACACACGCATCCACACTTATTACACAATTCGCCCTCGCTCGGGGGGACTAAAAGAATAATACAAATTAATTAACCTATAAGCTAATTAATTAATTACAGACCAATTAACTAGTTAAGCAAATTAACTAAGCTAATAAAGCAATAAAACAGCCTCGGGAAGAGGGATGCACTCATGCTCGGATTGGCTTCGCTCGGAAATCTACCGCCATGCGTAAGCTGCCTCTGTTTGCACTGTTTTCCTCCTCTGAAGACTGCACAAGTCCCAAGGTGTACCCTATGGCCACTGTGGGATGTCACCGGCCACGAGGAATGGTCACCGGCCATAGAGGAGTGGTCATCGACCACAAAAGAATCCATCGGCCAACAATGGATGGCCGGCCGGCACTGAAGATGGCCGACCGGCCATATCTTCCTGCAGAACCCTGTTTTGACAGCAGCAGAGGGCAAAACAAGGCATGGCAATGCATTTCAAAGCAATGTTTGCACCACCACACCCCTCATCATGTTTATGACTCAAAGGGGGATGGTACTCGATTCTCGGACCACCAATGACGCATTTCAATGCATGATGACCCAAGAAACCAAGTGTGCCATTTCAATATGGAATGAAATGCAAACAAACAAACACATAAGGCCCAACCTCTATCACTTGATCAAGAGGCAAGGTATGCAAGCATAATGTAACCTAAGCATGCAAGCTAAGTATGCAAACATGCAATGTGTACTAGGCACACAACCTAAGCAAACAAGCATTCAAGGCATGCAACAACCATGCTAATGGCAAGCATGCAACAACACATGGGGCAAACATGTAAAAACATGTTAAGCAACCTAAAACCAAAAAAATGCATGCCAAATGCACTATCATTTAAGCATGTGACAAGATGTTTATGGGCCAAGTATGTGACAACATGCAAGGCCAATGTACACACAAATATTCATGCACACAAAGTCCAACACTTATGCATAAAGAGGCAGCTTGTAAGCGTACTTAACATGGACGAATAGCATACATGATAAGCTTTGAAAAACATGTAGAAGATGATGCCAAATCAACCTACCAATGCAAGCAAAACATGCAACCAAGCCCAAGGACTTAAGCTATGGTCATGTGACACATGAAGCCAATGACCAAAGCGGACCAAAACAGTCCCAAATCATGCCAATGTAAGCCCCAAAAACCACTTAGATGGCATCCAAATAACCTAATCTTAGAGGCATGCACAATGGTACAAACATGGAGCATGAAATACCAACCTTTTAAAGCATTAAAGGGGCATCAAATGCAAGCATACAAGCATGCCATATGGACTGAAATGATGTTATAAGTGGCGCCAAACCACTGAAACAAGCCAAGTAATGCATGCTCAAGACTCACACACCTAAGGCTAACAAGCCAAAATGCAAGGTGGCTATACAAAGCATGTCATGGATGGCCGAAACAACTCCAAACAGACCTTAAGCATACTAAAACATGCACAAAAGCTTCACAAAGCTAAGCCAAAACAAGTAAGCATAGTGGTCTAGATGCTAAGTACATGTTAAGGCAATTAATGGCATTACAAGACAAGTATGCAAAGAAAGCATGGTGTGTCTAGACCAACTAAAAATGGTGCTATATCATGGCAAAATAAGCACAAATAACACTTAAGACATGGCCAACATGCACTTAAACAAGATGCTCACACATGAGGCTAAAATGGCCAATATCGAAGGCAACAAGGAGAAGGGATGGCCCTCTCCTTCTTAGGACCTTAAAGCACCATTCCCACCATTGAAATCTCTCTGGATTTCAGTGGTGAGGAGGCCCAAACAAGTTGGTCCCGGAGCTCACCAAAATAGCACAAAATGGGGGCCAAACAAGGCCTAAGAGGGGTCAAACAACCCCAAACACCAAAGCAACCTCAAACAACTATTTTAAGCACTTAAAATTAGAACTTTTATGTGTTATAAGTTAAGCTTAAAAACAGATTCAAGGATGGCCAAAAGCCTATGCAAAAATGGGGAATAAAAGGGTAAAATTCTTACCCTTGAAGACCTCTTTCAAGAACACAAGACCAGCAGCCTTTCCAAGCTTAGATCAACTCAAGAACTCTGAAAATCACTCCTTAGTACCTCAGTAGCCAAAGGAAGGTGTAACTCTAGGTGTTTGTGTGCAAAACTATGAACAAAACACCTTAATACACACACAATATGGAAGAGAGGGAGATATAGAGATAGAATAGCTACACAACTTCTAACCCTAATCCAGAGCTCTGGAACTCAACCCTCTAACCCTTGAGGAGGGAGGAGAAGGCCTCCCTTTATAGAGATTCACTCTTGCAAAGCTTACAAAACAAGCTAAGCAAGAGTGAAATCCCTCCATACACGTGTATCGAGGGGGTGCAAAGTGGGTGCCAGGTAGCACAGCTGGCACAAAATATCTGCCAAAAGCAGATGCACAGTGATCGGCCAGCCAAAAATGACAAGTTGGCCAAAGCAATGGTCGGCCGACCACAAAGAGTGCCGGCCGGCCAAACATTTGGCCGATGGCAACAAAACAATGGCCGGTGAGGTGTGGGGATGGCCAACAAGCCATTCCCTGCCCCTCAAAAGCAAAACACAAGTGTTTGGTGCAAAACCAAACACAAAACAGTCAAGTCGAGAGGTCTTGAGGCAAGGCGCGGCCAAGACCTCCGAGAACTGAGGATGAACACGAACATGGATGATCACCGAGTGTTCAAACGGTGACGTCTAAGTCTTGAGGACGGTCAAAAATTGGGTGTCTACAACATGCCTCGTGGTTTTCAATGCATCCGGGAAGCACCAAAATGTACCGAGATTTGAAGCAAAACTTTTGGTGGCCAGGTATGAAAAGGGAAATCGCAGAATTTGTTTCTAAATGTCTGCAGTACCAGCAAGTAAAGGCAGAACACCAGAGACCAGCAGGACTGTTACAACCCCTCCCAATTCCGGAATGGAAGTGAGAACACTTAACTATGGATTTTGTTGTGGGGTTACCACGGACTCCTCGGGTTATGAACTCTATATGGGTGATTGTGGACCGATTAACTAAGTCTGCTCACTTTTTACCAGTGAAGACTCAATATAATGCAGATAAACTCGCAGCACTCTATGTAAATGAAATTATCAAGCTTCATGGTGTTCCGGTCTCAATTGTGTCAGATAGGGATCCAAAGTTTGTTTCGAGATTCTGGCAAAGTTTGCAAGAAGCTATAGGTACAGAACTCAAGTTCAGCACAGCTTTTCACCCTCAAACCGACGGTCAATCGAGAGAACGATACAAACTCTTGAAGATATGGTCCGTATGTGTGTGTTGGATTTGCAGGAAAGTTGGGAAACCCATCTACCGTTGATAGAGTTTGCATACAACAATAGTTACCATTCGAGTATTGAGATGGCACCTTATGAAGCTCTGTATGGAAGACCATGTCGTTCCCCCATGTGTTGGGCCGAAGTTGGTGATAGATCATTGCTAGGACTTGAAATTGTGCAGGTGACAACTGAGAAGGTTCGACTTATTCGAGAAAGATTGAAAACGGCTCAAAACAGACAAAAGAGTTATGCGGATAACCGACGAAGAGATTTGGAATTTGACGTGGGTAGTCATGTGTTCGTGAAAATCACCCCAATGAAAGGACATTCGAGATTTGGAAAAAGGGGTAAGTTAACACCCTGATATGTTGGTCCCTTTCAGATTCTGGAAAGAGTGGGTTCGGTAGCTTATCGAGTTGCTCTTCCGCCAAATATGAGCCAAGTCCATAACATGTTCCATGTCTCTATGCTCCAAGGATACCTTCTGGACCCGTCACATGTGATAGATTATCACCAGATTGTGTTAGATGATAAGTTAACGTATGAGGAGAAACCAATTTGAATTCTGGACCGACAAGTGAAGCAATTACGGAATCGAGAGATTCCAATGGTCAAAGTCGAATGGCAAGAACATTACGGAACCGAAGCAACTTGGGAAAAAGAAGAGGATATGCAACACCAGTATCCGTATCTGTTTCCGTCCTGAGGTAAAACAAGTTTGAGGGACCAAACTTATTTAAGGGGGGGAGAGTGTAATAACCCGACCCTCGTATGTGTTTCTGACATGTTTAAGTCCCTTAATTTGTGCCTTTAAATGCTTGATGAAAACAATTTGTGATTCTATCTGTTGGATAAGGAAAACATCTAAGCATGTAACTGTTTAAAACAGAAATTGGGAGCCTTAGAGGCATGATAATCCGAAATTGATGTTATATTTGTGATCAGTATAATTTTTAGGTATTATTAAGCATTTCTGTGAAATTTCAATTTGGAATGTGTAAACTGATTCAATTTTGTCCTTATCTCCACCTTTATCTATATATGCATATTTGTGCCCTTACCTAGTTAGCTTAAGAGCTTTGTTTACAAAACATCCTGAGGGAGAGAAGTTCTTCAAGGAACAAAATTGGGAGAAGTAGGAAGTTGTAGGAAACTTGATTAAAGGTATGCTTAATCACTTCTATTTCACTCATCTCTTTGATTTTCTCTATAGTAGTATGCTAGATGAGTAATTGTGTTGTATGTTTTTGTATGGAAGTGAATTGAAACTGTGATGAACCATCTAATGAGGTACCTAATAGGAATTGTATCTTATCTTCTTTCCTATCATCAAATTTGAAGCCATCTTCATGGTTACTTAAATGTATGTGTGAGAGTGGGAGTGTGTTTATGTGAAGAATTGGAAATAGCTTGGATTTAAGTTGTGATTATAAGTTTCAAGATTAAAGATTCAAGTTGTGTTACACTTGGTATGTATTGTATTGTTTGTGCGCATGAATTTTATACCTTCTTTCATCAATTAAAGGACCCACCTTGAGCCTTATACAAGCCTACTAAGAGTTGAGTTTTTGTGAATTTTCGGATTGGATTTGAAGCAGAATCGCCGCACGTGCGGGGCTCACAGCCGCACGTGCGTGAAGCACTGCCGCACGTGCGAGCCTCACAGCTGCACGTGCGGAAAACAGGGGAAATTCGACTTTGCATTCTGCTAAAAAGGCACGTACGGGGCATCACTGCCGCACGTGCGGGGAAATTTGACGCACGTGTGGGGCTCACAGCCGCACGTGCGGCCCAAAGCAAAAAACTTGGAATGCTTCTTTTGACCTGTTTGACCCTTTGGGATGTGTGAAATTAATATTTGAAATTGTTGCAGTGTTCCTTTATTTAGTAAAAGTTAACGACTGAAATGCGAATATAAGAAGACTTTGAACTAATTTGTGAGTTCTCTGTGTGTGTAGGGCACACTCCAGGAGGAAATCGCATCCCGCCATCACACAGTGAGTAATAGTGCAAGGATATGCATTCATTTTCTGTTAATGCTTACCGTTATCAGTGTTCTGTTTTCCGTATGATTTCAGTAAGTCCTTACATTACATAATCTTTACTGAGACGCGATGTGAAAGTAAATGTGAGAAGAATTCGTATACATCTGAAACATTTTGGGCCAAGTGCCATTCTGTTATTTCTGGGCCAAGTGCCATTCTGTTATTTCTGGGCCAAGTGTCATTATATTATTTCTAGGCCAAGGGCCGTTCTGGTATTTCTGGACCAAGGGCCGTTCTGTTATTTCCGGGCCTAAGGCCGTTTTGAAAGTAATATAGTATTGGATTAACCTTATGAGCTCTGCAGTCACATACGCATGATTATGAGTTACGACTTAAATTATGCATTGAATTGTCTTGGTACTATTATTCACTGAGCTTTGCTCACTCCGCATTTTATCTGTTTCTATAGGTAATCAACCCGGGAGCCAGTCTTAACTCCTGAAGCTTGCCTACTTTTTGGTCAACCCCATATGTTCAGGCACTTAGTGGATCCATCCCATTTTTGTAGATCTTTGTCAAGCTTTGACGTGTATTCTAACTACCTGCCTTGGGTTATCTGTAATTAATATTTTTGTTATACACCCATTCTTAGGGCTAGTCCTGCATGTATGTATGTAAGTAACCGGTGCACAGATGCATACTTTTGTATATTATTTTCCTGTCATGATATGTGTGATCCTGGCAAGTCAATAGTAGCTCAATGTATATGTTTTGTTATTATTCTTTGATATTAAATGCTTCCGTTCAGGCCCCCTATATTGTGTATATCAGGTTTAATGCCCGTTTCTGAATAGGTCATGCCCGAACTTTTAGGGGCAGGTTCGGGCATGACAAGCAAGATGGTGTCAACTCTTCCAACATTGGTGTCGACCCTTGGAGCATAACAAAACAAAGACAAGAGGGCAGTGTCGACCCTAGCAAGGACGGTGTCGATTCCCGAAGCCAAAACCAAATATGAAGAGAAAAGAACAACAATCACGAATATGGTTTCCCGGATTCAAAAGCAAGAAATGGATTGGGTCTACACCCGGATCGCTATACCCACCATACTCTAATAGAAAGAAGAAACCAAAAAACACCCCTTAGCACCTGAACCATTCCACATCAAGACATCCTCTCCCACCCCAGTAACCCCCAACCCATACAAGAAGCTCCACAAATCCACCAATTGATTAACCTCCCAATCCTATACCTACTTACACAAATGAATGTCTCAAACCACAGCTCTGCCTCTTAAATAAGAAGCCACTATAGTCTTCTGATCCACAGTAATGGAGAAAATCAGAGGGAAATGAACTTTCAAACAAACCTGACTGCACCATCTATCCTTCTAGAAACTACCCTCATCCCTTCACCCACCTGAAAGACCACCCTATCCTAAAACTCTACCCGACCCATCAAAATTCCTTTCTACAAACCACAACCATGAGAAACACACACATCCCTTGATCTCTAACCTCCCAACCCACCCTATATTTGACAACCACTAACCTCCGCCATAATCGATTTCGTTTAAATTTTAACCATCCGTTCATTTCTGTTACTTTAGCTGACGGAGAAAATTTTTAAGGTACACATGACACCATTTCATTTGCTATCTTAACTTGATATTACTCATATACTTAAACTAAATTACACCAAATTACTATCACTATTAATCATACATTTATTAAATCTTAGCAATCCATAATAAACTTATCATGAACTATCACATACATGTTATCAAACCCCATTACACATCATCACCATCTTCCCTTATTCATTCTCCAATACCTAGGTAACTCTCATTTTCCTTTTGACCAGCGATCATCATCTTCCCATTCCCTTTTCCATTGGCAACCATCATCCTCTCACTTCCCCTTCCACGACGACTGTTACCTCTTCGTTTATTCTTCTTCTTCCACTGGCCTGACCTGCCTCGTCTTTGTGCCATCACCGGAGATGGATTCAGCATAGTTTGCCATTGCTGGAAAATGTGAATTGGCGATGGATATACAATTGTGACTTCGACTTTGACTTCAAATTCTATCAATACCCAGCCCAACATCTGCCCTCGTGCCGTCAATTTTGGGGTTTCTATTTTGGCAAGGTGGATTAGCCCTAAAATCTCTCAACTTCATTTGTATATTCCTTACCCAAAAATTCACTCTTCATACATACATATATTGTTACCCAAAAAGTAACCTAAGAGAGGGGGGTGAATTAGGTTTCAACAAATTAAAATAAATAATACCCCAATAAAAATTACCAACTAATACAACAAACAAGGATAAACACAACTATGGATTAATCAGTGAAAGATCAAGCAACAAGGCAATGAAATATAGCTAACACAGTGAATATCTCAAATATATCAGTTAGTTATAATGGTTAAGTAAAGAGATAATGGAAGAGAAATGCAAACTCGATTTATAGTGGTTCGGCTTCAACCAAGCCTACATCCACTTCTCAAGCTTCTCTTGAGATTTTTTACTATCTTCTAGCTTTACACGGGTGCTAGCAACCTCTCAACACATGGAGCAATCCTCCATAGATTTTCTAGCTTTACAGGATCGCTAGTGACCTTATTTTCCCTAGCTTTACAAGCTTGCTAGTGACCTTTACAAGATGAGTATGATGTTTTTGCTATCAAAGAAAACTTATAATAAATATCTCTCACAGATGGATATACAAAATGAAGCTCACTGATTTTGTGTAAAAACCTCTCAAAGGTGGATATGCTTAAGGCTAAGCTCTATGTGTTTTCTAAAGGAAAAGAAAATACAAAAGATTTACTCTTCAGAGAATAGAGAGATGAGATTGATGATAAAACCACACAACTTTTCTTGGCTCAAATCTCTTTGAATTTCTGATAACCTCTCACAGGTAGATGGGCTTAAGGCTATAGCTCAATGTTTGATATTCTGAAGGAAAGATGAACTCAGAAGAGTGCTGCTTCAGACACTTTGAGAGATGAAAAAGATGTGAATGATGAAGTATCAAAATGTGTAAGGCACATTGGTTGTCTCTCTCTGTATGTGTTCTCTTCTTCAGCAGTAGGAGTACTTCTATTTATGAAGAAGAAATGTATCCGTTGTTTGTTGCGTGTGTTGAGAACATTGAGTAAGATTTTGGTTAAATCTACTCTACTCAAACTTGCATTTCCCATACATGATTAGATGTTGAAGGAGTTGAAAGATGGGTCTAATTAATGACAACTATATTTGAAAAAGAGCCATTGCAGCACAGAGTGGTCGTCCACCCGGATGTCCAAAATAAATTTTTGTTCTTGAGGGACGTCCGCCCGGATATCCTTCTGGATGCCCCCCCAGATGTCCAGTGAGGTCCCGGTCGTCAAGGATGACTTCCGCGGTTGTTGAGTATATTACTGTTTGACAACTGATGCGAAGCTGGACTGAACTGGAGTGAAACGGGCTGATTTTACCCTAGCTGATTGTCTCCCCAAACGTCTGCCTGGACGTCCACCCAGTGTATTTTCAGCCTTCTTTAAGCCTGTTTGGTAGGGCTTGCTGCAAGCTGTTTATTTCAGCTTTTAGCTTAATTTAAGTTAAAATATTGTGTTTGGTACAGCTTAAGTAAATCAGCTTATAGTTTAAATCAAGCTATTTCTCAGCTTATCTCAAAAGCTGGTCAGGGGTGCTTAAATTTTTGACTTAAGCACACAGTTGGTGTGGGGAGAGGGGGGGGGGGGGCTAAAATTACTTAAATGCCTTTGTCAATACCCAAATATTAATATTAATTAAAAAAGAAAAAAAATCAATATTAATCGGTATTAATTATTAATAAATTCATATTGTATATTTTTATATTAATTAAAAAATAAAAAATTGTATATTTCTAAAGAAAAAGAAAAAAATCAATATTAATTAAAAAATAAATATTAATTGGTATTAATTATTAATAAATTCATATTGTATATTTTTATATTAATTAAAAAATAAAAAATTGTATATTTCTAAAGAAAAAGAAAAAAATCAATATTAATTGGTATTAATTATTAATAAATTAACATTGTATACTTTTGTAATGAATTAATTATTAATTGATAGTAATTAATAACAATTGTTGATTATTAATATTAATTGATACTAATAAAAATTAATTATTAATATTAGTTTATACTAATTAATAATTTTAGTATTAATTGATACTAATTAATTTATAATGAAAAAAATTTGTAACAATAATACTTCCATTACATTTTTATCAAATGTATCAATTTTTATATTAATTGATACTAATTACTCCCTCCGTCCCAAAATAATGGTCCCTTTTGGGGAATCCAACTTTTTTTGGTAGTACAATTATTGCATTTGGAAAAAGTTGGTTTTCCAAAATTATCCTTTTGATAGTACATTTTTTGGGAATATCAATGTCATAATTGTACTTTTTGTATTGTTTATTAATTTAAAAGAAGGGCAAAATAGGAAATTTATATTATTTTTGTACTTGATTTTTTAAGAGGGACTAATATTTTGGGACAATGAAAAATGGAATAAGGGACTAATATTTTGGGACGGAGGGAGTAATACTAATTATATTAACTTTTATTAATGAAATAATTTTTTTAAATTAAAACTGAAAAAAATGACAAAATAATCATTTTTATATCATATAAGGGCAGAAAGGACAATTATACAGTAAAAAGCTATTTTACAGCTTATTAACCAAACACTACTCTGCTGCTTAAATCCATAATCCCACAGCTGCATCAAACAGGTTAACAGCTTATCTTCACAGTTATAAGCCATAATCTGTTAAGCTATAATCTATAATCACTTTTCCACAGTTCTACCAAACGGGGCCTTTGTTTTGGCTGCTTCTGCTGCTATTGCTTGCTGCTGCTGCTACTTGTTGTTGTTATGGTGCTTCTTTAACACTTGTTTAAGCTTCTTTTTAACCTTCAAAAACATAGTTAAACACTAAGAGAATCATAGATTATAATGATTTAATCAAACAATAAGTTTTCAATTATAATCCATCAAAACAAAATCAAAGCAATGCTTCTACTGCTGCTACTTGTTGTTGTGTTCTACTGCTTGGTTCTTGCTTTGTTTGAGTTGAAATTTTGGCCTCTAATAAACATAAATAAGACAAAATGTGGATGAATTATGATATTAAATTAATTATAATATTTCAAACAATTTAACTCCTCAATTAAATCAAAACAAAATCAATGTTATTCATGCTATGACTAACATATATATTTAGAGAGAGACAGAGAGAGATTGTTGAATTGAATTGGGGGTTTGGAGATGGCGATGTTGTTGGACATAGTTGAATAAGTGGAGCTATGGTTGACCTTCCTCAAGAAGAGAAGAGTAGTGATGGAAAGTGGATCTAGAAAAAGAGGTGAAGATGTATGGCAGGCGAAGGTGGCAGGTTGTTGAACCGGTAGCCACCTGCCTCGTCTTGCCGTCTTTCTTTCTCTGATCATCCCTTCCGACGTTATTTGTTGCTCCAACACTCTTCCAAACTGGTAAACCCCTTTTTCGGTGACTTCTCTCCGTTTTGATTCTTTTTTCTTGTTGCCCTAATTGACAAATTGAGGCAAAATTGAAACCCTAATTGACGAATTGGGACTTTTATTTGGGATTGGGGCAAAACAATGTCGTTTTTGGGCAAAAAATAGAGGTTTCCGTTAGTCCATCAAATGGAGATAGACAGGGGGATAAATTTTGACACGGAAGTAACATAAGGATTTAAATTGGTAAAATTAAAATTCTGGGATTTAAATTAAAAAACACGAGAAATCCTAATTTATTTTTTTTAAATTTATTTTTTATAATTTGCCCAAAAAAATAAAAATAAAAATTTAATCGTACAAAAAACTACTCTAAAAATCTAGACTCTAGTCAATGACCATTACAACATACAAGAGTTTTTGAGACCAAATTTTTTGGTCTTTAAAAGTGAAAATTTTATTGCAAAAGACATTTAGGGAACAATTTCTATCGTCGTAAAAATAGTGACTAAAAAGTGGTCTCAAAAAGTCAAAAACAAAGCTTTTAGCGAAATTTTTTTGAAAATGTCACTAATAAATACACTTTTAGGGACAAAATAATTTAGTCTAAAAAAAGTTTATTTTTAAGACAAAAAACTTGGTCCTAAAAAGATAATAATTCATCATTAATATCTAATTTTCGTTGTTAAAAATATAATAATGACATTTTTCGTAACAAAAATATTTGATTTGTAAAAAATAATTTTGTTTTTAGTCTCTAAAACTTTAATTTTTGGTAGTGGACGTATATGGCAATGTAATTTTCACTTGAAACCTGCAAGGAATTCTGAATCCTCTCCTGTATTTTTTTTGTCCAGACGATGACCAACTGCTTGAATAAGATGAGGACGAGGACGACCCCTCTGGGGCCTACGAATGTGACAAACGACTTTAGCATTACCAACAAATTTTTATTTATTTATTTTTTTCACTTTATCAAATTATCACATCAATATGAAACCAATAACATTCTATGTATCCACTCTTATATATATATATATATTGTGAAATGCTATTTTCATGTGAATCATTAATTTCTGTAGAATTAGATGCAAGAATGATGAAACAATGTTTAGTGGTTGTTTTTTTACCTTGTTTGGGGTTGTTGGTGTTCTCTTGTTGGTTCTTTCATGTCGGTGTTTCCAATTCAACAAACACGCTTCTCGTTGGCCAAAAAATGAGAGACGGAGAATATATACTCTCGCTAAATGGGTATTTTCAACTAGGCTTCTTCAGCGTCTCTGATAGATCCGCCAACCGCTACTTGGGAATTCTTCAAGCCTCAACACCGCATAGAATCAAGGCGATGGTATGGGTTGCCAACAGAGACAATCCAGTGACAGATAGCTCTGGAATACTAAGGATAACTCAAGAAGGAAACCTGATGATCAATAACCGCAGAGGGATCTCCATCACTCTCAACTCTGAACAATCTTCTAGTATTAGCACAAGCGCAACACTTCTCAATTCTGGGAATTTTGTTTTGAGATCCGGAGATCATATTGTGTGGCAAAGTTTCGATTATCCATCCGATGCATGGCTAAAAGGCATGAAATTGGGTACGTTTAACTTGAAGAGTGGGGGAAAGCCGCAACTTCGGTTTCTCACTTCATGGTCAACGCCAGAGGATCTGGATCTGGGGGGTTTCACTCTAGGTATTGATCCAAACAACACAAAACAACTTATAACTTTGAGAAGATCGAGAAGAGCTGTCTATTGGAGAAGTGGGATGTGGAATGGTTATGATTTTAGTTTACTTAATAAGGATGATTATGCTTTATTTAATATCAATTTTTCCATTTCATTCAAATTCAGTTACTTCTCGAATGAGAATGAGAGTTATTTCATTTGGAACGCCACAGACATGCATACTTGGCTTTGGTTAGATTCTTATGGAGTTATTTATATCTGTGACTATTATTCGTGCAAAATGATGGTAAATTGTGATCCTGACCAAGGAGATTTGAAATCAAGGGGTTGTGTAAACTATAACGCATCCAAATGTATAGGTGGAGATGTGTTCAAGGAGACGACAAAATCATGGGAGCTAGATTGGAAATTTTTTAGTCCATATAATTTGAGTTTCGATCTTAGTGACTGCAAGGAGATATGTCGGACAAATTGTTCTTGTCAAGGCTATGATTCTCTAACTCCATATAATGGGGTGACGTCAGGGTGTACATTTTGTAAAGTTTCAGTAAATACGGGGGATAATCAATATGCCTGGTACATTCGTAACAACAGTCATGTAAAAAGTGGTAAGCATTTTTCTAATACTAAATATATGGTTCCTTAGTTAATTGAGCAAAATACAAACACAACCCCTGAAATTTGGTTTTTTAAAAAAAAAAAAGAAAGAAAGAAGGCCGCGTGTTTTTTTTTTTTTTTTGGTTCTTGGTGCTAATAACAAGGTATTTTTTGAAATTTGGCATTGTAAAATGCTAATGGTAGATCATTTATATGTCCTTAAGTTTTATAGAGCTACTTTACGGTAAATGGTTGACTCTGAAATCTTGGGAATTTTTTTTTTTTTTCATTTTCATCAAACTTCGAAGGGTATTTTAATATTTTTCTCTAATTAATTTATGGCCTTTAATAAGGAGTATTGACGATATGGAGATTGCGAAGTGCTGCTTTTTCATTTATGTAATTTACCCTAGAATCATTATTATAACCATTATCATCAACAACATTTACATCTAGTTATGGCTTTTATTATTATTTTTGAATAATTACAAGTCCATTCCAAAGAGGACTGTTGCAATGGTTTTTTTAAAAAAATTGGCTGGATAATGCAGATGAATGTCATCTCTGATGCTCACATGCGGGTCTCACTCTTATTTTACATATGTGTGATTGTTTCTGTCAAACAATTATATATATTCTTATAGCTACAATCTAATATTTTCTTTTCTTTAACTCTGTCCCAATAGAGAGTCCAAATCACACAACTCTCAACAATAGGAAGAGGCATCTATGGAGTCATCTATGGTTGATTATTGGTGGTCCAATAGCTTCCCTACTAATTCTGACTTCGATCTCATTATTGTGCTACCTACGATGGAAAAATCGATCATTCAAAGGTATTGTATCTTTTTTTTGCTATATCATATCGACTTATTTAAATTCTAAGCCAATCTAAAAAGAGAAATTTTCTTTTCAAACTAATCAGGAGGAAGCAACAAAGCTAGGATTGAGCAGGGCATGCAGTTGTTAATGGATGAATTGAATAACAATGCCACAACCATTGATGAATTAAGCGATGCAGGAAAGCTCATGTTAAGGGAGAAAAAGATCGCAAGTTACCTTTTGTCAGTTTTTCTACCATAGAAACTGCTACAGAGTACTTCTCGGAGAAAAATAAGATTGGTCAGGGTGGTTATGGACCTGTTTATAAGGTAAAAATATAAGGGTTAGTTACATTTATTTAGCATGCTATACTTTCACTAAAATTTCTATTTTGGCCTCTTTTTGATAGTCAACCTCCTTACACTTTAAGTTAAGTTATAATATCATCATTCTATGCATCTGACGTTAATAAACTTAAAATAATTTGTCATGCAAGCCATATACTACCTTTTTCTTTCCTCTTTAGAGCGTCTCCAATGCTTACTTTTTTTTTTCGTCAAATTTAAATTTAATGAAATAAGTACATTTTTTCTGCTCCAACCATAAAATCAAATCCATATCAAATGAGGAAAAATCCAAAATTTTCATCAAATTGAGGGAGGTTTTGTTCATCAAATTTTTACAGATAGCCGTTGAGGTTTCGCTGTACATGGAAAACTAGCTGGTTGTCAGTCTACTTGCAAAGTTGCCCATTGTTGCTTGTAAAATTGCCCATTGCAGTTGTCCTCCTAGTTGTCCTGCTAGTTGCCCTCCCAGTCAAACAGTTATTTGATGAAACTTGAAAAATTAACATTGGTATGTGTGGCATCAGACGAAATTTTTCATCAAATTTTTACTCAAATTTGGTGAAAAATTAGAGTAAACGTTGGAGATGTTCTTAGCACCACTACACTTTCACCAAATTCTCACTTTAGTCCATGTAATTTTAGTAACATTTCATTTTGGTCCTTATATTTTTAATTTATGTCAACCTAGTTAACGAGAGATAAGGGTGCCATTACAATTTGACTTCAATGTAAGCAGTTAACTGTCACAATTGAAAGTGGAGGGACTGAAGTGATATTTTAGTAAAAGTGTAATGATGCTAAGTGCAATTAAACAAAAATCTATTTTTTGACTAGGATAAAATATTACTTTTTTGTATGATGCTCTTTCTAATTTGCCATCCCAAAATTGTGGTTTAGTTATAGAAAATTCTAGTAGTCTAAAGATTCAGGATTAATATGCTATTTTGTTTTTCCATTCAAGAACCATCTTACATTTTCTTGTAATAAATATATAAATCTTTATAGCGTTACTATTTTTTTTAAGAGTGATACTACATCTTCTAATGCATCACTCCCATTTTGACCTCTCATGAGTTGGAAGAGAGAGAGAATATAGAGAGATAGAGAGAGGAGGGATGAAGAGTGTGGATGTGGTCCATTCCACGTCATTGGGGTGCTCAATTAGAGCTTCCAAGCATTTTTTTTTCCCCTTTTAATGCATCACATTCTCTTTCTTCTTCTTCTTCTTCTTCTTCTTCTTCTTCTTCTTCTTTTTTTTAAATTACTTTCATGAATTTTGTAAGATGATTAAGAAATTTAAATTTTCAGGGTCAGTTGGTTAATGGACAAGAAATAGCAGTAAAAAGACTTTCTAGCAGCTCCAGACAAGGATTAGAGGAATTCAAGAATGAGGTTTTATTGATCTCAAGGCTGCAACACTGTAATCTTGTAAGACTTTTGGGTTGTTGCATGCAAAGAAATGAGAGGATACTAATATATGAGTACTTACCCAACAATAGCTTGGATTTCTTTCTATTTGGTTCGTTACTTTGCTACCTACAACTGATCAATTGCCCTAGTGATTTCTTCCTGGTCTCTAGTGTTCTTAAGTGTATTTTTTTACTCCATGCAAATTTTATGACAGATGTGACGAAACAATATTTACTAGATTGGAAAATGCGAGTTCATATCATTGGAGGAATTGCTCAGGGACTATTGTACCTTCATAAGTACTCCAGATTAAAGATCATTCATAGAGATTTGAAAACCAGCAACATTTTATTGGACAAGGACATGAATCCAAAAATATCTGACTTTGGCACTGCTAGAATTTTTTCTGATGATGAAAATCAAGCAAGCACAAAAAGAATTGTTGGAACACAGTAAGTGAGATAGATGTTTCAAATGTGTACAAATAAAATTTCTTTATATACATATCAAATGCATTGGATTTCCATAATAATATAACCTATTGAATGATGGAAACAGTGGTTACATGTCTCCTGAATATGCTATGGATGGTCTCTTTTCTGTGAAATCCGATGTTTTCAGCTTTGGAGTCATGATGCTAGAGATCATAAGTGGGAAGAAGAACACAAGTTTCTATCAACCTGCTCGTGCATTGAACTTACTAGGATATGTAAGTAACTGAAATATTGTCCAATTTTGTAAAATCTCTGTGTTTGTTTTTTTGTACTGACTTTGTATGATATTTTTATGAACCTGTTTAGGCATGGGAGCTTTGGAAAGAAGGGAAGGGTTTGGAGTTAGTGGATCAAGCATTAGTTGAAACATGTTCCATAAGTGAGGCTATGCGATACATTCAAGTTGGTTTCTTGTGCGTTCAAGAAATTGCAGCTGACTGACCGAACATGTTAGATATTGTGTTTATGCTTACCACTGAAACAATGGTTTTACCTACTCCTAAGCAACCCGCTTTCTCTAAAATCATGGGTGTGACAAATGTAAGTACACCTAAAACCCTAGAACTTTGCTCTATCAATGATGTCACAATTTCAGAAGTAGAGGTTCGATGACATTTATGTCTGTATCACGAATATTGTCTATTGAATAAATTTGTCATCGTAAACATTGTCATAAGTTGAAGATAAAAATGTTTGAACAGAACATTTGTGTTTCGTAATACAACGACAATGTTGATTATGAGATTGAAATGAATGTTGTAGTTTGTATTACTAGGTTGAGATGCAAATTGTAGTAGGACACATATTTCTAGTTCTAGTTGTAGCAATAATAATCTAATTTGCTATACTACATTTTTGTTATAAATCTCTCACGTTGTAGTATTCTTCACTGAATTGCCTTATAAACTTCTAGGGACCTTTCAAGAGTAGAATAAAATCTCTATACAATAATCAAGTTAACCATATGCTTGTGGGCTATCAAATAAACCATTTAAGCACCTTTTTTTTTTTTTTTTTTTTTTTTTTTCAAGACAAGGATGCACATAGTCAAAGTAAAGCAATCATTTGATATCATCAAAAATCATTGTGGACTTAACATGATGGAAAATGCAGGAGACCCCAGTGGGGGTGCTGGGGTCCCTTCTGATTGGTCTAAAAATTGTTTGTTTGTTTGCTTGTTTGTTGTTTTTGTTTTTTTTTTTTTTTTTTTTGGGGGGGGGGGGAGGGGCGGTTTTCAGCCACTGGCAGCCCCTCACGTAAAGGTGGGGTGCTGGGTCCCCAGCATTGCCGTAACATGATTCCATGAAAATGTATAAATGAGAGTGTAATTTATATCTAAATTTGGCGAGCTAAGGAGGAGACTTCCTTGGAAATTGGGCCGCGTAATGGACCGAGGTAAGGATAGATTTACTTCGGTCCAAGAACTAAACGGATATGGTCGCGGTAGAAAAGACTAGCAAGTGGGCCGCGGTCCAAGTGTTAGTTCGGTCCAAGTATGGAAGGGAATTCTTCAAGTGTTACCTCGGTCCAAACGTGATTATAAGTTACCAACCGGAGTAGAAATAGTTATCTCGGCCATGGCAATCGGAGCCGAGGTAAATGGCTTCTCTTGGTAGGCTTCGCTCTGGATAGCGCGGTAGAAGCCTTGAAGTTAGACCGGTCCAAGAGAGCCTTGAAGTTAGTCCGGTCGTAGAAGGACTTGAAGTTGGTCCGGTCCCAGAAGTGCCTAATGTTATCTCGGTCCAGAAGAGTACTACGGTTAGTTCGTTGCCAGATGGCCACACTCAAAGTTAGTCCGGTTGCGCATAGCATGACTAGCTCGATCGGACCTAGCTTTGTTAGTCCGGTTTAGCCATGCCATGGGTCGCGCATGAGAAGCCGAAGTAAGTACAGTGGGAGAAGAGCCGAACTAACGATAGTTCGGCCTATTCTGCGGCTAACTACAGTCATGTTTACTTCGGTCATGTTGGAGTTCGGTCAGGTAAAACCATCTCACTTGGTTTAAGCATGAGGGGGTGTTGAAGGATAAGCATTATCTTTCAGGAGTATGATTCCTAGGAGGACTCTGAATGGAGGAGTAAAAGTCCTAGTCCTAGGAGGAGTAATATTATTTGTGTTTGCTATACTACATTTTGTTAAAATCTCTCACGTGTAGTATTCTTCACTGAATTGCCTTATAAACTTCTAGGGACCTTTCCAAGAGTAGAATAAAATCTCTATACAATAATCAAGTTAACCATATGCTTGTGGGCTATCAAATAAACCATTTAAGCACCTTTTTTTTTTTTTTTTTTTTTTTTTTTTTTTCAAGACAAGGATGCACATAGTCAAAGTAAAGCAATCATTTGATATCATCAAAAATCATTGTGGACTTAACATGATGGAAAATGCAGGAGACCCCAGTGGGGGTGCTGGGGTCCCTTCTGATTGGTCTAAAAATTATTTGTTTGTTTGCTGTTTGTTTGTTTGTTTGTTTTTTTTTTTTTTTTTTTTTTTGGGGGGGGGGGGGAGGGCGGTTTTCAGTCACTGGCAGCCCCTCACGTAGAGGTGGGGGTGCTGGGGGTCCCCAGCATTGCCGTAACATGATTCCATGGAAATGTATAAATAAATAAAAAGAACAAGAAAATGGTGGGGAAAAAATTCTCACCTACAAGCACAGTATCAAAGGTGACCAGTGTATTGTTGAATTTCGTTTTGTACAATTTGCAATTGTAAAACCCTTTTCCTTTGCACATCCCACATGCCAATTTCAAATTTCTTCTGCAGAAACAAAAACCCCAAATCCCCAAAACTCAAAATTCAACAAACTTACTGTTTATTACAATCCTTAGATGCAAACCCACATATATATAAACACACACACACACATATATATATATATATAAAGAGAGAGAGTATGAGAGCTCCGCCGACGAGTATAGCAGCTGATGCTAACTTACGCAGTGTGTTTGGAACATCGCCACCGCCACCGCCACGGGCCGCCATTTTGTCAAGGCAGTCTTCTGCTGTTAGTATAACGATGGATTGGAACAGTACCTGTGCTTTGGGGGGATTGGCTGTGTAACATTAATCTCAACCGTTAGATTGTTTTGGTCAATCCTGTCCGTTCATCACAAAAAAGTAACCAATTAAAAATAATAAAAAAAACCTGACTCCATACAGAATAATTACACTTTTAATAAAGTTTTATTTTGGTTCTATTATTTTAAATTAGATGATTTGATTTTTATGTTTTAAATTTAATTTTAATTTAATCTTTTTGATTAAGTTGGAGGTTAAAATCAAGAATTTTAGGACACTTGTTAATATACTCCATGAAAAATTAATGAAAATTTGAATAAAATAACTTAATTAAAATTGAACTTAAAATATAAATAATAAATTATGTAAATTAAAAATATAAAAAGAAAAATAAAATTTAACTCAAACTATAAAAGTTCCTGTAACTTATTACCATACACTTGAACTACAAGACCATAACCTATTCGCTTGCGAGTTCAGATCATCGGTCGTACTTTCTTGCGGCCTTCCCTACCGCGGATCCAAAACGACGTCATTTTGGTGGTTTTTTTTTTTTTGCTTCTCAGACCCTTTTCGCACCTCTTCTTCTCCATATCCCTCTTCTTCCTTTCTATCTACAGAAACTACCAAACCCACCATCACTTGTCGTTCATCTCCTTCTTCTTACTCTCTTCTCTCTCTAAAAACTACCAAATCACACCCACTACAAAACAAACCAGATTCAAACCCAAAAAGAAAATTTGCAAACCCGCAAGCTTCTCAAATATAGATTCAATATAGATGCAATCTAAAATTTGTAAACCAAACCCACCACCTTTTCTTCTCCATCTTCTTCTTCTTCCTCTCTATCTAGAAAAACTACGAAACCCACCATCTCTTCTTCTCCATCTCCTTCTTCTTCCTCTTTTCTCTCTCTAAAAACTACCAAATCACACCCACTAGAAAATAAACCGAGATTCAAACCCAAAAAGAAAAATTGCAAACCTACAACCTTCTCAAATATAGATTCAATATAGATGCAATCTCAAATCTGCAACAAATCACATAAAGACCCACATATCTAATAAAATCTCAAGCCAAATGAAATAATTTTCCGTCTAATCTGGTTGTTTATGAGTCTGATCGAGTTGCACAGGTATCAATTTGGTTGCCCTTTCCTTCTAATAATTTTTCGGTGATGCCTCTTCCTTTATTCTTCTCTCTACACTCTACTTCTAATTTTTTCCTTCTAAATATTTTCTTTCTTCCTTCTTTTTTCCTTCTAAGTGCTAGATCATGGTTGAATGTGCCGTCCGGGCAACGAAGCATGTTGTAAGCTAGCTTGAAGTTTGATATGAGGATCCATATATTCAGTGGAAACACTCTCTGTAAAGAACCAAAGATTGTGAATATGATGATAACCAATCAATCAAACGGGTTGAAAAGAAAAAGTAAGAAGAAGAAGGGGGAATAAAAAAAAACACCAAAATCACGTCGTTTTGGATGCGCGGTAGGGAAGGTCGCAGGAAAGTGCGACCGACGATCCGAACTCATTCGCTTGCTGGTTTTCCTTTTGGGAAAATGATGGCATGTTGCTTTTTTGTTTGAAAAATCATTGCAAGCTGCATTTTCATTTTCTATTAAACATAATCAGACAACAAAAATCATATATGCACATACCGGTTGCATATGATATTGTGGGGATGTATTTTTTGACGGACAATACGTGGCCAAGGTGACCCTGGAGTGTCAGTCGTGGTGCCACGTGGTCTGATTCTGACGCCGAGGTGATCTCGGCTAAGCCGAGATTATCTGCGGAGATATCAGAATCCGAGGTGAACAGATAAGGGACAAGAGTTCTAAAACTGGGGAGGATCTCAGTCTGAATAAAGACAAAGCTCTTAGGGAGTTTATCCCCATCTAGTTGGGAGTCCTGAGTCCATTGAGGTTGGGTCTCTACAGGGATCAGGTCAAGTGCTGGCTATAAAAGTAGGATACCACCGTGAGTCTCAGTTATGTGTGATATACTGGAAGCAGTAAGTTCTTTCTTGTGAGTTAAGCATAATTGGCTATCTTTGAGAGATAATTACTGACTTAATCGTCAGAGTGCCCCCGGGTGAACGAACCATCGCCGGATTCTTATCTTTCTGACAGGTTGTTCGGGCTTAATCTATTCTGCTGGTACTCTTCTGTTGAGTTTTCCTGTTTGGTTGTGTGGTCAGAAATCAACACCCACAATTTGGCATCGTCTGTGGAAAAGTAAGGAGAATAGATGGCCAACGACGGGCAGAAAGAAAAGGTCGTGGACGACATCCCTAGTGGGAGTGGCAAACACGCCAATCCTAATGCGGAGGAAGAGAATTGTAATGAAGGACCTCGGGATCAGAATCCCAGGGAAAAGGACGTCGGCCAAGAGGGAGACGCATTGAAGAAAACATGTCAAGGCGGGTATTACAATGAAAGCGACCTCCAGGTATGGAAAGATAAATGCCTGAGGAGGGACGGCGAGATGAAGGGAATGGCAAACAAGTTGGCAGACCTACAATCGGTTGTCAACTTTATGATGCAGAACAACGTCATGTAGCCACCGTTTCCATTGAAGGACATGCCGATTCCAGCGACTAAGAACGATGCCCAGAAAGGGGGGCAGAAAGCCGTCCCAACAGTCCCTCAGCATAACAGGGTGAAGGAATGCTCACATCGGCTTTCAGGGGACACCGGGTGAGCAAAGTCCATGAGGGGAGAGTCTTAGAGAACGCCTCGTACCAAAGGAACGTATGTCAAGGAACATCGGCATGTTCAAGGGAAGGAACTTTGTTTTGATACGGTGAATGAGGAGAAGTCCAAGAGGACTCATAATGATGTCGGGAGCAGCGTACCAAAAAGGCTGAAATCCGTTGACAGTTGAGCTCCTGGTCGGACTAAGGAGGATTTGAGGGACTACCTCTAGAGGAAACGGCAGAATGCCGAGGTCATATCCCCGGTCAAGCCGAGAACACCATTCTTAGTGGAGTTGGATAAGTTCGAGGCCCCATAAAGGTTCCATATGCCGAGGTTCCAGATATATGACGGTAAGTCTGATCCGAACTTTCACGTCAGCTTATATTTGAATTCAATGGCACTATATATCGGGAACGAACCATTGCTCTGCAAGGTATTCCCCTCATCTTTTGGGGAAATTGCATCAAATTGGTTTCACAAGTTGCCGAAAGGAATTGTGAAGAGTTGGGAAGGCCTGGCCGAGATTTTTGTGGCCAGGTTTGTTACAAAGAAATTGCAGCCGTTGAGGGTAGACTCCCTAATGGCTCTGAAAATTGGCGAGGGTGAAAGCCTCAAGGCTTATGCCAAAAGGTATTACGAGGTGTTCAACCGAATACCAGGATGCAACTAGGAGTTGGCAGTCGTATCTTTTAAGAATGGCCTAGAAGTTGACTGCATGCTTCGAAAGTCACTAGCAAAGACTCTGCCGAAGAGTATGGAGGAGCTCATGGCTAGGATCGAGAAACATGCGAGAGCAGAAGAGGATACGTCAGGAACGAAGGCATCAAAGCAAGAGAAGAGGAACGGCTCGCCAAAGTGAGACCGAGGTAATACAAATTTTAATAGACAAGAAACAGGACTAAGGGCTGCACAGGCAGTCACCACTGTGTTCCGGATCTCGGTTTATAAAGTCCTAGAAAGGATCAGGAACCAGCCGTATTATAGAGCACCAGAGAAGATTCCTAGCGAATTTATGGGAATAAGCCTTGGGAAGCACTATGCCTACCATAATGAGGATGGGCACCTGACTCAGGGGTGCAGAGCCCTGAAGACGCATTTGGAAAATCTGGTTAGACAAGGTCACTTAAGGGACCTAGTAGATGAGGCTAGAATGAGGGAAGAGCAGGCAAGGCTGTCACAGTCACCGGCAGCACAACTTCCACCAGCACCACAACCGCAAGCAGATGAACCTCGAGTGATTAATGTGATTCACTCGAGGGTTAATAAGAACGAGGTACGTAGGGAGACTTAGAGGGTAAAGCACTTACAACATGTGTATCAGGTCCAGCAAAAGAGGCCTATGACAAACGAGCGCCAGGGACCAATGGTGTCCTTCACTAAAGCAGACCTAGACATGGTGCAACATCCACACAATAATGCTCTGGTAGTGACCCTTAAGATTGGAGAATGCCAGGTAAGGCACATTCTGATTGACCAAGGCAACTCTTGTGACATCATGTATGTCAGATGTTATAAGGAGCTCGACCTTCACCGAGATGATTTGGAGCAGTCTGACAACCCAATGGTCGGGTTCAATGGAACGCCGACATGGCCCCTGGGAGCAATAAATCTGGAGGTGCAAGCAGGCACCAAGAAGGTAAGCACAGAGTTCACAGTAATTAACACCCCCTCCCCTTACAATCTTATCTTGGGGAGGCCATGGTTGCACGCAATGAGAGTTGTTCCTTTAACATTGCACCAGCTGTTGTGGTTTCCAACGGAGCATGGAATTGAAGAAGTCAGAGGGGATCAAGTGCAGGCCAAGAATTGCTCCATGGCAGCAATAAAATCCACCGACAACGTTCGAGAGCCAGAAACAGTAGAAATTGAGGATGAGGACATGGAGGTCCTGGATGACGTTGACAAAGAGCCGGCCGACAAAAGTGAGGAAACTTTGAAGAAAATCCTAGTCCAGCAAGGGAATGAAGAATGCTTCTTCCTTCTTAGCTCAGGCTTAGCCGAGGAGGAGGAAAGGGAGTTAGAGCCATTCTTGCGAGCAAACATGGCGGTATTTGCCTAGACGCCATACGAGATGCCTGGCATTAATCCCGAGGTCACTTGCCATAGACTAAATGTAGACAGGTCGACAAAACCTATCATTCAACAAGCCAGGAGACCGACGTTGGTCCATGTGGAGGCAGTAGAGAAGGAAGTGGACAAATTGTTGGAAGCCAGAGCCATTCGAGAGGTAAACTACCCAACTTGGTTGTCAAACACAGTTGTTGTGAAAAAGAAGAATGGAAAGTAGAGGGTTTGTATGGACTTCACTAGCCTGAATAAGGCTTGTTCCAAAGACAGTTTCCTATTTCCCAAGATTGATCAATTAGTGGATGCCATTTCAGGGCATGGAGGATGAGCTTCCTGGATGCTTACAGGGGATACCATCAGATAGCAATGTATCCCCCCGACGAGGAGAAGACTGCATTTATCAACCCAAAAGGGTTGTATTGCTACAGAGGGATGCCTTTCGGGTTGAAAAATGCAGGAGCAACCTACCAGAGGTTGGTGACCAAGATGTTCAGACATCTAATTGGCAAAACAGTGGAAGTGTACATTAATGACATGGTTGTGTGTAGCTCAGCTTTTTCATGCTCCCTTTCGGAAACTCGAAAGAAGCCCTACAGTTTGGACTCCCGCGGTTCTGAATCTAATCTCACAAGTGCAATGTGAAATTGATAAACACCAAAGAGTCCAAATTCGGCAAATCTTTTGGAAAATCGATTTTTGAATAAAAAATGCCAAAATTGGACTGCTTTGCCAGATACAGAGTCGCCACTTAAATATTTTATTTTTGGGGAATTTAGGAAACCCATGACTCATGCCAAAGGCCACGTGTCCGTCATCACCAAAGTTGCCTCAGCTCGGGAACTTAGGTATGAGAGGGGAAGGTCATGGATTGAGCACCCCCACTCGCCCGATCAAAGATCGGCCTCTACTAGTCATGATATGATTTTTTATGTACATTATGTGCTCTTGTTCCGGTTATTAAGCTAGCTTTACTATGTGATGTGCACAAGAAAGTATAGACTAGTTTGCTCAAGGTGGAACAATTCAAATTCATGTTTGCTTTGGGAAAAGGTTTGAATTTGCCACCTCAAGTGGGCTTAAAGTTGTGAATTTGCCACCAAACATAGTGGGCTTAAAACGTACGTTCGTTGAATTATTCCAATTCGATCAACAAGCCTTCATCCACAGGCATTCGGGCAATTTCTCAAGTAAGCATTTAAGTATGCTAGACATGGCAATCACTCACACTCATACAAGTATGCTAAAGCACTAAAAACTCACCTAGTACTCCAAGCTAAGAAGATATGTGTTAGAAAAATATGCATGATTCCTAACTATACAAGATGTCTAATGCAACACATGCGATATGCAATTATGTAGGCTCGGCTACTAATATGGCATATGAAACAATTCAAGACATGTGGTTTAAGCACGTATTCAAAGAATGTATTGAAATGACAATGCAGTTTGAATGATGCACCGAGCTTCGGTGCATGCAAGACAAGATGAAGGGATGCAAGCATAAGGTATGCTAATTGAAACATGTCCCTAATCTAACCATCAAAAGCAGGTAAATAAAAGGGAGAAAGACATGGCATTGGAAGACATACACATTATTACATTTTTGCTCTCACGAAGGAAAGCCCGAATGAATAAAGCAAAACTAACTAGCAACTAATTAGGGCTAAGCTAATTAAGCTAATTATTACAAACCAAATGAAATAAATAGCTAAACTAATTAACTAATTAACTAATTATTACATCAATTGAATGAACTAACTAGTAAGCTAACTAATTAAGTTACAACACAAATGTAAGCAAACTAAGTAATTAAAGTCTCTAACTACGCTGCCACTACTCTGCCTCGGGAAATGAAAGATGCCATGCTCGGATACCACCCGAAAAGTGCTTTGTTTTGCTCTCGAAAGCCTCTGTTTGCAGAGTTGAACATTTCCAGAACCATTTTACTCCACCTTACCAACATTCTGCTGAGGTTTACATCAGTGGCCAGCCGGCCACTAGCAAAAGTTGCCGGCCATGGAAGTGGCCTGCCAGCTATTTATGGTGCTCTGTCGGCCACTTGCTGGCCATAGATAGTGGTCTGTCGGCCACTGATGCATTGGATCATCATGCTGCAACAGAGGATAAACAGAGCAAAGAAAGGGTATTTCCAAGGATTGTCTGCATAGTTCACCCCTCATTTTTATGAACAAATCTAAGGAGTTGTGAACTTAAGCCACAAACCATCAATCCAAGCAATTTCATTGCATGATGGCTTGTGATTCAAGAGGTGCAAATTCAATAAATGCAAAATGAGACACAAAGAACCATCACCCTATCATGCGTGATCAAGGGCAATGGAGACCTAGGAAACTTGACATATTTCATCACTTTGAGTATAAAATGTCCCAATTTTCCTTGCGTTCAATTAACGTCTATTGAACACACAACACACAAGTTATTATCTTGCCCAATTTTAGTCCCAAGTTGGTAGTTACTGATTTCAACTTACCAACCATCCTTTAATCCAATTAAGTCCAAAAGGTGAATTAAAGTCCTCTAATGGAAAGAAGGATCAAAACACAAGTTGTTTTGGATATGAAAGAAGTCTCATACCGTTGGTAATGAACACCCTAAGGGATTAAACCATTAAGCATGAAACCTCAATTTCACACTTAGGCAAACAAATGACTTGAAACCACTTTCAAAGCAAAATGAAAAGCCAAGAAAAGAGGGTGCTTGCAGAGATGATTAGTGCTGAAATAAAGTATGAAAAGCTCTAAAAACATGCAATCAACTCAAACAAGGGATGTCTAATGGCCTAAAACACCGAGCTTGTGAGGACCTTTGCACTACAATCATGCGAAACAAGACTTAACTGACCCAAACAGTCCAAAACATGCTGGAATATAGCTACAAAAAGCTAGAAAATTGTGCTAACATATAGAATTAACTAGGCTAGCAAACAAGACACAAGGAGGGGAGACTAACCCCTCCAATTTTGGACTTCAAAACATGTTTTTTGCCACTGAAAATACTTTGAAATTCAGTGGTTAAAAGCCCAAAAAAAGTTGATTTGAAAGTGGAAAACAAAGGTACAAAAGCCTTCCAAATAAGAAAGAAAGAAGGGTGAAACACCCCCTAACTTAAAATGGTCTCAAACCATCACTTTTAGTCCACCAAAACAGGTTTTTTTATAGTTCAAAAGCAACCCAAAAATAGTGGGAAAAGATAGCAAAATGAGTATGCAAAACAAAGTGTACAAGACAAGTGCTATACCTCTTGAAGGGAAGAGTAATTCTAGGCAACAAACCAAGCCAAAACCACCTTCTAGAGTTCAAACCAAGCCCAAGAACACCTCAGCTTAGAGATTAGGGGATTTGGTTAAGGGTGTATAGGCAAGAGTGTAGGAATTGTAGGCAAAATGTAGGAAATTTGTAAAGAGAGAGAGGGAAAAATTTTGAGTCTAAAATTTTTCTAACCCCCAAACATGAGAGAGAGGGTCCCTATATATAGAAAATGTGAAATCTATACAAGGAGATCCAGCCCCTCACGTGTGGACAAATGCAAGCATCCGTGCAAATAGCTGGCACAGCTGGCATAAAATATCTGCAGAAAACACTGGTGGCTGACCGGCCATCAGTGATGGCCAGCAAGGCGCATCAGTGGCCGGCAGACAAGAAGTGATGGCCGGCAGGCCACTAGAGATTGCAGGCTAGAAAGATCAAGGCATGGTCCAAAAATGAAACAAAAGGGATGTGGGGTTTAAAAGGCTCAAATCTGTGGCATTCCGCTGAGGACTTCGAGCGTTCGGTGAGCAAACAGACTCATCATCGGATATACCTGCAAGAACATGCAAGTCTTGAAGGGCCGTAAAAAATGGGGTGTCTATAGTTGCCCCTCTTTGATAGAACTCGGAGTCATAAGATAACGTGAGTGCATGTCAAAGCCCAAAGACGACCCATTTTGACAAGGCCGTAAGACTTGGACAACCAATCAAGACAAAAATAAATGGTTGCACCCTACGTATCCCTTTACAAGGAATCAAACCAGCGTAGTTTTAGGGCAAAATGCAAATGATATGCATGATGCAAGAACATAACTTATGATCATGTAGTGAGGCTGTACAATGAAACATTTAAATGCAAATGCTATGCAAAGAAAATGCCACATTTAAACGAACTAAAACAAGGTACGACATTTCCAATTATGAAAAGAGGTAAGCACATAAACACGTCTTGTGTGAGAAACACGAGCCAAACCACATTTCATGCAGAAAGGATGTAAGAAAATTATACAAGCTTAACTACGCATACGCAAAAAAAGCGAAGGGCGATGTAACTGTCGGGCACACCTGAGGTCTTAATCGAGATTCTAACGCGTTGCAAGCAGAAGGAGAAAAAGAATGGTGTGAACACTGGGCGCACCCAAATGTTTTTAACCGATGCAAACAATCCTAACGCGTCTCACGTGAGAGGAGAAGAGGTGGTGTGAACACCGGGATGCACTCGAATGTTTTTAACAGAAGCAATCCTAATGCGTCTCACGCGAGAGGAGAAAGGGGCGGTGTGAACACCGAGACGCACCCGAATGTTTTTAACCGAAGCAATCCTAACGCACCTCGCGTGAGAGGAGGAAGGGGTAATGTGAACACTGGGATGCACCCGAATGATTTTAACCGAAGCAATCCTAACGCATCTCACATGAGAGGAGGAAGGGGTAGTATGAACACCGGGACGCACCTGAATGTTTTTAACCGAAGCAATCCTAACGCATATCACGTGAGAGAAGGAAGGGGCAGTGTGAACACCAGGACGCACCCGAATGTTTTTAACTGAAGCAAGCCTAACGCATCTCACACGAGAGGAGGAAGGGGCGGTGTGAACACCGGGACGCACTCAAATGTTTTAACTGAAGCAATCCTAACGCATCTCACGTGAGAGGAGGAAGGGGTGGTGTGAACACCGGGATGCACCCGAATGTTTTTAACCAAAGCAAGCCTAACGTGTCTCCCACGAGAGGAGGAAGGGGGTGGTGTGAACACCGGGACGCACCCAAATGTTTTTAACCGAAGCAATCCTAACGCTTCTCACACGAGAGGAGAAAGGGGGGGGTATAAACACTGGGACGCACCAAAATGTTTTTAACAGAAACAAGTGGAAGGATGTGATTCGAAAGGCACGAATGATTTTACCTGGAACTCCTGTGAATGAATCGTACATACAATATCGTGCATGTGCAAGAAAAAGACTTAAAAAGTGCGACACAGTACGAATGCATGTTCTATGCAAGACAAATAACCAAGATACTATGTCAATGGTATGTTCTATGCGAGAAACAATCGACAATCGAGATACAATGTTAATGGCATGTTCTATGCGAGAAACAATCGACAATCGAGCTACAATGGCAATGGCATGTTCTATGCGAAAAACAATCGACAATCAAGAAACATAAGCATATTTTATGCATAATCGATAACAGGTGCATATTGCGCGATTCAAAAGCAAATGCACATGCACATATTATAAAAACATATGTGAAATGCACATTCTATGCCACAAAGTGAAATGTATGTTCCATGCAACAATGAATGAGAAATGCATGTTCTATGCAAGATACCAAAGCATGATTTGACGAAAACAAACTCAGTAGCAACTTCCAATTCACCTCTCGGAAGAGTTACGATACGTTTAAAAGGATGCACCTCATTCATGTTGACAAGTGACGAACATCGCGCACCGAAAGCACAGTTTTGAGCTTTCATAGAGACATTCTAAACCAAACAGTGAACAATCCCCTCAATTCTTGGAAACCAAGGACACAAAACAGCATCAGGACCCCAAGGAAAGCTGCCGGCCACCTGCCAGCCACAAGGGAAGGCCGCCGGCCAGGTGCCGGCCACTAATAAGCCTTGCCGGCCATCGATGGCAGATCAATGGTAAACTTGACTTTTCGGTTTGGGTCTTGAAATATGAGCCACTAGGGCTCATTTCCTCACACCCTCTTGTCCGAAAACTTCCTCATTCTCTCTCTAGACACTGTTTCTCTCTAGATCTGCACTTTCTACATGTTTTCCAACGCCCCACGTGAATTTGATTCGCGAAACCCTCTTTATTTCCTTTACTTTGAACCGATTGAAATTTGATTTCGGTGCTTCTTTCGTCATTTCCACCATTCTAGGCTTGTTCCTCTCGAGTTTCTCTCGAGTTCGGTGCACTTTTCCCGGTTTTGATTTTTTTCACCATTTTCTCTTTCCTAGGGTTTGTCTTTTTCCAAGTTTACTCTTTTTTCTTCATTTCTCTTCACTTTTCACCCATCTCACACCTATTTTCAGATGGCAGGCGAGATTCCTCACGATGGGGCTCCTCCAGAGATTCCCCTAGTAGGTCCACCTATGCCTGAGGTAGAGGAGCCGATAGCTGACCTTGAGGCTGACTTAGAGGTGGAGTTCGAGCCCGAGGTTGAGCTAGGGCCGCTACCACTAACGATACGACCTTTCGATCCTGCGAGATATCACCCACAAACACACATATTGCCCACTTCCGGAGGCATCAGATTCTTCACCGAGTTCGCTCGCTGCGCACCGGAGGACCTCCTGCTAAGGGAGCCAGATTCTCACTTGTCGGCCATTGTTGTTGAGGTATGAACTCTGTTTTCATGTATTTCTGCCTTTAGTTACTTACATTTCATGCGCTGCCTTAAATCTGACTACATTTCATGCATTGCCTTATGTCTGACCACATTTCATGCACTGCCTTATATCTGACTGCATTTCATGCACTGCCTTAATCTGATTGCATTTATTTTCTGCCACAGGGCGAGTGTCGCACCTTCAGAGGCTACGGTGCTATGACTGCTCGAGACTAGTATGACGAGCTCCTAGCTGGAGTTCGAGACATTATTGATAAGGTGGGCTTCATCTTTTTCTGCTTTGGCTTGACTTGGGTCACCGCAAGTCATACCCTCCTAGAAGCATTGGTGGAGAGGTGGTGGGACACTACCAACTCCTTCCACTTTTCCATCGCAGGAGAGATGACGATGACTCCTTACGACTTTGCCATGACTACTGGCTTAGACATAGGGGCGATCCGATCCCTATCTATACAGATATGGAGGAGTGGGAGGCAGCTTGGTTTGAGCTGCTGAGGGCATACCCACCCATATACCGAATGGGGATGGTCAGATACACTTGGTTCGCTGAGCGATTTAGAGGGACCAAGCTCGAGATGATAGAGGAGATCGAGCAGTATGTTAAGGGCTTCCTGATGTTCGTTTTCGGTACCACCTTGTTTTCGAACAGGTGGAATACTGTAGGCCTGCATTTGCTGAGTGCCTTGGTGACCCTTCTTCGGGTTCGTTTCTACAACTAGGGCGGAGCTGGCCTCACCACATTGTACGGATATATGAGCTCTACCTCCTGTTTGTAGGGAGACTTGATTGGAGGCTACTGGCGAGCCAAGGAGGTACACATCTCAGTTCTCTCTTTGTACTTTATATTTTCTTTACAATTTCTGCTTTACATCTACCTCAATACATGCTTTCTGCTTTGCATTTCTATATTTTCTCAAACACTGCGCTTTCTGTTTTGCACTTTCTACATCAGCTTGATACTGTATTGATCACATACCGCTATATTTTTCCTACAGCTATGGGCATACGCATACTTTCTGACTCTCGCCCCGAAGCCTGTAGAGAAGCTTCCATTGACAGTTCCCTATTCGCGGATATATGACAGTCAGCTTTGTCGTAGGACCCGTAAGCTTTTCACATTCTTCAGGCAGTACTTAGAGATAGTAACTGCCCATGAGGTAATCCAAAGCACAGTCATTTTTGCTTTGAAACAGTTCTACTTCACACATTTAGCAACTGACAGCAACTAATAATCTGTACAACTTTCGTTTGCAGATTACGTGGCAGCCGTGGCCATTGATGCCGGGGGAGGGTCCGGGACCAGTTTGCCGGTGCTTGGGCCATCTCCCGCTACCGAATTCTTCTTGAGGGCTTGGTTTGCCGGGCTTGGTACTTGGGTGAGCGCTTCGTGCGCCAGATTATGGGCTTGCCTGTAATATCCCTGTTCTGAAGTATGCTAATTGGTCCTTAACATGAATATGATTATGTGTTTGATATGATTTTGTGTGCCATTATGTGAAAATATGTGGTTTTGAATTTCTACCTGTTCACCATAGGAATATCTGTTTGATTATCTGCTTTGGAAATTAAATTGGAGGCCTTATCGGCCACGAAATCTGGAATTGATTGCGCCATTATGATTGGTATAATTTTTAGAGCCTACGGTGAAATTTAATTGAAAATTTATTCGGATCAAAAATAATTAGATTCAAATTAATTAAGTGCTCAATTATTTAATGTTAAAATAATGTGATTGAGTGGGGCTATATAAAGGACCTTATTATATTTAATCCTCTCTCTTATATCATTTGGGCGGATTTCAACTCTAAGAAAAAGAGAAGAATCGACTTTGAGAGAGAGAGAGGAGATATCTTTGTGCATTTTGGCTCAAGATTTGTGAATTGGGAAGGCTAGGTGTAAGATTTGATCACAATTGCGAGAATTAAGGCTTCTAGGTGAGTAATCAACACTTGAGTCATGGATTTTAGTTTGTAATTTGTGAATTCAAAGTTGAATAATGATAAGGAATATGATTTAAGTTGGTTTTGTTGAATTGAAAGTCATAGAACTCATGGATGTAAGAAATTGTTATAAATTTCCATGTTTGGGCATAAAATGTGTAATCCATGTTGAATTTCGGTTGAAATCCGTGTATTTGACCCTCTCTTCATCATATAAGTTGAGAATGAGGGTTATATGTCACATGCATGTACAATTCATGGGAGTAGAAGCTTTGAATGTTTGAATTTGGTATGTTGGTGATGAGTTTGGAACAATTTGAGTCATGCATGTAAGTAATTCATGGAATTGAGCTTCAAAATGTTGTAATTTGGTGTTTGTACCATGTTGGTACATTATATGTGAAGTTTGAGCCAAAATCATGCATTTAGAGCCTTTGAATATCAAGTTGAAGCTTAAGAACATGTTCTGGAATTCCAGAAAATTTGATGTCGCTCGAGCGGGAAAACCGCCGCTCGAGCGTGAAATGAGAGCTCCTAGTATTTTTGTAGACATGGATGTCCGCTCGAGCGGGGAAGTTCACGCTCGAGCGGGGAGCCATGTAGTGAGGCCTTCGCTCGAGCGCCAGAATTAACGATCGAGCGTAAAAATGATGTAACCAGAACTTTTGCAGACTTTATGGGTCCGCTCGAGCGGGGAAATCCACGCTCGAGCGGGGACCCCTGTTTCTGAAATTTTGAAAATACATTATGTGTTTCATTTTCTGTTCCCTTTCACTTCTAAGTACTCTTAGGCATGCATTAAGCATTGTAAATGAGATACGAAGATAAGAATGAAGCCTAAAGAGGAAAATGTGAATTTAGAAGGATTGAATTGTTTGTGACCTTTTGTGTTCATGGAATGTGTAGGGTCGAGCTCCAGGGCAAACCAACCACCGATCACTGTGAGTAATATCTTAACAAAGATATCTGAAATATGTTGTTGTCCAAATTACTTACTTCTATGTAAGTTTTATAAGTTCGTTGATTCGATTGGTGGACAATGTTGCTATGCCAAATGAATGGCCCAAAGGCCAGTTTGATCTGAATGTTAGAATGAATGGGCTAGAGGCCGCTTTGACATGAATGAATGGGCCAAAGGCCGTTTTGCCACGAATGAATGAATGGGCCAGAGGCCGTTTTGACATGAATGAATGGGCCACAGGCCGTTTTGCCATGAATGAATGAATAGGCCAGAGGCCGTTTCGACATGAATAAATGAATGGGCCAAAGGCCAGTTTGACATAAATGAAAATGTGAATTAGGCCCAAGGCCGTTTGAAGCATGTTGTTCTACATACCGTTTGTATAAGTCCTTTATTTGATATTATTCACTGGGCTTTTGCTCACGCTCATTCATGTGTTTGTAGGTGAGCCAAGAGAAATCCAAACCCAGCCCCAGTGAAGTCTGTAAGGAACAACAAAGGTTTTGAAGAGTCATCCCTTACGTCGCACGCATGAGACCCGTTTTCGCCTTTTTGTCTTTCTGTTTTGTTTTGTCATGGGGGCGAAATTGTTTGAATATGTTGTATATAGTTTTCTTGGGTTGACTTAGTCTTATATGATCCTGTATGTACAGAACCTTGTGCAGTACATATTTTGTTGTGTGTTATTAATATGCATATGTATGGTTTGTTATGATGTGCCACGTAAGCACAGCTCTATGGACAAAGTTTTAAATTGCTTCCGTTTGGCCCCCATTAACTCTGTTAACATACATTTGGTTTGGTTTGAGGCCATAGGTAATCTCATGATTATTGGCCGGTTATGTCCTCAACCGACGGGGGCGGGTTTGGGTCATGACAAAGTGGTATCAGAGTACGAGTTAATAACTCACACACTTGTCCAAAAGAGCAATAAGCGTCTAGAAAAGATTTAGGATGTATTCATGTGATAAATATGAACTCGGAAGCATCGATAATGTGGCTTAAGTGTTTTGATATGAACAGTTATGTGCCATAAGTTTTTGATTTGCTTGCATTACAAATTGTTTGAATATGTATGCTCCTTAGTATATGCATACTTGTGTATCTTTTGTATAAAGTATAATGTAAGTTTAATCAGATGGTGAGAACAAGAGGTGATGAGATAAAGGAATCCTCTACTGCCAGAATAGACAGAATGGAAAGATTGATACAGGAAATGGCAAAAACTTTGGGACAACAACAGGAGTGGCAACAACCACATCCGCCACCTCCACCTCCGGCACCACCTGTGACAAATAATCAGAATGATGATCGGATAATAGCTCTCACCAAAAAATTCAAGAAAATGAAACCACCACAGTTCCATGGTGGACTAGATCCGTTGAAAGCCGAAGCATGGGTCCTCGACATTGAGAAACTGTTTGAAGTGTTCCCGTGTTCAGAGACACAGAAAGTACTTCTAGCCACCTTTATGCTAGAAGACGAGGCAAGAAGATGGTGGATGTTAATGTGAGAAAATCATAAGGATGTCGACTGGGTGAAATTTCTAGAAATTTCCTTTGACAAGTACTTCCCGCAGTGTGTTCGGGACAGGAAAGTAGCAGAGTTCATGGAACTTAGGCAAGACAGCATGACTGTAGCTAAGTATGAGGCCAAATTCACTGAATTGGTCAGGTTTACACCACATGTAATTGATACTAACTATAAGAAGGCGAGACATTTTGAAGGTGGACTTCGATGTGACATTTTAGAAAGAGTGAATGTCCTGAAGCTGGAGACCTACATTGGGGTGCTAGACAGGGCCATCATATCAGAGGCTAACATAGCTAGACAGACTAAGTCAACAACTGACTGGAAAAGTAACAAACGGCAAGGCTTCTTCTCAAAGAAGAAATTTTCGAAAAAGCAAAATACGGGCTCCTTAAATACTTCAAATTCTTCCCGAGACATAGCTCCCATGTGCAATATTTGTAGCAGAAAGCACCATGGAGTTTGTTACCGTGTGTCAGGGGCCTGTTTCAAATGTGGGAAACAAGGGCATATGGCCTGAGATTGTAATCAGAATGGTGGAAAGTTAGCTGCTAGCTCAACTGCATCGATCCCGAAGCGGAATACTGTGAGATCCGTTACCACCAGGGAACCGTGTGAGATAAGGAGAGTTTTTGCGCTTGTCCCGGGCGATACACGGAATGCCAACGCAGTGTCTCAAGTACTATTTCTATATGTAATCAGGATGCTTTTGTGTTAATGACTCCGGATCCACACACTCTTTTGCGACATGTGCATTTGCATCTAGACTGAATAGACCTCTAGAATTCTGCCATATCTGCTATGTGTGTCTGCTCCATCTGGGGAATCTGTATTGTGTGAATCTATATACCGGTTTTGTGATATGCATATTGAGGATGCTATCCTATATATAGATTTGCTGCCCTTAAACTTTAGGCATTTCGATGTAATTTTGGGCATGGATTGGTTGACCAAATACTGTGCCACCGTTGATTGTGTGACAAAACGGGTTGTGTTTAAGCCACCAGAACATAAGGAAATTGTGTTTGTGGGTAATGGGGTAGTGCCTCCACCTTATTTGATATCTACAATGAAAGCATGTAAACTGATCAGGAAAGGGTGCCAGGGTTATTTGTGCTATGTGTTATCTGAACAATCTATGAATGTTGAATTGAATGATATCCCTATCATTAGAGAATTTCCAGATGTGTTTTCGAATGAATTACCAGGGGAATTGGTAGACAGGAAGATAGAGTTTGCTATTGAAACTGTGCCAGGCACCCAGCCCATTTCTAAAACTCCCTACAGAATGGCTACTGTCGAAATGAAAGAACTGAAAGAACAGTTACAAGACCTGCTTGACAAGGGGTTTATCCGACCTAGCACTTCACCTTGGGGTGCACTAGTATTGTTTGTGAAAAAGAAAGATGGAACCCTACGCTTGTGTATCGATTATCGGGAATTGAACAAGGTAACAATAAAGAACAAATATCCCCCTACCCCGTATTGATGACTTATTTGACCAATTGTAGGGATCACAAGTGTTTTCCAAGATTGATTTGAGATCCGGGTATCATCAATTGAAAGTAAAGGCAGAAGATGTTGAGAAAACCGCATTCAGAACGAGGTATGGACATTTTGAGTTTCTTGTTATGCCATTTGGAGTGACTAATGCTCCGGTAGCATTTATGGATTTAATGAACCGGATTTTTAAAACCTACCTTGACGAATTTGTTGTGGTTTTTATCGATGATATTTTGATGTATTCTAAAGATAGACTTTAACATGAACATCATTTGAGAACTGTCCTACAAATACTTCGGAAAGGAAATTATTTGCTAAGCTAAAGAAATGTGTGTTTTGGTTGGATGAAGTTGTTTTCTTAGGGCATGTTATCAATAAGGAAAGAATTTCAGTGGACCCACAGAAAATAGAGGCAATTGTAAATTGGCCTACACCGACCAATGTAACAGAAGTCTGCAATTTCATGGGCTTAGCTGGGTACTACAAGAGGTTTGTGAAAAACTTTTCCAAGATAGCTGTACCTCTTACCCAGTTGACTAGCAAGGGGCAATCATTTGAATGGAATGACAAAAGAGAAGCTGCCTTTCATGAATTGAAAACGAGATTGACCACTGCACTAGTGTTGACACTACCGTCAGGTACGAAAAATTTTGTAATTTTTAGTGATGCGTCTTATAAAGGTTTGGGTTGTGTGCTAATGCAGAACGGAAAGGTTATTACTTATGCCTCCCGACAGTTGAGACTGCACGAGAAAAACTACCCAACACATGACTTAGAATTGGCCGCAGTCGTTTTTGCTTTGAAAATTTGGCGGCACTATCTGTATGGAGCGAAGTGTGAAATCTACACAGATCACAAAAGTCTGAAATACTTCTTCACGCAGAAGGAGTTGAATATGCGATAGAGGAGATGGCTGGAACTGATAAAGGATTATGATTTAGAGATTCAGTATCACCCTGGGAAAGCTAACACAGTTACTGATGCCTTGAGCAGAAAATCAACGGGGAGTATGGCTTGTTTGCTTACTGAACAGAAAGAGATCTTGCAAGATTTTGATAAGTCTGAAATTGAAGTGGTAATGTGTGAACAGGGCGGATTCATAGCCGCTATTACAGCCGAGCCGGCAATCATTAATGAAATCAAACAAAAACAGAAGGAGGATGAATTCCTTAAGAAGGTGATAGATGAATTTGAGACAAGTCCGAAAGTAGAGTTTGGCGTTGTAAATGAAGTGTTGAGATTTCGAAACCGAATGTGTGTCCCAGACATTCTAGAACTAAAGAAGAGGGTTTTAGATGAAGCCCACAAATCAGCGTTTGCTATGCATTACGGGTACCGGTAAATAAAATGTATGGGATTTGAAACAGGCCTATTGGTGGCCTAAGATGAAGAAAGAGATTGTAGAATATGTGTCCAAATTTCTTCAGTGTCAGCAAGTTAAAGCTGAACATCAGAAACTAGGCGGTCTACTGCAACCTCTCCTATTCCTGAATGGAAGTGGGAGCATGTGACTATGGATTTTGTTGTTGGCCTACCTCGGACTTCTCGAGGTATGGATTCTATTTGGGTTGTAGTTGATAGACTGACTAAATCTGCACATTTTCTGCCTGTCAAAACTATATTTAATGCTTATAGATTGGCTACTATTTATGTTGATGAGATCGTCCGTTTACACGGAGTTTCGGTATCTATTGTGTCGGATAGAGATCCAAAATTTGTACCTAGATTGTGGAAGAGTTTGCAGGAAGCTATGGGGACGGAACTAAGTTCAGTACTGCATTCCACCCACAGACAGATGGGCAATCAGAACGAACAATACAGACTTTGGAAGATATGCTTCGGATGTGTGCTTTGGATTTTCAGGGGAGTTGGGAAGACTATTTGCCACTTGCGGAATTTGCTTATAATAACAGCTTCCACTCCAGCATCGGTATGGCACCGTACGAGGCTTTGTATGGTAGAAGGTGTAAATCACCAATTTGTTGGACAAAAGTCGGGGATAGAGCTTTACTTGGGCCTGAAATTGTGCAAGATACTTCTGAGAAGATCAAAACTATTCGGGAAAGGCTCAAAACAGCTCAGGACCGACAAAAGAATTATGCAGATGTTCGGAGAAGACCTCTTGAGTATGAGGTTGGTGACCCTGTGTTCATCCGTGTTTCTCCAATGAAAGGCCAAGTCAGGTTTGGAAAGAAAGGCAAGCTGTCGCCCCGTTACATTGGGCCGTTTCAGATTCTGGAAAGGCTTGGTCCAGTTGCTTATAGAGTTGCTTTGCCACCAGAATTCGAAAAATCCATAATGTGTTCATGTGTCGATGTTGAGGGGTTACCTCGAGACTGTTTCATGTGATGATTATCACCGAGTAGCTATTGATGAAAATATGGAATACGCCGAATGGCCGGAACGAATCGTTGACCGATAAGTGAAACAACTGAGAAGCAAGTCCATCCAAATGGTGAAAGTGGAATGGAAAGAACACTATGGGACGGATGCTACGTGGGAAAAGAAGGATGAAATGCGACTACACTATCCGCATTTGTTTCCCGACGAAGGTAAATTAAGTTTGGAGGACCAAACTTCCTAAAGGGGGGAAGACTGTAATATCCCTATTCTGAAGTATGCTAATTGGTCCTTAACATGAATATGATTATGTGTTTCATATGATTTTGTGTGCCATTATGTGAAAATATGTGGTTTTGAATTTCTACCTGTTCACTGTAGGAATATCTGTTTGATTATCTGCTTTGGAAATTAAATTGGAGGCCATATCGGCCACGAAACCCGGAATTGATTGCACCATTGTGATTGGCATAATTTTTAGAGCCTACGGTGAAATTTAATTGAAAATTTATTCAGATCAAAATAATTAGATTCAGAACAATTAATTAAGTGCTCAATTATTTAATGTTAAAATAATGTGATTGAGTGGGGCTATATAAAGGACCTTATTATATTTAATCCCTCTCTCTTATATCATTTGGGCTGATTTCAACTCTAAGAAAAAGAGAGAACCGACTTTGAGAGAGAGAGGAGATATCTTTGTGCATTTTGGCTCAAGATTTGTGAATTGGGAAGGCTAGGTGTAAGATTTGATCACAATTGCGAGAATTAAGGCTCCTAGGTGAGTAATCAACACTTGACTCATGGATTTTAGTTTCTAATTTGTGAATTCAAAGTTGAATAATGATAAGGAACATGATTTAAGTTGGTTTTGTTGAATTGAAAGTCATAGAACTCATGCATGTAAGAAATTGTTATAAATTTCCATGTTTGGGCATAAAATGTGTAATCCAAGTTGAATTTCGGTTAAAATCCATGTATTTGACCCTCTCTTCATCATATAAGTTGAGAATGAGGGTTATATGTCACATGCATGTACAATTCATGGGAGTAGAAGCTTTGAATGTTTGAATTTAGTATGTTGGTGATGAGTTTGGAACAATTTGAGTCATGCATGTAAGTAATTCACGGAATTGAGCTTCAAAATGTTGTAATTTGGTGTTTGTACCATGTTGGTACATGTATATGTGAAGTTTGAGCCAAAATCATGCATTTAGAGCCTTTGAATATCAAGAACATGTTTTGGAAAACCCAAAAAATTTGATGTTCGCTCGAGCGGGAAAACCGCCGCTCGAGCGTGAAATGCGAGCTCCCAGTATTTTTGCAGACATGGATGTCCGCTCGAGCAGGGAAGTTCACGCTCGAGCGGGGAGCCATGTAGTGAGGCCTTCCGTTCGAGCGCCAGAATTGACGATCGAGCGTAAAAATGATGTAACCAGAACTTTTGCAGACCTTATGGGTCCGCTCGAGCGGGGAAGTCCACGCTCGAGCGGGGACCCGTATTTCTGAAATGTTGAAAATGCATTATGTGTTTCATTTTCCATTCCCTTTCACTTCTAAGTACTCTTAGGCATGCATTAAACATTGTAAATGAGATAAGAAGATAAGAATGAAGCCTAAAGAGGAAAATGTGAATTTAGAACGGATTGAATTGTTTGTGATCCTTTTGTGTTCATGGAATGTGTAGGGTCGAGCTCCAGGGCAAACCAACCAACCGATCACTGTGAGTAATATCTTAACAAAGATATCTGAAATATGTTGTTGTCCAAATTACTTACTTCTATGTAAGTTTTATAAGTTCGTTGATTCGATTGGTGGACAATGTTGCTATGCCAAATGAATGGGCCAGAGGCCAGTTTGATCTGAATGATAGAATGAATGGGCCAGAGGTCGCTTTGACATGAATGAATGGGCCAGAGGCCGTTTTGACAGGAATGAATGGGCCAGAGGTCGTTTTGACATGAATGAATGGGCCAGAGGCCGTTTTGCCACGAATGAATGAATGGGCCAGAGGCCATTTTGCCACGAATGAATGAATGGGCCAGAGGCCGTTTCGACATGAATAAATGAATGGGCCAAAGGCCAGTTTGATACGAATAATTGATACGAATAAATGAATGGGCCAAAGGCCAATTTGACATAAATAAAAATGTGAATTGGGCCCAAGGCCGTTTGAAGCATGTTGTTCTACATACCGTTTGCATAACTCCTTCATTTGATATTATTCACTGGACTTTCGCTCACGCTCATTCATGTGTTTGTAGGTGAGCCAAGAGAAATCCAAACCCAGCCCCAGTGAAGTCTGTAAGGAACAACAAAGGTTTTGAAGAGTCAGCCCTTGCGTTTCAGGCACGAGACCCGTCTTCGCCTTTTTGTCTTTCTATTTTATTTTGTCATGAGGGCGAAATTGTTTGAATATGTTGTATATAGTTTTCTTGGGTTGACTTAGTCTTATATGATCCTGTATGTACAGAACCTTGTGCAGTACATATTTTGTTATGAGTTATTAATATGCATATGTATGGTTTGTTATGATGTGCCACGTAAGCACAGCTCTATGGACAAAGTTTTAAACTGCTTCCGTTTGGCCCCCATTAACTCTGTTAACATACATTTGGTTTGGTTTGAGGCCGTAGGTAATCTCATGATTACTGGCCGGTTATGTCCTCAACCCACGGGGGCGGGTTCGGGTCATGACACTGCTGGACCCGATTGTCCTGATGGCTACACCAGAGTCCATGCAGTCCACAGAGAGCCTATCTATTGAGGAGGTCATCCAGTTCATGGTGGGCTTGGACACCAACTTCTTCTGAGCGGAAGGCAACTATGCAGCTTTCATCCAGACACACTTGATGCCACCCGTGACCGGTGTTTGTGGAGATGAAGATGCGAGAGCTCCTGTCGCGAGAGCGAGATGTAGAGTGACCCAGGCGAGCAGCGCCCGTGGCAGAGGGGCATCCCGAGTAGGGAAAAGGGCTAATTGGCTAGGGTTTCCCACCACGCTAACTTGCTGGCGACACACTGGGGATGCCTACCAGGTCCCGATTGAGCCCGCAGCGGCTGGTCATGAGCTTGTCAGGGTCTGAGGCCCGATTTCGGTATGAACCACGCTTTAGCACTTGCACTCCATATGTCATTTCAGATATGTTCATTTGTAGATACTAATCATTCAAACTACATTTACGGGCATCGATCGAGTACACAGGAGGCGCCCTTGAGCTGATAGCCTCGCTGATGGGGATGGTACATAGGAGAGAGGCGCTGCTCAGCCTCTACGGCGCTCAAGTAATTTCTTCAGTTTTACATTCCAGGCATCAAATTTCCACTGACACACTGACACTGACATTTCAACTGAAAACTTCCCAAACTGTACTGATACATTGCATCGATAGACCACATCTGACACACTGTGCTTGCATACTGTATTCACACATTGTATTTGACTTCTGCATATACTCATTCTGCATACTATGCTTGCATCTGATACACATGCTATAACTGATGTGCAACAATTGTCTTTCTTAGATTCCACCCATACTGATGGCACCAACGGCAGCTGCAGCTGCAGAGCTCGCACCAGTAGTACCTTCTCTAGTAGCAAGGAGGAGAGATAGACAGGCTCCGGCACGTGGCCGAGGTAGAGCCAGGGGCACCCGGGATGGGAGCGGCTCTTTAGAGCCCATTTTAAGTGATGATGATGCTGAGATAAGTGACTCTGGCTCGGGTTCTGAGGGTGGAGGCGATGCCGAGACGAGCTCTGAGGCAGAAAGAGATGATGACACCGGCTCGGGTTCTGGTCCAGGTTCAGACAGCGGCGCAGATGGGGACAGTGCCCCAGAGTCCTCTCCTCCGAGGAAGAGAACGAAGAGGGCTTCTCGAGCCTGAGGCGACTAACACTAATTTTTTGTATTTTTTGCTTAGTTTCTTTTTGTTTATAATTTTAGCACATTGTATAGCTTCGGACATGTTTTATTTTCTTTAAAAGCTTGTACTGCACCATGATCGGAATGAAAGCCAGTTTTTTGAAAAAGTGTTGTATTTTGCATCATGAGCACCACTTAGCATGGAAATGAGATTGAATCGAAACGGCCATGAGTCCTCTTAATTGGAACAAAAACTTAATCGGATAATGAACCGATCAAAAACTAACATAAAAAGCAATAGACAACTTGATAAACAACACAACAACAACTTGATAAACAAAATGAGAACAACTTGATAAACAGAACAATATACAACTCGATAAGCAAAACTATGCAACAACAACTGAAAGACAAAATAATAAACTTGCTAAAGTCGAAAGGACGGAAAACAAACCCTTAAAACAGACTAAAAGCAGAACAAAGCACCTGTTTTTAGCATTGTTCAGCACAAAGAGGGACAGCAGGTCAAAGTGAGAGACTGCCGGCCACAAACAAAGGTTGCCAGCCACATGCTGGCCATGAAAGGTGGCCTGCCAGCCATCAATGCTACCTATCGGCCATCAATGTGTAGGACCTCCAGATTGTTGACATCTGACTTCTACTCACTGCCTTATCTTCTACAAAAAGGTTGAGCTTCGTAATTTCTTCATTTCAGCTGCAAATTCTTCACAAATGGAGCCATTTTTTGCCAAAAAACTGTCAAATTGGATTGTGACTTTGGATGGCTCGAAAAAGGTGAATTTCCGAGGTAAGTATCCTCTAAATGGAAAGAATGCTCAAACCGAAGGTTTTTTAGGCATGAAAGAGACCTCATGCCATTGGTAATGAATCCCAAAAGGGATTAAACCATTAAGCAAAAACATCTCAATTTCATGCTTTAAACAGGCAAATGGTTTAAACCACTTTCAAAACAAAAATAAAACCAAGAAAGGGGGAGGTTGCAAATATGATTAGGTGCAAAAAATGAGTACTAAAAGCACTAAAACATGCAACCAACTCAAACTAATGATAGTTAAAGCCTTAAAACACTAAGCTAGTGAAGGAAGTAACACTACAACCATGCCATGCAAGGCTCAAATGAAACAAATAACCAAAAATAGAGGCAAAATAGCCTTAAATATAGTCTAAAATATGTTGGACTTAAGCCATAAAAAGTTAAAACAATAAGCTAATACATGGAGTTAACTAGGCATGCAAAAAGACACAAGGAGGGGAGGCTAACCCCTCTAATTTTGGACTTCAAAATGAGTTTTTTTACCACTGAAAAACCTTTGAAATTCAGTGGTTAAAAGGCCCAAAAAAGTTGGTTTGAAAGTGATGAACAAAGGCACAAAAACCTTTACAAGCAAAGAAGCAAGAAGGGTGAGCTACCCTTTAACCAAAAATGGTCTCAAACCAACACTTTTAAACCATAAAAATAGAGCTTTTACAGTTCAAAACCAGCCTCAAAATAGTTGAAAGAAGATAGAAAAACAAGTATTAAAAGCAAGCTAACAAGATTAGTATTCTACCTCTTGAAGCAAAGAACACTTTTAGGAACAAGTTCAAGCCAAAACCGCCTTCAAGAGCTCCAAGAAGGCCCCAAGTAACCTCTGCTCAAAGGTGAAAGGATTTGGTTTAGGAGATGTAGGCTAAAATGTAGAGAAACTAAGCAAACACACACAAATTTGCAAGAGAGAGAGAGAGAGAGAGAGAAATCTGGAGAGAGAAAATTTTTATGTCTCAAATTTTTCTAACCTTAAAACATGAGAGAAAGCGGTCCTATATATAGAAAACACAAAATTTCCTCACAAACTGTAGACACCCCATTTTTGACCGTCCTCAAGACTTCGATGTCACCGCTTGAACACTCCGTGATTATCCATGTTTGTGTTCGTTTGGAGTTCCCGGAGTTCTCGGCCACGCGCCTTGCCTCAGGATCTCCGAACTCGACCGTTTTGTGTCTGGTTTTGCACCAAACACTTGTGTTTTGCCTTGGAGGGGCAGGGAATGCCTTGTGAGGCATCCCCACACACCACCGGCAGTGGCTAGAGGCCACCGGCTGGTTTTTGTTGCCACCGGCAATGTTTATTGCCGGTCGGCACTTTTTGTTGCCGGTCGGCAGTCATTTTTGTCAAAATGACAATTTTGAGCGGCAGACCACTGTTCATCTACTTTTTGTAGATATTTTGTGCCAGCTGTGATAGCTGGCACCCACCCCGTTCCCCTCCATACACGTGTATGGAGGGATTTCCCTCTAAACAAGCTTCTTGAATAAGCTTTGCAAGAGGGAATGGCCTATAAAGGAGAGGGTCTTCTCTTTGGCCAAGGGTTAGACATTTTTACAGCTTTTCTTAAAGTTTGAGTTCTAGGGTTAGGGTTAGATACATATCCTATCTCTATAAGTGTGTTTTTGGTCATACTGTTGCTCACAAACACACACCACCACACCATCTCTTGGACTTAAGCCCCCTTGAGGGTTGTTTTGGAAGTTTCTGAGTGGATTCAAGCTCAAGAAGGCTGCTGGAGCATTGCTTGTGAAGAAGGACTTCAAGGGTAAGAAACTAGTCCTTTTTACCCCATTTTTGCATCCTATTTCTACCTATCTTAGAGCTGTTTTTGTGTTTGGTGTATAACATAAAAAAGTTCTGTTTTTAGGCCCTCTTGATAGTTTATTAAGAGTGTTTTGTGGTTTGGGTGTGTTTGACCCCTCTTAGGCCTTGTAAGGCCCTTGTTTTGTGCCTTTTTGTGCAAGTTTCGAGACTTTGGTGTTTGGGCCTCTTCACCACTGAAATCTTGAGGGATTTCAGTGGTGGAGATGGTGCCTTGAAGTCTCCAAAAGGGGAGGGCCACCCCCTCTCCTTGTTGTCCTTGAAAGGGACCATTTTTGGCCTCTTGAGGGAGCCTATGTTAGAGTGTGTGTTGATCATGTCTAGGCTGCATTTCATGCTTATTATGCCATAATATAATCATGTCGTGTGTTGGTTTTGGTACACCATGCATGCTTAGCATACCTACCATGTAATGCCTTGTAATTGCCTTAATATGCCTTAGGTTGTTAGCCTTTGTTCGAGCATGTTTTAGGCTTAGCCTTGTGAATGTTTTGTGCTTATTTTGCCATGCTTTAGGTCTGTCCATAGTTGTTTGGATCGATTTTGGCATGCTTAGTATAGCTCCTTTGTATTTGTGGCTTGTCGGGCTTGTATGCCTCAAGTATGTGAATGTGTAGCATGTGTTGATTGCGTCATTTTGGTGGTTTGGAACCATCCAACATATAATTTCAGTCCCTTTGGCATGCTCATGTGCTTGCCTTAGTTGCCTCTTTGTCGCTTTGAGAGCATGTGTTGTATGCCCTATGTTTTGACCATTGTGCATGCCTTTGAATTTGAGCCACTTAGATGCCATCTAAGTAGTCCTTTGGCCTTGTTTTAACATGCTAAAAATCTGTTTTTAGTTGTTTAATGCATGCCATGTTTGTTGTGCTAAATGTGCTTCAAAGCTTCATGACTTGCCTCAAGTACTTGGACCATGCTTGCATGCTTATGCTTGTCTCATTTGGGTTGGTTTGGCACCACATTTTGACATGATTTTAAAGCTTTTCATTTCATGCCAATTGTCCATGTTTAGCCTGTTTCAAGTGTGTTTGAGAGTTGCTTGTTTAATGCTTAGGTTTGTGCCTTAACATGTGCATGCGTGTGTGTGTGCTTAGCCTTCATTTTTGGGCACTTTGGCTACTGATTTTGGGCCTAATTGGAGTTGCCTAAGTCATGTTTAAGTCCACCCCCTTTGCTTGGTTTACATGCTTGCCTTGTATGTGTGTTTGCATACTAGCATTCTTGTTTGCATCCCATGTTGCATACTAGTTGACATGCTTAGGATTGCACACATAGACATGCATGCCTTATCCCTTGATTTGGTGATGGGAATTGGGCCCCTTTATTTGTTTGGTTTGCATTTCATTTGAAATTGAAGTGCACACTTGATTCTTTAGGCCATCATGCATGGAAATGCGTGATTGGTGGCCCGAGAATCGAGGCACATCCTCCTTGAGTCGCAAACATGATAGGGGGCATGATTGGTGCATATATAGCTTGAATAGCATTGCCATGCAAGATTCTGTCCTCTGCTGCTGTGAGTTGCAGGTTCTGCAAGCATTCTTTGCCGATCGGCAACATATTGTGCCGACCGGTAGTAAATCAACAGCCGATGGATGAATTTTGTGCCGGTGACCACAGTTCATTGCCGATGGTAATTCTATTCAGCCAGTGGTATTCTCCAGTGTCCAGAGAGGCATTCCTGAGACTTTGGCAGTTTTCAGAGGAGCAAAGCAGGGAAAACAGAGGCAAACTATGCATGGCAGTGCGATTCCGAGCAAATCCCGAGCACGCGCTGCATCTGACCCGCTTCCCGAGGGCTTTACTGTTTTAATTAGATTAATTAATTTGTTTAGTTAATTTGTAATATTTAATTAGCTTGCGTAGTTAATTAATTTGTATATTCATTTGGTCCCTCTGAGCGAGGGCAAATCTGTAATAAGTGTGGGTGAGTGGTGTGCATGTCTTCCAACCCCCATTTCTTTCTTCCCTTTTACTTACCTGCTTTGATGGTTAGTATTAGGGCACGTTTAAATTAGCATACCTCATGCAATGCATGCGTGCATCCATACATTTGTTTTACATGCACCGGGCTCGGTACATCATACAAACCGCATTGTATTTTCAATTCCAAATTGAATACGTGTATCGAATGATTGCATTTCACATGCCATTTTAGGGTTAGCCGAGCCTACTCTAGATTGCACCCTTGCCTGCGATGCATTAGTCACTCTAACATGAACTAGGGCATGCATGTTTGCTAACTAGTTTATTGTTTTGGCACGGAGTACGATGTAAGTTTTTACGCTTTAGCATCTCACATGCGTGTGAATGTTAACATGACAGTAGGCTTACCATGTGGCTAAGTGCTTATATGAGATAAACTGTTTGAATGCCTCTGGGTGGAGGTTGGATTGTTTGAGTTGGAAAAACTCGTTGAAATCCGTGTTTTAGCCTACTTGCGAGTAGCAAATTCCAAAGTGCTTTTCAAAACAAACGGATATGCAATGCTTGTTTCCAAGTTAGACAATCTAGTCTATACTTGTTTGCTGTGCGCATAACATAGTAATTCTAGGCTAATAACCGGAATAAGAACATGTAATGTTTTCAAAATCGGATATCACGGTTAGTAGAGGCCGATCTTCGGACCGGGCAAAAGGGGGTGCTCATAGCTGACCTTCCCCGATCGTACCCAAGCTCCCGAGCCAAGGCAACCTTGGTGATGACGGACATGTGGCCTTCGGCACCGAGTCAGGGTTTCCTAAATTCCCCCATTTTAAAAATATTTAGGTGGCGACTCTGTATCTACCAAAGCAGTCCATGTTTGGCACTTCTTTTCAAAAATCTGTTTTCTCAAAACGATTTGCCGGATTTGGACTCTTTGGTTCAGATTTAGAACCGTGACAATTAGAGTCCGAACTGTAGTAAACCCAATATGAACGGAACGAGACTTAACCCTCCCGGGGCGTTCGAGGACGTCTACACAAACATCCAGCCATACACGTGTTGGAAGATGCATGAATCTATGCAAACAGCTGGCACAAAATATCACAAAATATCTGTAGGAAACACTGGTGGCCGACCGGCCATCAGTGATGGCCGGCAGGCACATCAATGGCTGGCAAAGGAAAAGTGGTGGCTGGCAGCCTCCAAGGATGGCCGGCGGGCCATCTGAAACTTCAGGGTGAAAAGACCCAGGCATGGTCCAAAGATGAGACAAAATGGGTGCAGGGTTTGAAATGCTCAAACTTGTTTCATTCTGCTACGAACTTTGAGTGCTCGGCGAGCAATCAGACTCGTCATCGGATGTACTTGCAAGAACATCCAAGTCTTAAAGGGCCGTCAAAAATGGGGTGTCTACAGTTGCTCCTCTATGACAGAACTTGGAGTCATGGAATGACGTGAGTGAATGTCAAAGCCTGGAGACGACCCATTTTGACAAAGCCGTAAGACTTGGACAAACAATCAAGACAGAAAACAAATGGTTGCGCCCGTAGACTACCTACGTATCCCTTTGCAAAGAATCAAACCAACGTAGTTCTGAGGCAAGATGCAAATGATATGTATGATGCAAGAACATAACTTATGATCATGCAATGAGACTGTGCAATGAAACATTGAAATGCAAACACAATGCAATGAAAATGCCACAGTTAAACAGACCGAAATAGGGCACAACAATCTCAATCATAAGAAGGAGTAAGCAAACACGCCACACGTGGGCATTACGAGCCAAACCATATTTTATGCAGAAAGGATGTAAGAAAATTATGCAAGCTTAACTACGCGACATGCAGGAAAGACAAGGAGCAACAAAATCATCTAGCATACCCGAGATGTCAAACAAGATCCTAACGCGTTGCATGCAGAAGAAAACAAGGATGGTGAGAACACCGGGAAGCACCCAAATGTTTTTAACCTAAGGACAGGTAACCGAAGGCTAATATGAACATCAAGACGCACTCAAATATTTTTAACCGAAGGACGGGTAACCAAAGGGTGATATGAACATCAGAACGCACTCAAATTTTTTTAATCGAAGAACGGGTAACCGAAGGATGGTATGAACATCAGGACGCACTCAAATGTTTTTAATCGAAGGACGGTAACTGGAGGATGGCATGAACATCAGGACGCACTCAAATGTTTTTAGCCAAAGGACGGTAACTGGAGGATGGTATGAACATCAGGACGCACTCAAATGTTTTTAATCGAAGGATAGTAACCGGAGGATGGTATGAACATCAGGACGCACTCAAATGTTTTTAACCGAAGGACGTTATCCTAATGCGTTGCACGTGAGAGAAAGCAGAGCAAAAGGATATGATTCGAAGGGTATGAATGATTTAACCTAGAACTCCTCTGAATGAACTGTACATACAATATCGTTTGTCTATGCTGGCTCCGCTGAATGAACTGTACATATAATATCATGCCTGTGTACAAAAGCATGCTATGTAACGACAATGCATTTTCTATACAGGAAAGCGTGTTCTATGCAACAATAGAGAAGTGCATATTCTATGCAATAATGGAGGAGCGCATATTCTATGCATGTGTAACGAATAGAAAATGCATATTCTATGCAAGACAATAACTGAGATATAATGGCATGTGTTATGCGAACCAAACAATTTGAGAGCATATTCTATGCATGATTGGTAACGGGAGCATATTCTGTGCATGATTGGAAGGCAAAAGCATATAAGCATGTTCTATGCATAATGCAAGAGCAGAAGCACATTCTATGCAACTAGAATAAAAGCATGTTCTATGCGACAGTATAAGTGGAATGCACGTTCCATGCAACAACAAAGATATGCGATAACAAGAGCATATTCGTCAAAACCAATTCAAGAACAACTTCTTATTTACCTCTCGGAAAAGTTGTAATATGTTATGCTAAAAAGGATACACCTTGCTTATGTTAATGAGTGACAAACATCGCGCACTGGAAATACAGTTCTAAGCATCCGCAGAGAGAATTTGAATCAAACAATGAACAGTCCCTTCACTTCTTAGAATCCAAGGACACAAAAAAGAACCAGGGACTCAGGGAAAACCCTTGGAAAGTCACCAGCTACAAGAGGGGGGCCACCGGCCACTTGCTGGCCACTGGTGTGCCTTGCCGGCCATCGATGGCAGACCGAGGGTAAAAAGGGGTTTTCGGCTTGGGCCTTTAAGTATGGGTCACCACACCTCATTTCCTCACTTCCCCTTGACCGGAAATTCTCTCTCTCTCTCTGTCTCCCTAGGTGCTTTCCCTATCTAGATCTGAGCCTTTTATGCGTTTTCCAACGCCCCACACAAACTTTATTCGCTAAATCCTTCTAGTTCTCTTCGTTTTGAACCAATTGGAATTTGATTTCGGTGCTTCTTTCCTCATTTCCACCATTCTAGGCTCATTCCTCTCGAGTTTCTTTCGAGTTCTGTGCACTTTTCCTGGCTTTGACTTTTCCCTTCATTTTCTCTCTCTTAGGGTTGACTTTTTCCAAGTTTACCCTTTTTCTTCACTTTTCTTCACTTTTCTCCCATCTCGCACCTATTTTCAGATGGCAGACGTTTTTTCCCATGATGGGGCTCCTCCCGAGCTTCCCCTAGTAGACTTCGAGGCAGACATCGAGGCCGAGCCATGACCATTGAGTATACGGCCTTTTGATCCAGTGAGGTATCATCCTCAGACACACATATTGCCCACTACCGAAGGCATCAGATGTTTTACTGATTTCGTTGATGACGTGCCAGAGGACCTCCTGTTGAGGGAGCCAGAGTCTCATTTATTGGCCATCGCCATTGCGGTACGAACTCTGTTTCTATACGTTTCTGTTCTTAATTGTTTGCATTTCTTGCATTGCCTTCATCTGATTGTGTCTCATACACTACCTTGAACTGATTACATCTCATGCATTGCCACAGGGTGAGTCTCACACCTTTAGGGGGTATGGTGCGATGACTGCTCGAGATTGCTATGGCAAGCTCCCAGCTAGAGTTCGTGACATTGTTGACGAGGCAGGCTTCGTCCTCTTCTGTTCCAGCTTGACTCAGGTTACCGTAAGCCATCCACTTCTCAGAGCGCTAGTGGAGAGATGGTGGGACACCACCAACTCTCTCCACCTTTCCACCTCAGGGGAGATGATGATGACTCCTTACGACTTTGCCATGATCACCCGCTTAGGCGTAGGGGGTGATCCGATTCCTCTCGATCCTGATATGGGAGAGTGGGAGGCAGCCTGGCTCGAGCTGCTTGGGGCACATCCACCGATATACCGGACGGGTATGGTGCGAGACACCTGGTTCGAGGAGCAATTTAGGGGGACCGAGCCCGAGACGATAGAGGTGATAGAGTAGTATGCCAAGGGCTTCCTCATGTTCATCTTCGGTACCACCTTATTTTGAAACAGGTGGAATACCGTGGGCCTGTATTTGTTGAGTGCCTTGGTGACTCTTCCTTGAGTTCAGTTTTATGATTAGGGCGGAGCTGGCCTCACCACATTGTACGGATATATGAGTTCTTTCTCCCGTCTGCGAGGGAACTTAGTTGGAGGCTACTGGCGAGCCTAGGAGGTACATTTCTCTGTTCCTTCTTTACACTTTACATTTTCTGCTTGGCATTTCTTACTTTACATCCGTTCAACATATGTGCTTTCTGCTTTGCACTTTCTGCATCTGTTTATACTGTGTATGCTTTCTGCTTAGCATTTTCTATATCCATTCAAACACTGTATACTGATCACATATCACAGCACTTTCTCCACAGCTATGGGTATACACATACTTCCCGACTCTTGCCCCAGAGCCTGTAGATGAGGTTCCATTGACGGTCCCGTTTTCTCGGGTATACGACGGTGTAGCGCACGACTTTCTTCGCGCGCTCCCCTTTTGGAGAGGCGTGAATTGGTCCTATAGTTTGGACTCCTGTCACAGTTCTGAATCTAATCTCACAAAGTGCAATGTGAAACTGATAAACACCAAAGAGCCCAATCCGGCAAATCTTTTTGGAAAATCGATTTTAAATCAAATAATGTCAAAACTGGTGTGCTTTGCCAAATTACAGAGTCGCCACTAAATATTTTGTTTTGGAAAAATTTAGGAAACCCTGACTCGTGCCTAAGGCCACGTGTCCATCATCACCAAAGTTGTCACGGCTCGGGAACTTGGGTACGAGAGGGGAAGATCCTAAAATGAGCATCCTCGCTCGCCCGATCAAAGGATCGGCCTCTACTAAGCATGGTATGTTGTTTTATAAACCTTATGTGTTCTTATTCCGGTTATTAGCTAACTTTACTATGTGATGTGCACAGCATACAAGTATAGACTATATCGCAAGAATTGGAACAAAACAACTCATGTTTGTTTTCGAAAATGGTTTGAAAATGCCACCCTCAAGTGGGCTAAAGCGCGGATTTTCCATCAAACATGATGGGCTTGAAACATGATTTGCCACTTCGCAAAGTGGGCTTAAAACTCACATTTGATGAATTGTCCCAATTCAAGTAATAAAGCCGTCATCCATAGGCATTCAGGCAATTAATCAATTAAGCAAATAGTCTCATGGCAAGCATGCTAATATGGCAATATGACATTCGCACTTATGCATTATGATAAAGCGTAAAACTTACAATGTACTCCAAGCCAAAACAAAAACTAGTTAGAAATATGCATGATCCTAACTATACAAGATACATAATGCAACGCATGCAATAATGCAACTAAATAGGCTCGTCTATCTAAGATGGCATATGAATCCAACGATTTGATACATGTATTCAAAGAAGTATTGAAATACGATACAGTTTGAATGATGCGTCAAACCCGGTGCATGTAATACAAATGAATGATGCAAACAAGCAAGCATAAGGTATGCTAATTGAAAATGATCCCTAATCTAACCACTGAAAGCCGATAAATAAAAGGAAGAAAGATGCAGGGTTGGAAGACATGCACTCACAAACACACCCTTATAATAATATTGTGCCCTCTTGAAGAAGGGTCCGAATAAATAAGCTTAAGCTAATCTAAGCTAAGCTAATCAAACTAATCTAATAAAACTAATTAGACTAATTATTACAAACCATTCGAATAACTAGCAAACTAATTACTAATTATTACAACACTTAACTAATTAGCAAACTAGTTAATTAAATTACAAATCCATGCTATCTAACAAGTAAAGCATAACTACACTGCCTCAGCTCTGCCTTAACAAGTTGGACACGCATGCATTCATTTTTTGCCCCGAAAAGCTCTCCGATTTGCTCTTGAGAGGCTCTGTTTGCAGGGTCATTCCAAGAACTTTTTGCTCCACCTTACCAAACAAAATTGAGGACTACACCAGTGGCCTGCCGGCCATGGATACTTGCTGCTGACCATCTGCCGGCCAGAGATGTACACTGCCGGCCAAGGATGAAGAAGTGTCGGCCATCAGTGGGGCACTGCCAACCACTGGTGTGCTGAACCACCACACTACAACAGAGCACAAAACAAAGGAAAATGGAGGGTTTTCCAGGGACATGTTTGTACTATGCCACTCATTATCATCTCAAAACATCAAAGGAGTGGCATTTCTTGGATCCAAAGCCACCAATCAAGCATTTTCAATTCATGATGGCCAAAGATCCAAGTTGTACAATTTCAATAAATGCACAAAAACAAGACTTAAGGGACCACTACCTTGTCATGGAGTATCAAAGGCAATGGAGACCTAGGGAGATTGGCTCATTTCATCACTTTGAGTATGAAATGGACCAATCTACCTTGTGTTCAGTATAACGTCCGATTGAACACAATGCAATGCAAAGACAAAATGCTTATCTTGGTCATGTTTTACTTGTCCAATTCTTGTCTACTCATTCTAAGATTACCAAGCCATTCTTTAATCGGTTAAGTCCAAAGTGAGTGTCATCTAATGAGAGAGGAGTCAACCAAAGGTTGGCTTAAGACATGAGAGAGATCATGCCGTTGGTTAGTAGAAACCCCCAAAAGAGGATTAAAACCATTAAGCACAAGCTCTATCTCAAGCTTAAACACAACCTTAAGGTTAGCAAACCTCAAAACAAATGAAAAGTGAAGAAATGAGGGAGGTGGCAGATATTTCAGTACTGAAATGGCATGAAAAATGATATCACAACATGCAAGCAACTCATGCACAACATGTTCAAAAGCCAAAAGCATTTACCTAGTGAAGAGCATTACACTAGAGGCATGCAATATCAAGCTTAAATGACCAAACTAGCTCTAGACAGAGCTTAAACATGCCAAAACAGTGGCCAAAACATGCTGAGATTAAAGCATAGAAAGCAAGAAAAACATGCTCATTTGTTAGCTCGTAAGCAAGACTCAAAACACAACTCTCAAAAGTAATTAAAGAGTGAAATAAGTGAGAGTGTGACAGAGCTATATACACTGAAATCACATGTTAAATGATGCTATAGCATGCAATCATCTCATACAAAGCATGTTAGAGGCCTTAAAACACTAAGCTAGTAAAGGCATTTGCACTATAGCTATGCAATACATGGCTCATATGACTAAGACCACTCAAAATAGAGTTAAAGCATGTCAAAACATTAGCAAAAATGTGCTGGAGTCAAGCTAACACAAGCTAGAATAATGGGCTAACTCATTAGGCATGCTAAGCTAGTAAGCATAATTTCACTACAGGTGCAAGAAGCAAGCAACAAGTGACCCAACCAGCCAAAAACAGAGTTGAAATATGTCAAAATAAAGCCCAAAACATGCTTGAATTAAGCTATAAAAAGGTAGAAATACATGCTCACATGTTAGGCCATCTACACTTGCAAAGAAGACACAAAGAGAGGAGGCCACCCCCTCCTATTTGGGACCTGAAAACCAAGTTTTTTCCACTAAAATTCCCCTAGAATTCAGTGGTTAAAAGGCCAAGAAAATTTGCTTTAAAAGCTTTAGGAAGAAAGCACAACACTTAACCAAACAAGCTACAAAAGAGGAGGATCACTCCTAACTCCAAAAAGGGCTTAAACCACCATTTTTAACACTTAAAAACAAAGGTTTTTATAGTTGAAAACTAAGCCAAAACAGCATGCAAAGGTGGCCAAACAAGCAACTAAAATAAAGCTTAAAAGGGGTAATCTCTATACCTTTGAAACACAGCAACAAACAGCCACTTTTCTGAGCTAAAACAAGCTTTGAGAGCTCAAACAAGGCCTCCAAGAACCTCAACTCCAAGGTGAAGGTGTTTGGCTAAGGGTCTTAGTGCAAATGTGTAGAGAATTCCCACTTTTAAGCACAAAATAGGAAGAGAGAGAGAATTCTAGAGAGAGAGAGAGAGAGGAAATTTTGCTCACAAAATTTTTCTAAACCCCCCGTCCCATGCAAGAGGATGGCTTCTATATATAGAAGATACAAGAAGCCTTCAAAGAAATCCAGCCACCCACGTGCAAGCAGATGGGTCAATCTGTGCAAACAGTTGTAAAAAATATCACAAAATATCTGTTGATGCACTGGTGGCCGGTCGGCCATCAGTGATGGCCGACAGGGGCTCATTGATGGCCGGCAGGGCACATCATTGGCCGGCAGTGCTCAAACATGGCCGGCAGTGCATTAAAATCAACATGATGAAAGGACCTAAACATGGTCCAAAAATGAGATAGAATGGATGCAGGGTTCGAAAAGCTCAAACCTGTGACGTTCCGCTGCGTATTTCGAACACTGGACAAGCAATCAAACTTGTCACTAGATGTACCTGCAAAGACATCTAAGTCATGAGGACGGTCAAAAATGGGGTGTCTATAGTTGCCCCTCTTTGACAGAACTCGGAGTCATAAAGATGACGTGAGTGAATGTCAAAGCCCAGAGACGACCCATTTTGACAAGGCCGCAAGACTCAGACAATCATTCAAGAAAACAAAACATTGTTGAGCCCGCAGGCTGAGGCAAGATGCAAATAGTATGCACGATGTGAGAGCATAACTTATGATTATGCAAAGAGGGCTGTAATGAAGCATTTGAATGCAAGTGTTACGCAAGGAAAATACGACATTTTAAGCAAACCAACAAAGTACAACAATCTCACACACGAGAAGAAGTAAGCCAATAAACACGCTACGCATGAGAAACATAAGCCAAACCACACTCCATGTAGAAAGGATGTAAGAAAATTATACAATCTTAATTGCGCCTCACATAGGAAAGACAAAAAGCGACTGTCGAGCGTACCCGAGGTCTCAAACAAAACACGTCCTAGCGCGTCACATGTGAAAGGAGAAAAGGGCGCGGTGTAGACATCGGAGGGTGGTATAAACATCAGAGCACGTCCCAATGCTTCTAACCGAAACAGGGTGGTATAAGCGTCGGACACACGTCCCAAACGCTTCTAACTAGGAACAAGGTATAAACATTGGGCACACGACCCAATGTCTCTAACCAAAACAGAATGGTATAAGCATCGGACACACGTCGTAAACGCTTCTAACTAGGGAGTAGTATAAGCGTCGGACACACGTCCCAAACGCTTCTAACTAAAGCAACGTGTCGGTGTAAACACCAGGCGTACCTGAATGTTTCTAACCAACGAGGTGGTATAAGCGTCGGGCACACAACCCAAAACGTTTCTAACCAGAGCAACGTGTCAATGTAAACACGGGCGTACCCGAATGTTTCTAACCAACGAAGAGTGGTGTAAGCGTCGGGCACACAACCCAAAACGCTTCTAACCGGAGCAACATGTCAGTGTAAACACCAGGCGTACCCCAATGTTTCTAACCAACGAAGAGTGGTGTAAGCATCGGGCATACCCGAGTACTTCTAACCAAAGCAAGGTGTTCAAGGGAGAGGAAAGGTTTTACCCGGAATTCCTCTGAATAAACCATACATACAATATCGTCTGGTCGCACCAGCTTTGAATGAATCGTACATACAATATCGTGCCTGCATAAGAAAGAAACTTAATAGGTACCATGCAATTTAGAATGCATATTCTATGCCAGACGAATAACCATGACAAGCTGTTAGAGGTATGTTTTATGCACAGCATACAAGAAACAAAGTAGAAGCATATTCTATGCGCTATGAGCGAGAGCATGTTCTATGCAGAATGATAACAATGCATATTCAATGCAACAATGCATATTCTATGCAACGTGATCAAGAATACAAACTCAATGCAATATGCACATTCTATGCAAACATAGTAATGCATGTTCAGTGCAACGTGCGGAATGCATGTTCAATGCAACGTGCAAGATACAACGTGCAGAATGCATATTCGATGCAACGTGTATATTCTATGTGATGACAAAAATATGCTTGATAAAGACGACTCAAAGGCAACTTCCGATTTATCTCTCGGAAGAGTTGCAACGTGCTAAAGAGGATACATCTTGTTCGTGTCAATGGGCAATGACCATCGCGCACTGCGAACGCAATTCTGGGCTTCCACGAAGTCATTCTGAATCAAATTTTGAGCACACTTTGCATTTCTTAGGATCCAAAAACACAAAATAGAGCCAAAGATGCAAAGGAAGCTTGTGGGAACCTGCCGACTATCAGGAAAGGCCGCCGGCCATCAATGAAGCAGTGTCGGCCAACGATGTGCCACTGCCAGCCATCGATGGTAGATTTGGGCAATTTGGTCTTTTGACCCACGACTCTTTAAATACAAGCAAAACCACTTCATTTGCGCATAACCCCTTGCACGAAATTCCCCTCCCATGTTCTCTAGGTACTTCTTCTCTCTAGATCCGCGTGTTCTATGCGTTTTCCACCACCCAAAACAAACTTTATTCGCTAAAACCCTCTAGTTCTCTTCACTTTGAACCGATCAGAATTTGATTTCAATGCTTCTTTCGTCATTTCCACCGTTCTAGGCTCATTCTCCTTGAGTTTCTCCCATTAGTACACTTTTCTTGGCTTTGACTTTCTTTTACTTTTTTCACTCTCCTAGGGTTGACTTTTTCAAAATTTCACCTTTTTTTTTTTTTTTTCTCATTTTTCCTTATTTTTGCTTCTCTTGCATCCATTCTAAATGGCAGATGATGTCCCGCATGACGGGACCTTCCCCGAGCTTCCTCTGGTAGAGTTTGAAGAAGACTTTGAGGCCGAGCCAGAGCCATTGCCGCCGAGCATACGCCCCTTTGATCCGGCGAGGTATCACTCTGAGACTCACGTAGCACCCGTTGCAGGAAGCATCAAAGCCTTTACTGACTTCGCTGAGGACGCGCCAGATGACCTTTTATTGAGAGAGCCATCATCCCATTTATCAGCTGTTGTTGTAGAGGTACGAATCCTACTCTTCAATAGTACTACCCTTAACTGTTTGCATTTCTTGCACTGTTTTGATCTGATTGCATTGACTGCCTTGATCTAACTGTATCTCATACATTACTGCTTCACATTCAACTGTACTTTCAACTGTACTTTCATTACTTGATCTGATTGCATTTCATGCATTATAACAGGATAGATCCCACTCCTTCAGAGGCTATGGTACGACGACAGCTCGGGACTGGTATGGCGAACTCCCGGCTAGGGTCTGCGACATCATCGATGAGACACGCTTCGGTCTGTTCTGCTCTAGCTTGACGTGGGTCGTGGCGAGCCGTCCCCTCTTAGGGGCCTTAGTGGAGAGGTGGTGGGACTCCACCAATTCCTTCCATTTCTCCACCACGGGGGAGATGACGATGACTCCCTATGACTTTGCCATGATCACTGGCTTACGCATAGGGGGCGATCTGATCCCTCTCGACCCTGACATGGGAGAGTGAGAGGCAGCATGGGCTGCATTGCTTGGAGCACATCCATCGACACTACGGGCCAGTATGGTCCAGTATAGCTGGTTCAAGGAGCAGTTTAGAGGGATTGAGCCTGAGATGACCAAGGATACAGAGCCGTATACCAGGGGCTTCCTTATGTTCCTATTCGGTACCACCTTGTTTTCAAACAGTTGGAATGCCATAGGCCTTTACTTGCTGAGCGCATTAGTAATGCTCCACTAGGTTCAGTTCTACGATTGGGGCGGAGCCGGCCTCACCACTCTGTATGGATACATGAGCTCGACCTCTCGCATGAGTGGGACCTTGATCGGTGGCTACTGGCGGGCTTGGGAGGTACACAACTTAGTTCCCCCTTTTTGCTTTACATTCAACTACTTAGCATTTCTTGCTTTACATTTGTTCAACACATGTATTTTTCTGTTCTGCACTTTCTGTATCTGCTCATACACTGTATGCTTTCTGCTTTGCATTTTCTATACTTGCTCATACACTGTATTAATCACATTTTCCCTACAGCTATGGGTGTACGCATACTTCCCAGCTCTTGCTCCAGAGCCTATAGAGGAGACTTCGGTGACAGTTTCATTTTCTCGGGTATATGACGGCCAGCTCTGTCGTAGGACCTGGGAAAGCATCATGTTTTTTGTTAGTACTTCGACATGGTCGCGGAGCACGAGGTAACCCAAAACAAAGACATTCTGCTTTTCAATCAACTTAATACACATATTGGTCAATTGGCAACAACTAATCATCTGTCCATTCTCTTGCTTTCAGATTACATGGCAGCCGTGGGATGTGATACCGTCGGGGCTCAGATGAGACAACTAGGGTCGTTGCTCGCTATCACATCCTTCTTGAGGGACCGATCTGTCGTGCTTAGTTCTTAGGCGAGCGCTTCGTGCGCCAGACCTTGAGCTTGTCTGCCCTGTTCATACCGATGACATCTCCAGGATCTATGAGAGAGACGCACAGACTGTCTGCTGAGTAGGTGATCCAGTTTATGGTAGGGCTAGAGGCGGACTACTTCCGTGTGGAGGGCGACTATGCGACCTTCATCCAGACTCATCTGATGCTGCCTCTGACCGGTGTTCGGGGAGGTGAGGGAGCGAGAGCTCCAGCTGCGAGGGAGAGGGGCCAGGGCGGCCAAGACTCGTAGTAGGAGAGATCCCGGAGCGAGATAGGAGGCGGGATGGCCAGAGCTGCCTACCTCATTGACTTAATGGAGACGTTCTGGGGAGACTTGCCAGATCCCCATTAAGCCTGCACCAGCTGAGCGTGAGCTTGTCAGGATTTGAGGCCCGTCTCCAGTATGTACCAAACTTTACATTTTGCATATTTACTTCATTTCAATTATGCTTTATAGAATACTAATCCCTCCAATGCACTTGTAGGCATCCATAGAGTTACAGGGCAGGCCTTTGAGCTAGTGGCTTCTTTGACAGAGATGGTACAGACGAGCCTGGATCTGGTCAGCCTCTACAGGATTCCGGTAACTTCCTTCAATTTGCACTTCTTGTCACGAAGTTTTCTACTGACACATTAGCACTTCAACTGTTCCATATTGCACCGATCTGATACATCACACTAAAACACTGCTCTCATACACTGCTCACGGCATACATACACTACAATCATTCACTGCTCACGGCACGTCATCTTTTGCATCTAATATACACCACAACTAATGTATTTTGACAAATTGCCTTTTTTAGATCCCTTTCCAGATGCCAGGCCCATCGGATGCCCCAGCAGGAGCAGCGACAGGACCTTCAGTACCTCCTCCAGTAGTAGAGAGAAGAGGGAGACAGGCTCTGACACATAGCCGAGGCAGAGTTAGGGGCACCCGTGGCGAGAGTGGCCCTTCAGAGCCCATTCTGGGCGATGACGATAACGAGACGAGCAAGGAGGAGGGCGAGGTAGCGAGTCCACAGTCAGAGTCATCTGAGGAAAGAGATGACGATGCCGGCTCGGATTCTGCTAGTGATGAGGCTGGAGAGACTGAGGAGGGCTTCGGTTCAGACTCTGATTAGATTCAGACAGTGGTGCCGACGGCGACAGTGCTCCAGAGTCCACTCCGCCGAGGAAGAGGACGAAGAGGGCCTCCGAGCTTAAGATTGCTGGCACCGATTTACATGCTTTTCTTTTTTTTGCTTTTGTTTTCTTTTTCCCAGTAGTGTTAGCACATTGTATAGCCTTAGGCAGTTTTATTTTTCTTTAAAAACTTGTACTCTTTTGCAAAAAGAAACCATGATCGGATGAAAACAGCTTTTTCGTTTAAAAAGTGTTGCATTTTGTATTCTGAGCATCGTATAACATCGCACAGCATGAAAATGAGATTGATCTTTGTTGAAAATTGTGCATTCAAATTGCATTGTCTCAATCAGGTAGTGAACTGACCAACAACTAAAAGAATCAAAACAGAGTAATACAACTCGATAAACAACACAAGGGCTTGATAGGCTAATCAAATGTAAATACAACTTGATAAGCAAGACAAGAACTTAAACAACATAAGTACAACTCAATAAACAAAACCAAACGATTACAACTTAAATAAACATACTCAAGCCCAACAAGACCAAAACAAGACCTTAAAAGGTACAAATGATAGAATTCCACTGCAGCAAACAACTTAATCTTCACAAAGGAGGTCAGTGGGCCTGAGAGAGAGGCTGTCGGCCACGGAGGATGGCCTGCTGGCCATCACTTCCCCTCTGTCGGCCATCAATGTGCCCATGCCGGCCATTAATGAGCCTCTGCTGGCCATCAATGAGCACTGCGGGCCATCGATGAACAGAATCTCCGAAACGTTGACACCTGGCCTCCACTCACTGCCTTATCTTCTACAAAAGCTCCAGTTTCATGGTGCCTTCATTCCAGCTCTATTTTTGCCCCAAATGGAGCCATTCCTTGCCGAAAAACTCTCCGATTGGATTGTAGCTTTAGATGGCTCGGAAAAGCTGAATTTCTGAGGTTTCGGGATAAATGCACTATTCCCGCTGAGTCATACCCGACTGTGTTTTCCGTTCCTCCATGCTGCGGCTAGATATTGGAACCCGGTTACGCATGTTTTCAGCTTCGGGGGACAAAAGATATGCCCCACAATCGAAGAATTCCAAGTTTTGATGGAATCCCGGCGTGATGAGAAGATCTTGCCCCAGTCGCATTTTGGCCACATCCAGGCTTTGGGAAGGATGTGCGGGTTCACTCTTCATGATGCTCGATCTTTGGTCCACAACGGGGAGTTAGATATCCCCAGCTTGATTCATCACTTTTCTGATGTCAGCGACTGCGGCGACCGTCTCTGGCAAAGTTTTTGACAACATGCCCTCTGCTTGTGTATGTTGGCTCATTTCCTGCTTGCCCCTGGCTTCGGAGGGTCTAGTATCCACTTGATCGAAGTAGCTCAAGACTTGAAAGAGGGTAAGAGCTGCATTGGCTTAGCACTAGTCGAGACTCTGATGGGCTTGGATGCTTTCCATCGCTGAGAAACAAACAAGTTTGCAGGAAGTCCACTACTCCTGCAGGTAATGTTTCCCACCCTTCTCACATGTATTTCTTACATCACTCGGCCCTCAGGCTTTGTTTTTCTCTCAAAATCCTTTCTCACTTTTGTTTCCACGTACACCTCTCTATTCTTTAATCTCTCTTATTTTTCATCCCTCTCCAGATCTGGCTCATGGACAGGTTGAAAGTAGTGGACTCTTGCCCAGCATATTCAGCACGCGGCTACTTCTTCCGTCAACAGCTAGTTGACTTTCCCAAACGAGGGGTGGTGGTGCCACTGGATATGCAATAGGTCTGCTGCTGACATCACTTGGCGTTGCCCCTGGTTTGATCTGCCTAAGATGAGCTACAGCATGTCTCGCCAGTTTAGTATTCAGTCGATTGGCTTGACACACTGTGTTTTCTATTTTCCACTCAGGTTCAGGCGCCAGTTTGGACATGACCAGACTTGCCCAGAAGAGGGGGTAGAGTACCCAGCTTCATTTCTAATCCGAGGTGCACAGCTAGCTTGATATTCCAATGCATGGAGGACAAGAGAACTTCTGGCTCCTGCTCCCAATTCCAGTTGCACCCTTTCTGGCGAATGCATAGCTTGGATGGAAGATAAGGCGCAAACCGAGCCTACAATAGCATCCGTAGCTTCCACAAGTTCTGGGAGGGGGCGCAGGAACGCCTGACTCAACTATTCCCCAAGTTTATTGCTTTAATATGACTTTCAAGTTTTCCTTTTTCAATGTAATAAAGAGCAACTTTAATTTGTATCAAGAGTCAGAGAACTCTGTATTGAAATCAATGAAATTGAAGGTTGTGGGTACTCTGAAAATTTTCCGTTTGGTCAAAAATGGTCTAAGTTGTAAAAAGATTAATTTGAACAAAATCAACTTTTATTAAAACTTTTCAAAATCATTTTCGATATGGATCACAACTGGACACACCCAGAATCTATCCTCGAGATGTACAACCCCGAATCCAATAACTGGAAAGTTGCCCCTCGTCTGAATGACACTGCACGGCAACTAAAAGTTGCCCCTAGTCTGAATAGTGCCGCAGCACACTGTAACCAATCCTCATAGTGACAATTATAACCGAACTCTCAGATACAGAGAAGACAAAGATTACCAAGACAAACTCATGGACACAGTTGATTTGGAAGTATTTACAGCTGGACTTCAGAATGAAGTTGCCTACGTATCTCGAAGATGGGAATCAAGCCTTACGTAGTTCGGTTCGGGTTCACTCGGGTATTAAAACTCTCCTTTTGCGCTCTAACTTTTGCCGAGGTTACCCTTTCTGGGTTTTCAACCTTGCGAGCTCAGTTTTTCTTTTTTCCAACTTTTGTGCTCTAACTTTTGCCTAGGTTGCCCTTCCGGGTTTTCGGCCTAGCGAGCCTCTCAAGAAGAGTATTTCTTCAACTTGTCCATGTTGATTGGTTGGGAGAATTCAAGGCCATCTAGGTCTATAAGAATGACAGCTCCACCCGACCAAATAGACTTGATGATGTACGGACCAGTCCAATTGAGTCTGAACTTGCCCCTAGGATCGTGGATGGGAGCTTGGTTGTCTTTGAGCACCAAAACCCCTTCTTTCAGATTCCTGGACTTAACTTTCTTATTGAAAGCCCTGGCAATCCTACGTTGATAACCTTGGACATGGTACAGTGCTTTCAATCTTCTCTCGTCGAACAGCATAAGTTCCACGAACCTGTTTTGCTGCCAATCTGCCTCTGCTATTTGGCACTCAGGCATAACTCGCAGCAATGGTACCTCAACCTTAATCGGTAGAACAACCTCCATCCAATAACCCAAGGAATACGGAGTTGCCCCAGTAGACGTCCGAATTGATGTTCTATAACCCCATAGAGCAAATGACAGCTTATCTGGCCAGTCCCTGTAGGTTTCCACCATCTTCTATAGAATGTGCTTGATGTTCTTGTTGGCAGCCTCAACAGCTTTGTTGGTTTGCGGCCGATATGTGGATGAGTTATGAAAAGCCACATTGTACTTCTCTAACAAGTCGATCACTTCCTTCTTGAAGTGTGAACCATTATCCGAGATGATTTCATTCGGGACCCCATAGCAACAGATAATGTTATTCCTGATGAACTTAGCTACGTGCGATGCTTTCAGTACTGCATAGGATTGGGCCTCAACCCTTTTTGTAAAGTAGTCTATCGTTACCAGGATGTACTCATGCCCGTTTGATCCCTTGGGAGTAACTGCTCCAATAACATCAATTTCCCAAACTGAAAAAGGCTATGGAGAAGTCATGTTGTACAGCATCGACGGCAGAATATTCATGCGGTTTGCATGGATCTGGAATTTGTGGCATCGCCGAACAAAACCGATACAATCCTCCTCTATGGTTGACCAGTAATAACCTTGCCTAAGAATCTTCCAGGCGAGCATTACTCTGCTCATGTGAACCGCATTCTCCTCCATGGATGGCCTCCATTAGGCGCTTCGACTCTTCTTCATCCACGCACAACTTGTGCATTCTGAGATGGCCACGTTTGTACAATTTACCCCCACAGATGATAAATTGAGCAGCCATTCACCGTGTCTCCCTTTTATCTTTGGCATTTGCCCTCGGTGAATAAACCTCCTTTTCCAAGAAGTTCCAGACATCATAATACTAGGGGTTCTGATCTTGTACTTCATCTATGGCGGCAATCAGCTCGTAGGCCGGCACATATCTCTGTTCAATAATGATCGGACGCATCCGGACTCCCAACAGAATGTCTATCATAGAAGATAGAGTTGATAAAGCGTCAGCGAACCTGTTGTTCTCTCTTAACAGATGGGTGAAGGTCAGCTTCTCAAACCGAGGAATCAAAACGTCCAAGGTCTGGTGATAGATTTTCATTCTTTCTTCTTTAAATTTCAAATCTCCTTTTGCTTGAGATACAACCAAGTTTGAGTCCCCAATGACGTCCAACCGTTTTGTCCTTAGTTCCACGGCGGCTTCCAGTCCAGTGATACGTGCTTCGTATTCTGCTTCATTGTTCGATACCTTGAAACGGAGTTTGAAGGCTAAGGGTATGTGGGAATTGTCGGGTGCTATCAGCAACCCTATCCCATACCCGTGCTGGTTTAACACTCCGTCAAAGTACATTGTCCAAGTTTCTTCTTCAACCTGCAGAATGGCCTTATCTAGGAACAGATACTCTACTGCTTCATCTCCCTCCACTGGGTGATCGGCTAGGAACTCTGCTACCGCTCTTCCTTTCACAGACTTGCGCGTTATATATTTCAAGTCGAATTCGGAGAGAAGAAGTAACCAATGGGCTAGCCTACCTACAAGCGCTGGTTTCTCGAAGAGATATTTGATCGGATCTAATCTCAAAACCAGAATTACGGAGTGAGCTACCAGGTAGTGCCTCAACTTCCTAGTAGCCCATACGAATGCCAAATAAGCCTTTTCAAGCAGAGTGTAACGGGGCTCATATTCCAGCATCTTCTTGCTTAGGTAATAGATGGCATTCTCCACTCTATCCTCAGATTCCTGCACAAGCATGAAACCCATGGTTGTGTCGGTTACTGATAAATACAGAATCAACGGCTTCCTCGGCTCTGGCGGTGACAACACGGGTGGGTTTTGTAGATACTGCTTGATCTGCTCGAAGGAGACCAAATAGTGGTTCACAAGTCAAGGTTAATTTTGCAATAAACCGTCTTATGAATTGCACTTTACCCAGAAAGCCTCGCACCTCCTTTTCAGTCCTCGATGGTGGCATTTCTAGGATGGCCTTAATCTTGGAAAGATCGACCTCACTGCCCCTTTGTGTAATCAAGAACCCCAGTATTTTCCCCGCTGTAACACCAAAAGTACATTTCTAAGGATTCAGTCGCAACCGATAGTCTCTGATCCGTTGGAAAAATTTCTTCAAGGCGGTGTAGTGGCCCTCTTTTTCCTTGGACTTGACAATCATGTCGTCCACGTACACCTCAACCTCTTTGTGGATCATGTCATGTAGAATTGTGGTTGCAACCCATTGATAAGTAGCCCCAACATTCTTAAGCCCAAACGGCATCACCCTATAGCAGTAGGTTCCCCACGGTGTGGTGAAGGCAGTCTTCTCTCTGTCTTTAGGTGCCATCAAAATCTGGTTATACCCGGAAAATCCATCCATAAAGGAGAGCAACGCATGCCCTGCGATGAAGTCCACCAATTTGTCGATATGCGGTAGAGGAAAGTCGTCTTTCGGATTGGCTTTGTTCAGATCTCTGAAGTCCACACATACCCGAATTCTGCCATCTTTCTTCGGCACCGGAACTATGTTGGCCAACCAAGTCGGATACTCAGCTACTAGCAAGAACCCTGCGTCTATCTGCTTGGTGACTTCTTCCTTGATTTTCAGAGTCCAGTTCGGGCGTATTCTCTGAAGCTTCTACTTAACAAGTCGGGCCTCAAGGTCAAGAGGGATTCGGTGTTGTACAATCTCAGGATCGATTCCAGGCATGTCTTCGTAGGACCACGTGAAAACATCTTGAAAATATTTTAATAAAGCGACTAAGCGCTCGCGCTCCTCCGAAGACAACGTGGACCCCATCTGGACCAACTGCGGATCCTTCTCAGTACCCACGTTAATTGAAATGATTTCATCAACCAAAGGTTTTACAAACCTCTCATCCTCTCAATCAATCAAAAGTTTTAAAACCAGAGGAATTCCTTCCTTGTCATTTTCATCAAAGTTTTGAAAGTCATGATCAATGCAATAAACTAAAGGCACAAAAAAGTACTCTGAAACAGCAGTGGTACCTTTTTCATTCACAACTTCCAGTTCGTTTGATCCTTCAGTTACAATAGACTCGAAAGAAAAAGAAAAAGACGACCTGAACAGGACAACGACATTTGGGTTATCAACCCCAGGAATACCGGACTTCGAGTCAAAAGAACTGGAATCTGATTCTGACTCCACAAACTCTGTGGAATTAGATTCCGGTTCATTACCTGACCTAGAACTGCTAGACAAAAAGCCCTCCTCGAATTGCCAAACGAGGGAGGGTGCGATAGATGCATCCAGAATGCTACAAGAAGGGCCCACAACCGTTTGATAACAGAGAAGTCAACCCCCGAGCTCTCTGGTATGATCTGAGGATCTGAGAGGAGATAAGCCAGCGCTACTCCTATCTCGAGTTCTGTGCCATCGGATTCATCCTCTATGCACTGCTCAGCCTCAGCTGGTAGATCAGTCTGCTCTTCTGCAACTTCATCCCCTTGCAATTGAAGGTCAAAAAAGATCTCAAAGCCAGGCAAGCGGCATTTTTCAGAATTCAGCCATGGCTCCGAAAAGTCGCAAAACGAGAACTCTTCCCCCTCCCGGAAAAAGCGTCCGTTCAAGGTCCCTTGAATAGGTCTATGCACCAGTTCATAGTGTTTCCCGACTTGCTTAGCCTTGGCTCTTCCGACCATTTCCTTCCCTTCCTTACCCAATCCTCTTTGGTAGGCGTGTAACCTAAACCAAAGATATGTGGGTTGTGTGGCGCTTCGGCCAATGCGGCGACGCCCTTCCGACCGCTCCTTCCTAGTCCCATTCTGGGTACATGCTGTAGCTTATTCATGAGGTAGACTGATTGAGCACTGATGTACAATCCCTCATCAACAGCCAGAATACCTTGCACTGCCCGGGCCTCGGCTAGGGTGAATCCAGATAGAAAGACATCCTTATCGCCGTGTGCAATTTCAAGTACCGGTGTAGTGACCTCCGGCAGCGGATGTATGGAAGAGTTCCCAAAAACAATTGCTACCCCCTTTCCATAGGGGTACTTCAGCATCTGATGCAAAGTGGAAGAGACAACCTTCATTTGGTGCAACAACGGCCGCCCCAGAAGAAAGTTAAAGGTGGCTGGAACATCTAAGACATGAAACTCAATGTCCTGTTGTGCCGGACCCACCTACATTCTAATTCGGACCGTCCCCATCACTTCCCGACTTGTATTATCATAAGCCCGAATCACCTGGGTTGTTGGTGAGAAATTTGCCGGCTTCAGACCGATAGCATAGGTCGTACGCGAGGGGCACACGTTAATTGCAGATCCCGTATCAACCAAGACAACTGGTATCCACTTCTCTTTACATTCCACAGAGATGTAGAGTGGCTTGTTGTGATCAGAGCCCTCAGGCGATAATTCTTTGTCTGTAAAGGTCAAAGTCGGTGAAGCCCCTCTTGGGAAAACCAGGCCCACTAACTGCTCGGGGGTTGTCTCGATAGAGAGCTTTGCCTTATTCATTGCTGAAAGGATGGCCTGTCTATGCACCCGTGAGGCCATGAGTAATCCCCAAATGGAGATGTCTGCTTGAATCTTCTTCAGCTGCTTCAGTACAGCTTCCTCTTTTAACAGTTTGCCTTTCTGTTTCTCTGCTTCCTTGTCTTTCCCTCACACTTCTGGTTGGTCCAGGTGTGGGGGCTTAAAGTACCACCCACTCCGAGTCATGTGATCCACCTCTTCTGTATACCATGTATTAGCTGGTTGATTTTGTCCCCAGTCCTCATCAGTATGGGCAAGACGCAAATCATCGCCTTCCCACCATATTCCATTGGCAACCGACAAACAACTGTCTGGTTCTGTTATAACTGTTCCCGTGTTTACAACATATTCTGTCCCCGAGGGGCCTTTGGCTTTTCTAGCCCTTTGATCATCTTCAGTTCTCCCCTATTCAAAATTCTTCAGCGCAGCCTTCTGTTCCCTATCCGCTGTACAAACACTGCCCAATTCCCGAGCAAAATTCTTCGTACCGGTGCTCTCCAGCAATTTCCCCTTGTAACGGTTATAACGGCAATTTCCCCTATTACCTGGTTGATTTTGTCCCCGTTCCGACCGTTGCAGACGCTTCTGTTTCTAGCTGTTCCAGCTTTGGTTGAGACTCCTCATCATCAACATCCGGCTCATCACTAAGCCACTCGACATTATCCATTGATCCATTCAGGTCAAACCAATTGATAAGCACATCTCCTGGGTCCTGCTCGTCGAAGAACTGCAGGTTACTAATGTCCTCCTCAAGTTTAGCCAAATCATCCAGTCCCTGGCTTGGCCCGTCCTCCCGGACTACATTAACTTTCATTCCCCTCGGCAATTCTACCCCTGGTCTAGCCTGACTTTTTGGCATAAGTTCTCTGATCCCTCAGGTTCTAAACCAACATTTCCATCCTCCTCCAAGGTCACCCTGACTTTGTCTTCGACAATCACCACCATTGGCTTGCGTTGGGATAGGGACGTGCTCATCATGCACAAGTCTGTGCTTTCTGGAATGAACAGCGCCGACTTGGGTAGGTGGGAGGAAGTAATGTATATACTGGGGTCAAACGGGACGGCCATTGTTTGGATGTAGTTTACCTGCCTAGGTGGAGGGTTTTGGTTATGTGGTGGAAGGGGGTTTGTAGTGACGTTTGGCTTCTCAGGAGGTGCTATCACTTTATTGTCAATGAGATCCTGAATCTCATGACGGAGTCTGAAGCAGAGGTCGGTGTCAGACCATGTTGCAGGTGGAAGGCGCAGTACTTGGTCGGGTTGTGTGTAGGTGGGAGGGGATTAGGCAATGGGCGAGGCTCCAGGGGCTTTAGATGTCCCTTTCTGATTAGGATCCCCAAGGCTTTGGATAGAGACATATAAAGTGTGGTGAAAACCCTTTGGCCCTGGGGTGGGTACTTTGCAGGTTGTGAGGTGGGTCCAGATGTGCTGGTAAAGGGTGTGGCTGTTTTCGGTGAGGTGGTGACCATGCCTACATCAGAAGTCCTTACAACTGTGTTGCTACTCGTAGTTGCATTCGAATTGCGTGTAAAGGCCCTCTTGGGCTACTTCTTTTCCTAGTCAATCAGACCCGGTTTCATGGCGTCCTCTATCTGCACCCCTATCTCATAAAGGTCGGAAAATGTAGGGAGGGGTAGGACAATCATCTTCTGCATCAGCTTCGGTTGCAGATTACGAATGACCATTCTTATTTGGTCCTTCTCAGCTGGCCTGGTTGTCATCATGAAGGCCTTGGCCCTCCACCGAGTGACGAACTCAGAGAAGCCCTCATTTGGCTCTTCACGAGCAACCTCGAGATCACGATTCATGACCTCGATTTGAGTGTTATAAGAATATTGGGCAACAAAGTCCTCAGCCATCTCTTCCAAGCTTCTTTTTACAGAATCCTCCAACTTAGCACACCAGATAACCGCAATACCCGACAGGGTCCAGCCAAATAGAGATAGCTTCTGCAACCTAGACAGGCTTATTGGCCGCAAGATATCTGAGAACAGCCGCAGATGTACCATAGGATCGCCCGAGCCATCGAAGCGGTCTATGTGAGGCATCTTGAATCTATCCGGCAATGTCACTAGTGAATCCGTGTATTCATCCTCGATGTCTGAGATGGAGTTGACTCCCTGAGCTCTCTTAAACAGCTTCTCGAGCTTGTTCACTTTTAAAGCAGTCGGGTCGATCTCGAACTCAAAGGGGGCCCCAGTTGGGTAGGCCTATGCTTTAGAGGTCTGGGGTGGAATCGGATCCACTGGGATGTCCGCATTTTCCTGGACATGGGCTGTGGGAACAGGCCCTAGGTACTGGGATTTCTATAGGAGGTGGGTGGGATGCAGAAGCAGTTGCCTACTGCAGTTGTTGTTGCTGTTGTTGTTGAAGTACAGCGATTAGTTCAGACTGTTGGGCTGCCATCTCAGTTTGACGAGCAGTGACCTCCGCTTGACGGGCAGCATCCTGCTGCATGACCTCGATGGTCTATTGGAGTTGACGCATCATTTCCTCCATATTGTTTACAGGATGCTGATCTCTCAGATCTGGTATATACTCTCTTTCTGAGGTGGAAGCGGGAAACTGAGCCCAACTGCGCACAGGTGAGGTAGATAGTGATCGCTGAACTGGGGACTGCCGTACCGGTGATCTATGCCTGACTGTCCTTCGTCTTGTAACTGGGGGTAGCGAAGCAAACACAGGTTGTCCTCCTACAAGATCCTCAGATCGGTAAATCCTCCTGACTCGAGTCTAGAGTGCTCGGGGGGGGATCTGCCTCGTCGGAAGTAATGATGAAATACTACCTTGCAAAAAGAAAAAAAGAAAAAAAAAGCAAAAAGGAAACAACTATCAGTAAACGCATAGTACCTCGGCTAAGATAGAGACAACACACAGTTGAAATCATAAGCTGGATAATCTGTACTCAAATGCTGATTTCTGCCCCCAAATTTCTGCCTCATAACTGATACCCACAAACTGATACCCAGACTTGCAACTGATACATACATTCCTGTAGAGTCACACTCCAAAAGCACATATCAAGTAAGTGAGAGCCAAAACACCCCTATGGTGGGGTAGGGTTTCCCTATCCTAATTTTGTTAGGGACTAGGGGTTCGCTACGCAAGCAAACAGTTTCAAACAAACCTACATTCGGGTAAGCAACCTGTCCTAGTTTAGAACAGTCTCTATGGCTTCCGATATGCAACTAGGTCGAATGGTCAAAAAGGGTGCCTCAGCAAGACCACCTAATATACCTCTCGCTCCTGACACCGAGAAGTGAAAGAGGATCAAACGGTACAGCGGTGATCTAGATCCAAGGTTTGCATTCCCATCGTGGCAGAGCCCGCAACCGGTCAGCCTTATGGCACGGTTTTTCCAGCAAGCCTCCGGCAAACCGCTCAAGAATAGCAGATGGCAAACACTGTGACATAGGCGCACCAATGCAAATACAAATGCAAAGAAACACATAAGTGTAAATAAAACAACACATCATGAGTTCGAGTCGACTTGTCTAAATCCCTAATAGAGTCACCAGAAACTGTAGCGCTCGACTTTCTTCGCGCGCCCCTTTCGGAGAGGCGCGAATTCGTCCTACAGTTCGGACTCCTGTCACAGTTTTGAATCTAATCTCACAAAGTGCAATGTGAAACTGATAAACACCAAAGAGTCCAATCCGGTAAATCTTTTTTGAAAATCAATTTTAAATCAAATAATGCCAAAATTGGACTACTTTGCCAGATTATAGAGTCGCCACCTAAATATTTTATTTTGGGGAAATTTAGGGAACCCTGACTCGTGCCTAAGGCCACATGTCCGTCATCACCAAAGTTGCTTCGGCTCGGGAAATTGGGTACGAGAGGGGAAGGTCCTGAAATGAGCACCCCCGCTCGCCCAATCAAAGGATCGGCCTCTACTAAGCATGATATGTTGTTTTATAAACTTTATGTGTTCTTATTCTGGTTATTAGCTAACTTTACTATGTGATGCGCACATTATACAAGTATAGACTATGTCGTAAGAATTGGAACAAAACAACTCATGTTTGTTTTCGAAAATGGTTTGAAAATGCCACCCTCAAGTGGGCTAAAGCGCGGATTTTCCATCAAACATGATGGGCTTGAAACATGATTTGCCACTTCGCAAAGTAGGCTTAAAACTCATATTTGATGAATTGTCCCAATTCAAGTAATAAAGCCTTCATCCATAAGCATTCATGTAATTAATCAATTAAGCAAATAGTCTCATGGCAAGCATGCTAATATGGCAATATGGCATTCGCACTTATGCGTTATGCTAAAGCGTAAAACTTACAGTGTACTCCAAGCCAAAACAAAAGCTAGTTAGAAATATGCATGATCCTAACTATACAAGATGCCTAATGCAACGCATGCAATAATGCAACTAAATAGGCTCGGCTATCTAAGATGGCATGTGAATGCAACGATTTGATAGATGTATTCGAAGAAGTATTGAAATACGATGCAATTTGAATGATGCGCCGAGCCCGGTGCATGCAATACAAATGAATGATGCAAACATGAAAGCATAAGGTATGCTAATTGAAAATGATCCCTAATCTAACCACCGAAAGCGGATAAATAAAAGGGAGAAAGACGTGGGGTTGGAAGACATGCACCCACACACGCACCCTTATTACAACATTGTGCCCTCTCGAAGGATGGTTCGAATGAATAAGCTTAAGCTAATTAAGCTAAGCTAATCAAACTAATATAATTAAACTAATTAGACTAATTATTACAAATCATTCGAATAACTAGCAAACTAATTACTAATTATTACAACACTTAACTAATTAGCAAACTAGTTAATTAAATTAAAAATCCATGCTATCTAACAAGTAAAGCATAACTACACTGCCTCAGCTCTACCTTAAGAAGTTGAAGATGCATGCATTCGGTTTTTGCCTTGAAAGGCTCTCCAGTTTGTCTTGAGAGGCTCTGTTTCCAGGGTCATTCCAAGAACTTTCTGCTCCACCTTACCAAACAAATACTGAGGACTACACCAGTGGCCTACCGTCGATGGATACTTGTTGCCGACCATCTGTTGGCCAGAGATGTGAACTGTCGGCCAAGGATGAAGCAGTGCCGGCCATCAGTGGGGCACTGCCGACCACTGGTGTGTTGAACCACCACACTGCAACAGAGCATAAAACAGAGGAAAATAAAGGGTTTTCTAGGGACATGTTTGTACTATGCCACTCATTATCATCTCAAAACATCAAAGGAGTGGCATTTCTTGGATCCAGAGCCACCAATCAAGCATTTTCAATGCCTGATGGCCAAAGATCCAAGTTGTACAATTTCAATAAATGCACAAAAACAAGACTCAAGGGACAACTACCTTGTCATGGAGTATCAAAGGCAATGGAGACCTAGGGAGATTGGCTCATTTCATCACTTTGAGTATGAAATGGACCAATCTACCTTGTGTTCAATATAACGTCCGATTGAACACAATGCAATGCAAAGACAACATGCTTATCTTGGTCATGTTTTACTTGTCCAATTATTGTTTACTCATTTTAAGATTAGCAAGCCATTCTTTAATCGGTTAAGTCCAAGGTGAGTGTCCTCTAATGAGAGAGCAGTTAACCAAAGGATGGCTAAAGACATGAGAGAGATCATGCCGTTGGTTAGTAGAAACCCTCAAAAGAGGATTAAAACCATTAAGCACAAGCTCTATCTCAAGCTTGAACACAACCTTAAGGTTAGCAAACCTCAAAACAAATGAAAAGTGAAGAAATGAGGGAGGTGGCAGATATTTCAGTGTTGAAATGGCATGAAAAATGATATCACAACATGCAAGCAACTCATGCACAACATGTTCAAAAGCCAAAAACATTAAACTAGTGAATAGCATTACACTAGAGGCATGCAATATCAAGCTTAAATGACCAAACCAGCTCTAGACAGAGCTTAAACATGCCAAAACAATGGCCAAAACATGCTGAGATTAAAGTATAGAAAGCAAGAAAAACATGCTAATTTGTTAGCTCGTAAGCAAGACTCAAAACACAACTCTCAAAAGTAATGAAAGAGTGAAATAAGTGAGAGTGTGACAAAGCTATATACACTGAAATCACATGTTAAATGATGCTATAGCATGCAATCATCTCATACAAAGCATGTTAGAGGCCTTAAAACACTAAGCTAGTAAAGGCATTTGCACTATAGCTATGCAATACATGGCTCATATGACTAAGACCACTCAAAACAGAGTTAAAGCATGTCAAAACATTAGCAAAAATGTGATGGAGTCAAGCTAACACAAGCTAGAATGATGGGCTAACTCATTAGGCATGCTAAGCTAGTAAGCATAATTTCACTACAGGTGCAAGAAGCAAGCAACAAGTGACCCAACCAGCCAAAAATAGAGTTGAAACATGTCAAAATAAAGCCCAAAACATGCTTGAATTAAGCTACAAAAAGGTAGAAATACATGCTCACATGTTAGGCCATCTACACTTGCAAAGAAGACACAAAGAAGGGAGGCCACCCCCTCCTATTTCGGACCTGAAAACCAAGTTTTTTCCACTAAAATTCCCCTAGATTCAATGGTTAAAAGGCCAAGAAAAGTTGCTTTAAAAGCTTTAGAAAGAAAGCACAACACTTAACCAAACAAGCTACAAAAGCGAAGGATCACCCCTAACTCCAAAAAGGGCTTAAACCACCATTTTTAACACTTAAAAACAAAGGTTTTTATAGTTGAAAACTAAGCCAAAAACAGCATGCAAAGGTGGCCAAACAAGCAACTAAAATAAAGCTTAAAAGGGGTAAGCTCTATACCTTTGAAGCACAGCAACAAACAGCCACTTTTCTGAGCTAAAACAAGCTTTGAGAGCTCAAACAAGGCCTCCAAGAACCTTAGCTCCAAGGTGAAGGTGTTTGGCTAAGGGTCTTAGTGCAAATGTGTAGAGAATTTCCACTTTTAAGCACAAAATAGGAAGAGAGAGAGAGAGAGAGAGAGAGAGAGAGAGAGAGAGAGAGAGTGGAAATTTTGCTCACAAAATTTTTCTAAGCCCCCCCCCCCATGCAAGAGGATGGCTTATATATATAGAAGATACAAGAAGCCTTCAAAGAAATCCAGCTATCCACGTGCAAATAGATGGGTCAATCTGTGCAAACAACTGTAAAAAATATCACAAAATATATGTTGATGCACTGGTGGTCGGCCGGCCATCAGGGATGGCCGGTAGGCCAGAGTCCATGGCCGGCAGTGCTCAAACATGGGCGGCAGTGCATCAAAATCAACATGCTGAAAGGACCTAAACATGGTCAAAAAATCAGATAGAATGGATGTAGGGTTTGGAAAGCTCAAACCTGTGACGTTCCGCCGCGTATTTCGAACACTGGACAAGCAATCAAACTTCTCACTGGATATACCTGCAAAGACATCTAAGTCTTGAGGACGGTCAAAAATGGGGTGTCTACAGACTGCCAGCTTCGCCGTAGGACTCGTGAGCCCCTCATATTTTTTGCCAGTACTTCGACACGATCATTTTTACTTTACAGCTGTTTTGATTCATACATTTGCAATTGACAGTGACTAATAACCTATTCACTTTCCGTTTCAGATCAGATGGTTGCCCTGGGCCGCGATACTGACAGGGCTTCAAGCCTAGTACCGTGCAGCTTGGGGCATTTCCCGCTATCCTACTTGAGGGCCCGATCTGCCAAGCCTGGTTTCTAGGCTAGTGCTTCGTGTGCCAGACCATGCATTGGCCTGCTTCGTTTATACCGATGGCACCGCCAGTATCCATAAGAGCGACAGACAAGCTATCTGCCAACGAGGTGATCCAGTTCATGGTAGGCTTGGAGGTAGAGTACTTCCATGTAAAGGGCGATTACGTAGCCTTCATCCAGACACACTTGATGTCACCTCTGGCCGGTGTTTGCAGGGGTGAGAGAGTGAGAGCTCCTGTTGCGAGAGGGAGACACAGAGTGACCCAGGCGAGTAGAGCATGTGGCAGAGGGGCTTCCTAGATGAGGCAAGGGACCAGATGGCCAAAGCTGCCTACTGCACTCACATGTTGGCGGTATACTGGGGAAGTCTATCAGATCCCGATTGAGCCTGCAGCGACTGGGCATAGGTACACCAGAGCCCAGGATGCATCTCTTGTATGTACCACATTTTTAGTTTTCCCATCTCTTTCTGATATTTGTTTATTCTGGACATTAATCATTCCCAATGCATTTGCAAGCACGTCCTGGATATACCGAGGATCTGCTTGAGCTACTAGACTCATTCGAGGGCATGATATTGAGGAGGGAAGCACTGCTTGGCTTCCATGACATTCAGGTAATTTCTTTAGTTTTCTTGCATGCCAGTCATCAAATTTTCACTGACACACTAAAACTGACATGAGAACTTCCCCACACTGCACTGATACACTGCATCTGAAATACTGCATTTCCATACTGTATTCATACACTATTCCTGACTTCAGCATATACTCATTATGTCCCATACTTGCATCTGATATGCATACTGTGGCTGACATATGACAACTGCCTTTTCAGGTCCCATACATATCGGGTGCGCTAGCAAGAGCAGCACCGGGACCAGCAGTGCCTCCTCCGGTGGCAAGGAGAGAAAGACAGGCTCCAGCATGCAGCCGAGGCCGAGCTAGGAGAGCCCGAGCTGAGAGTAGTCCTTCAAAGCCCATTCTGAGTGAGGATGATACTGAGACCAGCGAGGCCGAGGAGGCAGCGAGTCAGTATTCAGCGTCATCAGAGAGTGGAGATGATGATGCTGGCTCAGGTTCTGAGAGTGGGGATGTTGATGCTAAGGAGGGCTCCAAGACGAAGAGTGGAGACAGCTCCGGTTCTGACTTTAATCTAGATTCAGACAGTGGCGTAGATGGAGACAGTGTTGTAGAGTCCGCTCCTCCGAGGAAGAGAACGAAGAGGGCCTTTAGATCCTGAGATGACTAGCGCTGATCTTTGTATTTTGCTTAGTTTCTTTTGGTTTATAGTGTTAGCACATTGTATAGCCACAGACGAGTTTTATTTTCTTTAAAAACTTGTACTGCACTTTTTGTGGAAAACAACCATGATCAGAATGAAAATGAAGGTTTTTTTTTTTTTTTTTTGAAAGAGTGTTGTATTTTGCATCATTAGCACCACATTGCATGAAAATGAGATTGAATTTGACATTGAAAACCAAATACTTGTATTGTCACAACAGTCTGAATCAGGTAACGAACCGACCAACAACTGCTATACAAATAAAGCAAATCATGTTGTCCACGTACACCTCGACCTCTTTGTGGATCATATCATATAGAATTGTGGTTGCAGCCCGTTGATAGGTTGCCCCGGCATTCTTTAGCCCAAACGGCATCACCCTGTAGCAGTAGGTTCCCTATGTCGTAGTGAAAGCAGTTTTCTCTCTGTCCTCGGGTGCCATCAGAATCTGGTTATACCCGAAAAATCCATCCATGAAGGAGAGCAGTGCATGGCCTGCGGTGAAGTCCACCAATTCATTGATGTGCGGCAGTGGAAAGTCGTTCTTCGGCTAGTTTTGTTCAGATCTCTGAAATCCACACACACTCGAATTTTGCCATCTTTCTTTGGCACTAGGACAATATTGGCCAACCAAGTTGGATACTCAGATACTAGCAAGAACCCTGCGTCTATCTGCTTGGTGACCTTTTCCTTAATCTTCAAAGCCTAATACGGGCGTATTCTCCGCAACTTTTGTTTGATGGGTCAGGCCTCGGGGTCAAGAAGGATCCAATGCTGTACAATCTCAGGATCGATTCTAGGCATGCCTTTGTAGAACCACACGAAAATATCTTTGAAATCTTTTAATAAAGCGACTAAGCGCTCGCGCTCCTCCGAAGACAACATGAACCTGATCTGGACCATACGCGGATCCTTCTCAGTACCCACATTAATTGGAATGATTTCATCAACAAGGGGTTTTACAAACCTCTCCTCCTTTCTATTAATTAAATGTTTCAAAACCAAAGGAATTCCTTCCTCATCGTTTTCATCAAAATTTTGAAAATCATGATCAATGCAATAAACAAGAGGCATAGAGAAATACTCAGAATTTGCAATGGCATTCTGATTTAAAAGATCCAGCTCATCCAATTCCTCGGTTACAACCGACTCAAAAGAAAAAGAGAAGGACGACCTGGACAAAACCTCGGCATCCGGGTTATCAATCCTAGGAATGTCGGACCCAGACTCAGAAGAACCAGAATCTGATTCCAACTCCACAGACTCTGTGCAATCAGATTCTGGTTCACTACCTGACTCAGAACTACTAGTTAGATAGCCCTCCTCTAGCTGCCAAATGAGGGGTGGTATATCAGATGAATCCAAGATACCGCTAGAAAAGTTTGCACCCAGTTGGTCTCCGATCATAGAAATGGTCAGGTTATCCCCCAAGCTCTCTAAGTTGATCTGAGGATCCAAAATGAGACATACCAGTGCTGCTCCTACTTCAAGCTCATTGCTGTCGGAATCACTTTCAGTGCTCTTTGTAGCTTCAACAGTAATTAACTCAGCCTTTTCTTCCGTATCACTATCTTGTAGTTGCAAGTCAAAGAAAATCTCAAAGCCGGGAACCCGCTACTTCTTAGAGTTGAACCATGGTTCGGGGAAACCACAAAATGGGAGGTCTTCACCCTCCCGAACAAAATAGCCATTCAGTGTTCCCTGAATCGGTCAGTGCACAAGCTCGTAGCGTTTTCTAGTCTGCTTAGCTCTGGCTTTTCTGGTTATTAAGCTAACTTTACTATGTAATGCGCACAGGCAAGTGTAGACTAGTTTGCTCAAGTTGGAACAATTCAAATTCATGTTTGTTTTGTGAAAAGTTTTGAATTTGCCACCTCAAATGGGCTAAAAGTTGTAAATTTTCCACCAAGCATAGTGGACTTAAACTGATTCGCCACAAGACATAGTGGGCTTAAAACATACATTCGTTGAATTATTCCAATTCGATCAACAAGCCTTTATCCACACTTATTCAGGAAATTTATCAAGTAGGCATTTAGCCTCACTGCAAGTATGCTAAAGCACTAAAAACTCACCTAGTACTCCAAGCTAAGAAGATATGAGTTAGAAAAATATGCATGATTCCTAACTATACAAGATATCTAATGCTACAGATGCGATATGCAATTATGTAGGCTCGGCTACTAATATGGCATATGAAACAATTCAAGACATGTGGTTTAAGCACATATTCAAAGAATGTATTGAAATAACAATACAGTTTGAATGATGTGTTGAGCTTCGGTGCATGCAGGACAAGATGAATGGATGCAAGCATAAGGTATACTAATTGAAACATGTCTCTAATCTAACCATCAAAAGCGGGTAAATAAAATGGAGAAAGACGTGGGGTTGGAAGACATACACATTATTACATTTTTGCTCTCATGAAGGACAGTCTGAATGAATAAAGCAAAACTAACTAACAACTAATTAGGGCTAAGCTAATTAAGCTAATTATTACAAACCAAATAAAATAAATAGCTAAACTAATTAACTAATTATTACATCACTTAAATGAACTAGCTAGTAAGCTAACTAATTAAGTTACAATACAAATGTAAGCAAACTAAGTAATTAAAGTCTCTAACTACGCTGCCACTACTCCGCCTTGGGAAATAAAAGATGCATATGCTCGGATACCACCCAAAAAGACCTTCGTTTTGCTCTCGAAAGCCTATGTTTGCAGAGTTGAACACTTCCAGAACCATTTTGCTCCACCTTACTGACATTTTATTGAGGTTTGCATTAGTGGCCAGTCAGCCATTGGCAAAAGCTGCCGGCCAGGTGCTGGCCATGGAAGTGGCCTGTCGGCCATCTATGGTGCTCTATCGGCCACCTGCCGACCATGGATAGTGGTCTGCCGGCCACTGATGCACTGGATCATCATGCTACAACAGAGGACAAACAAAGCAAATAAAGGGTATTTCCAAGGATTGTCTGCACAATTCACCCCTCATTTTCATGAACAAATCTAAGGAGTTATGAACTTAAGCCACAAACCACCAATCCAAGAAATTTCATTGCGTGATGGCATGTGATTCAAGAGGTGCAAATTCAATAAATGCAAAATGAGACACGAAGAACCATCACCCTATCATGCGTGATCAAGGGCAATGGAGACCTAGGAAACTTGACACATTTCATCATTTTGAGTATGAAATGTCCCAATTTTCCTTATGTTCAATTAACGTCTGATTGAACACACAACACACAAGTTATTATCTTGCCCAATTTTAGTCCCAAGTTGTTAGTTACTGATTTCAACTTACCAACCATCCTTTAATCCAATTAAGTCCAAAAGGTGAATTAAAGTCCTCTAATGGAAAGAAGGCTCAAAACACAAGTTGCTTTGGGTATGAAAGAAGTCTCACACCGTTGGTAATGAACACTCTAAGGGATTAAACCATTAAGTATGAAACCTCAATTTCACATTTAGGCAAACAAATGACTTGAAACCACTTTCAAAGCAAAATGAAAAGCCAAGAAATGAGGGAGGTTGCAGAGATGATTAGTGCTGAAATGAAGTATGAAAATCTTTAAAAACATGCAATCAACTTAAACAAGGGGTGTCTAATGGCCTAAAACACCGAGCTTGTGAGGATCTTTGCACTACAACCATGTGAAACAAGACTTAACTGACCCAAACAGTCCAACACAGAGCTAAAGCAGTCTAAAACAAAGGCAAAAACATGCTGGAATATAGCTACAAAAAGCTAGAAAATCTTGGTAACATATAGAATTAACTAGGCTAGCAAACAAGACACAAGGAGGGGAGACTAACCCCTTCAATTTTGGACTTCAAAACATGTTTTTTGCCACTAAAAATACTGGTTAAAAGCCCAAAAAAAGTTGGTTTGAAAGTGAAAAACAAAGGTGCAAAAGCCTTTCAAATAAGGAAGAAAGAAGGGTGAAACACCCCCTAACATAAAATGGTCTCAAACCATAACTTTTAGTCCGCCAAAACAAGTTTTTTTATAGTTCAAAAGTAGCCCAAAAATAGTGGGAAAAGATAGCAAAATGAGTATGCAAAACAAAGTGTACAAGACAAGTGCTATATCTCTTGAAAGGAAGAGTAATTCTAGGCAACAAACCAAGCCAAAATCACCTTCTAGAGTTCAAACCAAACCCAAGAACACCTCAGCTCAGAAATTAGGGGATTTGGTTAAGGGTGTATAGGCAAGGGTGTAGGAATTGTAGGCAAAAGTGTAAGAAATTTGTAGAGAGAGAGAGAGAGAGGAAAATTTTGAGTTTAAAATTTTTCTAACCCCCAAACATGAGAGAGGGGGTCCCTATATATAGAAAACATGAAATCTATACAAGGAGATCCAGCCCTCCACGTATGGACAGATGCATGCATCTGTGCAAACAGTTGGCACAGCTGGCATAAAATATCTGCAGAAAACACTAGTGGCTAGCCAGCCACCAGTGATGGCCGACAAGGCACATTAATGGCCGGCAGACAGGAAGTGATAGCCGGTAGCCTCCAGGGATGGCTAGTAGGCCACCAAAGATTGCAGGTTGGAAAGATCAAGGCATGGTCCAAAAATGAGACAAAAAGGATGTAGGGTTTGAAAGGCTCAAATTTGTGGCATTTCCCTGAGGACTTCGAGTGCTCGGCGAGCAAACAGACTTGTCATCGGATGTTCCTGCAAGAACATCCAAGTCTTAAAGGGCCGCTAAAAATGGGTTGTCTACATCGTGAAGACCAAAGAACCTGAGAATCACCTGGCCGACTAAAAGGCAATTTTTGACATCCTGAGAACATATCGACTCCTACTCAATGCTTTGAAGTGCGCATTTGGAGTTGGGTTTGGTAAGTTCCTGTGATACTTGGTTACCAGAAGGGGCATTGAGGTAAGCCCAGATCAAATCAAGGCTATTCTAGACTTGAAAAGCCCGACATCGACAAAACAGAAACAGATATTGACTAGAAGGACCGCAGCTCTGAACAGATTTATAAGCAGAAGTTTAGATAAGTGTAAACCATTTTTTAGTTTGTTGAAAAAGGCCATAGATTTTTTATGGATAGAGGAATGCGAAGTCACCTTGGCCAACTTGAAAAAGTACCTGACAACAACTCCAATTCTGTCAAATCCAGTACCTGGAGAGGAACTATTTTTATACTTGGCCGTTTCAAAGCATGCAGCGAGTGCAGTGATAATCAGAGAAGAGAATGGAGAACAAAGGGCAGTATACTATGTGAGTAAAACCCTAGCAGGTGTAGAGACCAGGTACTTGCCCTGGAGAAATTGACACTGGCCTTAATGATGGCTTCCAAAAAGTTAAATCATTATTTCTAAGCCCACAAGATAGTGGTGTTGACTGAGCATCCCTTGAAATCCCTGTTACAGCAAGGAGATCTGGCAGGTAGGGTAGCAGGTGGCAGTGGTGTTGAGCCAATATGAGATGGTTTAGGCCCATAACGGCAATCAAAGGCCAGGTTCTGGCTGACTTTGTGGCCGAGTTCACACCTGGTGCAATCCCACGTTGGGTTCCGGTGAGCCGCGGCTTAGGGTGTCCAGGGAAACAAGAGACCCAGCTGGGAATGAAAAACCCCACAGCAGAGCAGAAGAAAGAAGAAAAACCCAAGCCCTACGATATCTACATCGACGACTCCTTCCACCTGTTTGTTGATGGGAGTTCAAACCGTCAAGGAGCGGGGGCAGGAGTGGTGTTGGTATCGCCAAATGGGCAAATGTTGGAACAGTCTATCCGTTTGGGGTTCAAAGCCTTAAATAACGAAGCAGAATATGAGGCACTAATCGCAGGGTTAAAGTTAGCAACATCAATGGAAGCCGACGAGGTGGTAGTCTTCTATGACTCCCAACTTATTGTGAACCAGGCAACAAGCTAGTATGTAGCCTGAGATGAAAGAATGATGGCCTATGTCAAAGAAGTTGTTAGACTGCTAGCCTTATTTCAGGATTACCAACTACAACAGGTTAACTGAGATGACAACAACCATGCCGATGCCTTGGCTAACTGTAGACGTCCCTGAACGCCCCGGGAGGATAAGTCCCGTTCTGTTCATATTGGGCTTACTACAGTTCGGACTCGACTTGTCACGGTTCTTAATCTAAACCAAAGAGTCCAAATCCGGCAAATCGCTTTGAGAAATAGATTTTTGAAAAGAAGTGCCAAACATGAACTGCTTTGCCAGATACAGAGTCGCCACCTAAATATTTTTTAATGGGGAAATTTAGGAAATCCTGACTCGGTGCCAAAGGCCATGTGTCCGTCATCACCAAAGTTGTCTTGGCTCGGGAGCTTGGGTACGATCAGGGAAGGTCAGCTATGAGCACCCCCTTTCGCCCGGTCCGAAGACCGGCCTCTACTAACCGTGATATCTTGTTTTGAAAACGTTATGTGTTCTTATTCCGGTTATTAGCCTAGATTTACTATGTTATGCGCACAGCAAACAAGTATAGACCAAATCGCCTAAATTGGAACAAACATTTAATGTTTGTTTTGAAAATGGTTTGCTACTCGCAAGTAGGCTAAAATGCAGGTTTTGCCACCCTCAAATGGGCTTTTAGAAAAGATGGTTTTGCCACTAACTAGTGGGCTTAAAACTCACAGTTTTAATGCATTATCCCAATTTAAGCAATTCGACCTCCATCCACAGGCATGCAATTATATCACATAAGCAGCTAGCCTCATGGTAATCATGCTATTTATGGCAACACTCACACGCATGCGGTATGCTAAAGCATAACAGCTCACCTAGTACTCCAAGCCAAAACAGAAACCAGTTAGTAATCAAATGCATGATCCTAGTTCATGTTAAGTGGCTAATGCAACACAGGCAAAGATGCAATCTAGACAGGCTCGGCTATCCTAAACATGGCATGTGAAATACACAGGTAGCATGTATTCAATTTGGAATTGAAAATACGATGCAGTTAGTATGATGCGCCGAGCCTGGTGCATGTAAACGAATGTATGGATGCACGCATGCTATCATACTGTTATGCTAATTTAAATATGCCCTAATCTACCATCATAAGCAGGTAAATAAAAGGGAAAAAGAAGTGGAGGTTGGAAGACATACACACCACTCACACATACTTATTACAAATGTGCCCTCACAAGGAGGGACCAAAAGAATATACAGTCCCAAATAGTACAGTCCAAATACAGAATAAATTATTACAAAAATTCTAATTATCAAATTAAATCGAATGTAAAAAGAAGGGGGGCCTCAGCCCTGCCTCGGGGTGCGCAAATGATGCATGCTCGATCCGTCTTGCCCGGAAAACCCGCACCATACCACTGCTGCCTCTGTTTTCACTGTCCTGCCTTTCCAAAGACTGCCAAAGTCCCAGAATACCTTCTATGCAAACTGCTTCACACCATCGGCTGGATGAAATGGCCACCGGCCATGTAAAATGTCTGTCGGCTGCTTATGAGGTTGTCGGCCACCAATACATTGCCGGTCGGCACTCTTTACTGCCGGTCGGCAAACAACTCCTGCAGAATCTGGTTTTTGACAGCAACAAGGACAGACAGTGTATGGCATGGAATTTTGGGCACATGTAAGCATGGCCATGTTTCCTATCATGTATGGGACTCAAGGAAGCATGGCCCTTGGTCCTTGGGCCACCAACTATGCATTTTGATGCATGATGGCCTAAGGGACCAAGATTGCATTTCAATGAATATGCATGCAACACGTAAGTGAAGACCAAGACCCTATCATGTCAAGGTCAAGGACCTAGGTGACTGAGAGTTGAGACAAGTTGCATCACTTGTGGTATGAACTCTTCTCAACCCTCACACTTGGCTTGACACCCCAAACCAAGTAATGCAATGCATGTTGTGTAAACACATGGCTCCACAATGCAACCTAATACTAAAGTGCAAACATGTCACATGTAATGCAATCTATCATGTTGAATATGCAATGCTAGACATGGATAATCATGCAAAAGATTAGCATGTGACAAGACCTTATTAAACAAACATGCAACAAACATGAGATAAGCATGTAATAGTGGACTTAAACCATACAGGGGCAGACCTCAATCCACCCCAAAACAGTGGCCAAAAGTGCTCAAAATCATGGACAAAATGCTATACAAGCATGCAAGTTTATGAGCCTAAAGCTAAGGCACAAAAGAGGGTACTCCACCACCACTAACAAGACCACTCATGGCATGAACCAAGCGACCAAAAACAGATGTTTAGCATGCAAAAAAAAGACCATAAAAACACATGATATGGCAGCCCAAATACCTTAAACATACAAGCATGCACAAGGCCTATTTCAAGGCATAAGAGACCAACATTTCAAAACATGAAATAGATGATAAATGGAGGCATATAGGCATGGCATGTGGACTGAAATAGCATGTTGAATGATTCCAAATCACCTAAATAACCTAACCAATGCATATGCATGGATCACATCCTTAAGGCTCACAAGCCACAATGCAAAGCAACTACATCAAACATGCCACACATGGCAAAATCAGTGGCCAATAGACCTAAAACATGACAAATCATGACCAAAAGCTTCAATAAGCCAAGCTAAAACATGAGGATATACAAGGCTAAACACATGGCACATTTCTAGGCAAAGTAGAGCATTTCAAAGCAAGTATAAGATGCATGCTAAGGGCTACAAATCCAACCAAAAACAGAGATATAACATATCATATGAACACCAAATAAGCTCTGAAATGAGGCCAAAACAAACCAAGTATGCATGCTCCCTTATGAGCCAAAAACAAAGGCAAAAGAGGGACAAACGGGAGAGGGGTGTCCCTCCCCTATACAAGACTTCAAACCACCTTCCTCACCACTAAAAACCCACTGGTTTTCAGTGGTGAGAAGACCAAAACACCAAGGCAAACAAAGCCTCAAGAAAAGGCACAAAAGATGCCAAAATAAGGCCTAAGAGGGTGAGTTTGCACTCAAACCACAAAGTGACCTTAATGAAAGTTCTAAAGCAAGAAAATATAAGACTTTTTTATGTTATACACAAGACCCAAATCAGTATACAAGGCAGGTAGAAACTTGTTGCAAAAATGGGGAAACTAAAGTAAAGTGCTCACCCTTGAAGAAACCTTTAAGAACAGATGATCCAGCCACCCTCTATTGATCAAAACCAGTCCAAAAGCTCAAGAATCAACCCTCCAAGCCTCCCATTCTCGAGCTAAGGTGTGATAGTGTGTGTGTGAGTGCAAAAGTAAGGTAAAACTACACTTTTAAGCCTAAAAACACACACACAAGAGGAGAGAGAGGGAAAATCTAGAGAGAGGAGATATATGACAGATATATAGATACAAAGCTCTGGTTTTTTGTTCAAGAATGGCCAACCCCAAACAAAGGGAGAGATATGATGCTTATATAGGCAAAATAAAGCCAAGAAGCTTAGTGGCTAAGCAAAGGAGAAAGGGTCAAGAGGTGCAAAGGGGTCTTGGCTTCTTGGAGAAGCTAAGACAGCTGGCCAAGCTTCTCCAAGAAGCTTGGCCAAAGGGTTCAACCTTCTAGAAGGTTTGGGGGTTCAAAGGTGCAAAGGGGTCATCCCCGTGCATGGGGAGTGGTGTGGGTGCATTCCAGCTGGCACAGCTGGCATGCACCATGCTCCAATGGGTGCAGAAAGGTCATCGGCCAACCAAATAGGTCACCGGCACAATAAAGTGCCGGTCGGCTAAATATAGTGCCGACCGGCCATTGTTTTTAAGAAACCATGGCCGGTGGTACACATATGCAGCCGGTGATGGTAGGGGAGGGCCGGTGGGGTGTGGGGATGGCCAACAAGCCATTCCCTGCCCTTCAAGGCAAAAACACAGGTGTTTGGTGCCAAAACCATACACGAAGCAGTCGAGTCAGGAGGTCCTGAGACGAGGCGCGCTGCCAAGGCCTCCGGGAACTTGAGACGAACACAAACACGGATAATCACCGAGTGTTCAAACGGTGATGTCCAAGTCTTGAGGACGGTCAAAAATGGGGTGTCTACACTAACCTGGCTAGTGCAATAAAGTCAGGGGAGGCAAGGACAATAATGGTTGATTATTTGTCAGGCCCAAGTATGGAACCACTAATCATGGAGTATGAAGCAATGTGTGTGGAGATGGGTCCAAGTTGGATGGATGCAATAGTAATGTTTCTTAGGGACGGCAAGCTACCAGATAACCGCAAAGAGGCGCATAAGACCAGACTAAAGTCAACAAGGTTTAGCCTAACAGCAGAAGGACATCTCTACAGAAGGTCTTTTACTGGTCCCCTTTTGAGGTGTGTGCATCCCTCTCAGGTCAAAGACATATTGTATGAAATACATGAAGGGGCATGTAGCAGCCATGCTGGGGGCAGATCACTTGCTCATAGGGCCATTACTCAGGGGTACTAGTGGCCCTACATACAGAAGGATGCTAAAGCCTACGTTAGAAGGTGCGAGAAGTGTTAGAGGTTTGCACCTTTGATACATCAACCAGCGGCAGATTTGAACCCAGTGTCCAGCCCTTGGCCATTTGCCCAATGGGGCATTGATCTTATTAGACAACTGCCCCAAGCAACTGGATAGAGAAAGTTCCTGCTGGTAGCAACTGATTACTTCACAAAGTGGCTAGAAGCTGAACCCCTTACGAAGATTCGAGATATTGATGTGAAGAACTTCATATGGAAGAACATCATCACCAGGTTTGGGATTCCAATGGCAATAATAGCAAACAATGGCACACAGTTTGACAGTAAGTTCATCAAAAGCTTCTGTGCAAAGTACAAAATCAAGAACTACTACTCTACTCCAAGTTTCCCTCAGAATAATGGTCAGGCAGAAACATCCAATAAGACTATCTTGGATAGGATCAAAAAGAGGTTGGAAGCAGCAAAGGGAAAATGGGTGGAGGAGTTGCCGAATGTACTCTGGGCATATCGAACTACGCCGAGAATATCAACTGGGGCGTCTCCATTTGCCATGGCTTATGGCATAGAAGCAGTTATCCCACTAGAAGTTGGCATTCCAGGGATCAGAACCCAAGGAGTGGAAAATGGTACTAATGAGGCATTTCTAGCCCGAGATCTAAACCTACAGGAGGAGAAAAGAGAGAGAGAATAGCAATTCGGCTGGGGGCATACCAGCAACAACTTGCTAGGACTTACAACAAGAAGGTTAACCCAAGAAAGTTAAAAGTGGGGGACCTTGTGTTGAGGAAAGTAGTCGGCAACAAGAACGATCCTATGGAGGGCAAGCTAGGCCCAAATTGGGAGGGGCCTTATAGAATCATCTCGATTGCCGGCAATGGAGCATATCGACTTAAGGACAGTGATGGCAAAGAGTTGCCGAGACCTTGGAACACTTGCAACTTGAAGTTTTTCTATCATTAGATTTTTGGTTTTTGAAGTTTATGTCATAATTTTATTAGCCGAAGTAATAATAAAATTTTAGTTTGATGAATTTGAAATTTGTGTGACAGGACTGACCAGTCCCATGGCGATGTTTCTCATTAAAACATGACAAATAACTTAGACTTATTATATGACAAAGTTGAATTATACTTGCATATAATAGAGTTGAACTAAGTTGGCGATGTTTCCAAACGAAACATGGCGAATAACTTAGACTTATTATATGGCAGAGTTGAATTATTCTTGCATATAATAGAGTTGAACTAAGTTGGTGATGTTTCCGAATGAAACATGAAGAATAACTTAGACTTATTATATGGCAGAGTTGAATTATACTTGCATATAATAGAGTTGAGCTAAGTTGGTGATGTTTTTGAATGAAACATGATGAATAACTTAGACTCATTATATAGCAGAGTTGAATTATACTTGCATATAATGGAGTTGAACTAAGTTGGATTAACTTGGACTTGCCATATCGGCAGAGTCAAACTCAAAGTGGAACTAAGTTCATTAACAGAGAAACCAAGGTTGAAACACCTCGGGAAGTCTTTGTCTAAATCTGACTTCGGTAAAAGACTATAGACACATGCTTAATGTGAACCTAAGTGGAACTTAGGTTCACATTAGGGGGCAGGGAGCAGAAATGATAAATAAACTTAAGAGATTGGGACTTGTTGAAATTTTCAGAAAAATTTACAAGTTAAAATAGGTTTAACACTTGTTCGAAGAGATTTACAAGTTGGAGTTAGCCGGGGTAATTATGAATAAAGTATCCGACATACATATTACTTGAGATAACTAACCAGGTTGTCCAAGCTTGGAAAGCGTGAAGTCTTAATAGAAGATAACATATGATGGTAAAAAAACAATACTGAATAACACTTGTAAAAATATTTTGATATTTTTTAGCTGAGGTATGCCAATGGTTGGCCGAGCGAAACATTCAAGGTTTATATCAAAGGTATTTTATCCCGGAGTTATTATACAGTTAAGGTATACTTTGGAGAAATGTAAAAATATTCTAAGTATGAAGGCATACTAGGCATGGAAGGAAAGCAGTAAGCATACAAGAAAAGCATCCAAACACTTAAAAAGAAAAGCGTGCATTTAAGGGAGAAACTTGTTCGGATACAAAAACAAGGCACATTGGCCAAATTGAAACTTCACATTGTTCAAAACAGAAAGGTTGCAACAACTACAAAGGAAAAAAGACAAAGTACAAAAAGAGAAGAGATTCTAGGTGGACCGATCTACCTCGACAATTGGCTGTGTATCAATCTCGGTAGACAGTTGGGAAAGATTCTCGACATTCCTCTCTACCTCGATCTCGGCGTTGATCTCGAGCAAAGTTTGGTCGAGGCTCTTCTCGGCTGTATTGACCTTGGCATCTGACATAGCCTTCTTGGGAGAGGCGCTCTTGGAGACCTCATTCTCTTCATCCTGAGTCAAGTCAAGGACTTGCTCATTCAAAGTGGGAAACCTGGCCCCAACATCGGCCTCCTCTTCGTCGACAGCATCATCATCGACATCATCTTCCTCGGCTCTATCATCGGATTCCTTTGGAGACGGAGGGAAGGGCATTTCTAAGTGGTCAATATTTCGGAGTGGGGAATCCATTAGGATAGACATCTTGTTGAGCGCCGCCATCTAGTCGAGGTAATAACCATGGTTGCAAGCCAGGTTGACTTGCTCTTTGTATTGATCTCGGACGGCTGCTTGTCCGTTCTCAAAAGCCTTCTCATTGGCCTCTTTGACCTCAGCATCCTTTGAGTCAAGGGCCTCTCGGAGCTTGGCCTCTAGCTCAGCTGCTCTGGCTTTGGTAGCCTCAAGATCGGCTTTGGAGGCTGCAGCTTCAGCTTCGGCCATTTTGGATTTTTCCTCGGCTTGATCCTGAGCGGCTTTGGAAGCCTTGGCTTGATCCAACAGAGATCGATTGTTGGCTTCGTATGATTGAGCGAGGAGAGGAGTTTGGCAGCTTTCTTAGTCTCCCTTGCCAACTCTTTCCTTGTCATCTTGGTCTTGACCGCGTACGAATGTGCATACTAGATAGCTTGCAAGAAGTAAAACAGATTGGTAAAATTTGACTAAGTGTTGAAAGAACATAAAAGGGTAAATAAAGAGGCTTACCAGGACTGAGTGTTATATCAGCAGGACGAAGTTTTCATATACATGGAGGTCGGCCATATGATTCATATCCTTAGGTAGGAGCACGACCGTTGACAGGACGGCACCGACCTTGACGTCATTAATGGCACTGTCGCCCGCTGTCAAAGGTCTGTCCCCTACCATGACTTCAGGCACCCAGGTCATATTGTGAAGGAAACTGTTGCTACCCTCTAGGCAATCTGACCTCGACTTCTTCGATGAGGAGACGTCGGGTGTTGCCTCCTCAGATGGCCTCTTTTCGGCAGAGGTAGTGTTCTTCTCGACCTCGGCTAGTTTTGAGATTGGCATAGTGTCTTCAAAGTCAATCTGAGTCACTGTGGCCTTAGCCTTGGCCTTCTTCACTCTTTTAGGCTTTGGCTTTGATTGGGATGGAGAAGATGAGGATTGCACCGTCACCACCCCTGGAAGGGTGGCAATGAGATCTTCAACAACTACTGGTTTGCGGCCTATGTTGTCGGATGTTACAGCAACAGTAACCTTGGTACCAAAGTGACTTGCTGGAAGTGTAGTTGGAGGGTTTTCTAGGTCGTACACCAATGAGACTGATTCTCGACATGTGCAATTGCGAGTCCTGCCGGCTGGAGCGTTTGGTGGAGCTCTACATCGGTGTCACGCTGAGATGGTGGGATTAATTGAGCTAGAGCAAAGTAGAGGGAAGCTCTACTGGGTCTGATGATGAGGCCTCGTCTGGCCTTGGGGATGATGCAGATGGTGGAGTTATTGCAGATGAGGGAGTTTTTCTTCGAAGAGGAACATCAGGCATGGCGGATTTGTACGTCGGGATGTAGTCAAGCAGCAATGGGGCCTTGCACTTCTCAATAGGCAAACCCAGTAGCTTTTTTAGGTCTTTGCTAGGGAAGAATGTCTGGCGAAAGCCTTTTGCTAGCCGAGGAAGAGCTGTAAACAAAAGAAACATTAGTATGAACAAATAAAAGTTAACAAGCTTTGGGTAGATATAAAGTTGGTAAGTAGCACAGTTCTTACCCTCATCCTCTCTAAACACTCCCCGATGCAGTGGGAAGAGATAAAGATTGTTGTCTCGTGCAAACTCCCAGTTGCTCAAGATGATCAGATTGTCATCTCCAGCACCCTTGTTGGAGTCAAGAAGGTCGGCTATGATTTTGTAGGCTGTGGATCTGGGCTTGGGGTAATAGGTGTAGCCTTTTTCAGACTTAAGGCCACACATGGTGTAACAGAACTGGATGTCGGCTAGCGTGATCCTAGCATTTTCTCAACGTGCCAGTTCTATGATGCCATTGATAACCTTGTACAAGTTGATGGCTAGTTACATGGGGTTGAGCTTATAATAATGGAAGACTTCCCTAAAAATGATGTCTAGGGGAAACCTGAGTCCACACTCTACGAAGGCAACTACTGGGAAGGACATAAGATTTCCATGAGGCATAATGGAGTCCTCTTTCCCAACCAATCTCTTATGAACGTCGGCTGGGATAGAGAACTCTCTCCTAAAGTTCTCAAGTTTCTCTGGGGTGTCTACCCTCCACTTAAACATGCTCATAATGTCGGCTTAAATGGAAGATGGTACAAGATTCATAAGAAAATCACTGGTAAATGTTTGAAAACCTCGGCTAGACCCTAGAAAGCACTGGGATAAGGATTTGTGAGAATTGGGAGGGATTTATTTCAGTTTTTCCTAAATGTGTGGTTTCTAGCAATTCCTAAGCCTAAGTCTATACGGAAACAAGAATCAAAGGCAAGAATCTGGAAATAAAGCAAGAAAACCAAAAAAGAAATGTAATTCAAAATTAGGGGTGAAGTAGAAAAACAGGTGTGTACATCCAAAACTTCAAGACACAGAGTGAGTGTGTGAAGAACAGTGTGCAAATGTCTCAAGAAAAAAACATGATTTGCATTTTCGAAAGATTACACAGATTCATGATTCAAGAACAGGAAATTGATTCATAATTGAAGAAAAAATAGAGTGCAACCATGAAAACAGATTTAATAGCAACAGAATAGACATCTGGTAAAGAAAGGATACATTCAGAATAATGGAGGGCTGAAATTGAAATTGAAAGAAACTAGGAACCCACCAGTTGGGTCCGAGGTCGAGGTTTGCAATTCGTCAGAGTCAGATGGTGACGACGAGTGGAGCAGATAGTAAATGCTTCGTTGGAGGAGGTGAGCGTAGCATAGTTGCAGAGAACTCAAAGAAACAGCAATGGAAGTTAAGGAATTGCAAGAGAGAGAAAATCTTGAGCAAGGAGAGAATGCAAGAATACGAAGTAAAAAGACAAAGAGAGAGAGAGAGAGTTTTGTTGAAACTCGAAAAGGTGGCAAAAGGAAATGAATACGCCTTGGACAATGTGTCTGTCAGGAAGCGTGCGCAGAAACGACGCGACCTGATAGCGCGTGTCAGGTACAAACTAATGAGAGAAGAACGCGTGGCAGAAACGATTGAGGAAACCGTGCATGACAGCTCATGAGTAGATAAAGCTCTTGGAGTTCTTGATTTAATGAAGCAAAAAACCTCGGCTAGAGGAATGATATCAGTTAAGATACTTAAAGGACTTGGTTCTTGATTCTTGACCCCTGATAAAAATAGACAGCTAAGTGCTGGGTACTTGGAGCTGACGAGTGATGATCTCGGTCGATGGGGAGGAATGAATTTTTAGCCAACTGTAGACACCCCATTATTGACCACCCTTAAGACTTGGGCGCCGCTGATTGATCACTCGATGATGAAAGTTGTGCTATGCAAATGTTCGATTTCTTTAGCAAGAAGAGCTCTAAATCTTAACCTTACACCCCATTTTGGACCAAAACTATTTTGACCAAAGCTATTTTAGACCTTAAAACCCTGTCTTTCAAAATATTTTTGAAAATTCTTCAACGATGTTCTGAGGCACGCATTTCGTTAAAAATTGCACTTTTCGGTAAACCGAGCAAGGACAAAGTGGAAATAAATGAAAGAGAGGTGAAATATTTGAAAAATCTTTCAAAACACCTTATTTAGAGGTTTGGAGTTGAAGAAAATAAGAGTGGAGGGAAGAAAACTAGTTGATGAAGAAGTTAGGCTTGAAATGATTGAGAAAGAATTGGGCAACCTCGCTAAATTAGGCCTATCCTTTTGTACACTTGGACTTTCGTTGTGAGGCCACCACCATTGGAAAGTGGACTTCTGGGGCTTCATTTTACACTCAATAATCTTCTAAAGACGAATCCAGATGAGGGAGATATGACTAGTTGAAGTTAGACATCCATCTGATTAAGGCAAAACTGAGTGACCTTCACTAAAATAGGCATATCTCTTTTCACAGTTAGCATTTTGATATGAGGCCACTTCCATTGGAAAGTAGACTTCTGGGGCTTCAATTTAAACTCAAGAATGACCTACAAAGGAGTTTGGATGAAGGAGATATGCCCATTTGAAGTCGGGCCTAGATGCAAATTTTTATGTGGCGGACAGGTGGCCGACAATTACCATCTGTGGCCGACCGGCCACCATTTTTGGCCAACCGACCACTGGTGTAAAGCCTAGATATTTTGGCCAGCTGTCCTCCAAATGCTCCATCTATCCCTTTTAGATATTTTCAACCCAAGACTCATATTTTCTATATAATGAGGACCTCCCTTCTTTTTTTAGGGGTTAGAACATTTTAGGAGTGAAAGAAAATTTGGGACCAAAATATCACTCTCTCTCTAGATTTCTCTCTCTCTCTCTTGCAATTTTGTGCATGATAGCTTAGATACACCATACTTTTGCATACACTTCCTTAACCAAAGTTGATCATCTTTGAGCTGAGGTTTCTTGTGACCTTCTTAGACCTCTAGAAGTTGGTTTTGACTTGAATTTGTGCCTACAGTTGATTTTCGCTTCAAGAGGTATAATTCTCTCATTTTACACTCGTTTTGCATACTTGTTTTTCCATCTTTTCCCACTTGTTTTTGGTTGCTTTTGAGCTGTAAAAAAACTCTGTTTTGTGGTCTGAAATTGGTGGTTTTAGGCCATTTAAGGTTAGGGGGTGGTTCATCCCTCTTTATTCCTTGCTTACAAGGCCTTTCCACCTTTCTTTCCCACCTTCAAATCATTTGTTTTTGGGCCTTTAACCACTGAATTTTAGAATATTTTCAGCGGTGAAATTCATGTTTTGAAGTCCAAAATTGGAGAGGTTAGCCTCCCCTCTTTGTGTCTTGTTTTCTAGCCTAGCATGCTCTATGTCTTAGCATTTTAATCTAGCTATTTTTAGCTTCATTCCAGCATGTTTTAGGACTTCTTTTGAGCTGTTTTGCCACTATTTTGGCTGTTTGGTACCTTTTGAGTCTTGTATTGCATAGTTGTAATGTAAGTTCTTTCACTAGCTTGGTGTTTTAAGGATTTAATCACCATTGGTTTGAGTCAATTGTATGTTTTAGTGCTTTTTCTCACCTAATTTCAGCACTTATAATCTCTGCAATCTTTCTCATTTCTTCAGTTTTTCATTTTCTTTGAGGGTTGTTTAAGCTTGAGATTGAGACTCATGCTTAAAGGTTTAATCCTCTTTTGAGGGTTCATTACCAACGGCATGAAGCTTCTCTCATGCCTTAAACTATCACTTGGTTGACACTTCTTTCACCTTAGAAGACACTCACCAATGGACTAATTGATTAAAGAATGATTTGGTAATTAAAATGTGTAAACAAAATTGGCAAGTAAAAGTGGCAAGACAAGCACTTCTTTGTGTTGCATTGCATGTGTTCAAATCGGACGTTAGTTTGAACGCAAGGAAAAGGGAACGTTTCATACTCAAAAGTGATGACATGTGTCATTTTCCTAGGTCTCCATTGCCCTGATCATGAATGATAGGGTGATGGTCATTTGAGTCTTGTTTTGCATTCATTAAACTTGTACAAACTTGGTTCTTTGGCCATCATGCAATGAAATTGCTTGGTTGATGGTTTGAGAGCCAAGAGTATCACTCCTTTGAACTTGTTTGATGATAAGGAGAGTAACACTACAAACAAACCTTCAAAAAGTACACTGTTTTACTCTGTTTACTCTCTGTTGCAGCAAGGAAGTCCAAGCCAGTGGTGGCCGACCGCCACCATCAGTAGCAAAACAGTGACCTTTCGGGTGGAAATCGAGCACGTGCATAAACCTCCCTTGCATTTCAAGCTTATTTAACGTTTAAATATCTAGCTTAAATACATGTTATAATTAATTAGTTATAGCTAATTAAGTGTTGTAAATAATTCGTTAATTTAACTAGTTATTCGATTTCGTTTTGTAATTAGTGAACTAGAATAGTTAATTAATTCGAGTTTTGTAATAATTAGTTAGCTTAATTAGCGTAGCTAGCTAGTTAGCTTATTCATTCGGTCTCTCCTTCGCGACGTTATAATGTTGTAATTAGTGTGCATGCGTATGTCTTTCTCCCTTTTATTTATTCGCTTTCGATGGTTAGATTAGGGACATGTTTCAATTAGCATATCGCATGCTAGTGTAGACGTGCCCGGACGCCATGAGCTCCGCGCGCAAAAGGCACGAAATCCGTCTCCTTCATCGAACTGCTACAGTTCGGACTCAATGTCACGGTTCTGAATCTAATCTTACAATGTGCGATGTAAGACCGATAAATCACCAAATAGTCCAAATCCGGCAAATCATTTTGGAAAACTGATTTTTATAAAGAAGTGCCAAACATGGACTGATTTGCCAGATACAGAGTCGCCACCTAAATATTTTATTTTGGGGGGAATTTAGGAAACCCTGACTCGTGCCTAAGGCCACGTGTCCGTCATCACCAAAGTTGCCTCGGCTCGGGAACTTAGGTACAAGAGGGGAAGGTCATGCAATGAGCACCTCCGCTCGCCCGATCAAAGATCGGCCTGTACTAAGCATGATATCTTATTTTTTAAAACACATGTGCTCTTATTCCGATTAATTAGCTAGTCTTACTATGTGATGCGCACAGCAAACAAGTATAGACTAGATCGCCTAATTTGGAACAAAACATCGCATATCTGTTTGTTTGGAAAATGGTTTGAAGTTTGCTACTCCCAAGTAGGCTAAAACGAGGATTTGATGAATTGTTCCAATTCAAGTAATCCAACCTTCACCCACAGGCATTCAGGCAGTTATATCAAATAAGCAATTAGCCTCATGGAAAGCATGCTTTCATGGCAACATTAACACACATGTAGTATGCTAAAGCATAAACACTTACAGTGTACTCCAAGCCAAAACAGAGAACTAGTTAGAAATCGTGCATGATCCTAGTTCATGTTAAGATGCCTAATGCAACACATGCAGAAATGCAAATAAGATAGGCTCGGCTATCCTAAGATGTCATGTGAAATATAGCTTGGTACATGTATTCAAATAGGAATTGAAATACAATGCAATTAGTATAATGTGCCGAGCCCGGTGCATGCAATACAGATGAATGGATGCACGCATGCAAGCATGAGGTATGCTAAATGAAACATGCCCTAAAACTAACCATCGTAAGCGGTTAAGTAAAAGGGAGAAAGAAATGGGGATTGGAAGACATGCATCACACACATGCACGCTTATTACAACAATACACCCTCTCGATGGAGGGACCGAATAAGAAGCTAACTAGCTAATCTAAGCTAATTAAACTAATTATTACAAAACGAATAAGCTAATTAACTAATTCTAGTTAACTAACTATTACAAAACAAATTGAATAGTTAACGCATTAACTAAATAGGTACAAACCAAAGCATAAACTAGCTATCTAAGCATGGCAGCTAAAGAAAGCAATAAAAGCAGGAGCCTCGAGGCGAGAAGAATTCATGCATGCCCGGTCGCTTCGTTCAGAAATCCAATGCGATGCCCCGATTTGCCTATGTTTTCAATTGTTTTCAGAAACTTGCACCAAGCTCCAGAAAGCTTCTAACACATCTTGGGGACCTATGGGAGGGTGGCCGACCACTTATTGGTGCCTGCAGCCACCTGCTGACCACTTTTGGTGTTGCAAACCATAAAAAGTGGTCGGCCAGCTGGTTTTTCTGGCTGGCCGACCAGTTGTTGCTGCTAGACTTCACTTTGCTGCAACAAAGAGCAAGAAAGGGCATGGCAATGTATTTGCAAGATATGTGTGCACAACCACCCTCCCTATCATTTCATAAGCTCAAAGGAGTGTGGTTCTCGACCCTTAGATCACTAATCGCGCATTTCAATGCATGATGGCCAAGTGGCGAAGTTGCACAATTCAATGTAAAATGAATGCACACATAAACACATAAAGCCTAAAACTCTATCATGTATGATCAAGAGCGTCGGCGACCGAGAATTGATGCATGTTTCATCACTTTAAGTATGAAACGTCCCTCGTTTCTTGTAATGACCCCAAAATGCGTATAAGAAGTCATCCTTATTTAACTAGGGGATAATGTGTTTTAATCTAAACATATCTATTGGAATTGAAGAACTATCTGTTGAGTTATGACTTTAAAACTGGAATTGTCGACCTTTATGGGTTCAGAAATCAAAATTTAGTACTTGGGTATGCTACTGGGAATTTTTAGAACTATTTGGGAAAATTAATTGGAAATCTAATTTGTCAAATTCGTTAATGCACGTTTGGGTGGTTAACTTTATGCTGCAAATTGAAGGCCTTAGAGGCTTCAGAAACCAGAACAGGGGACATATTTATGATCAGCATAATTTTTAGAGTCATCTGAAAAGTTTAATTGAAATTTAATTTCGTACGATTCGTAAGGCCATGTTTGGCTCTTCCTTGTGTTAATCTTGTGTGTGTGTATATTTATATAAATGGATGCCTTATGAGTTGTTGAACTCATTTGTTTGAACCAAAAATATCTAGAGAAAGGGGAGCCACGTGAGAGAGAGAGAGTTCTTGAGAGAACTCAAAGAGAAAATGGAAGGAAAGCTTGAAGATTGAAGAACTTTAAAGGGGAAATTCAAGGATTGGGTTAAGGTATGTGGTTTAACCATCATCTTTGTAAATAATTCAATTACAACATGAAATCAAGGATTAACTTGGAAGTTTAAAATGTAAATGAACTAGTGTGTTGGGATTTTGGATGAAATGGGTTGAATTCAAGGAATTGAACTTTGCTTTCCTTAAATTTGTTTGATTTGGGTCCAATCTTAACAATGATTTGTAGAATAACAAGTTTTGGTGTGAAAATCAACCATATGTAAGATGTATTTTTATGATTTTGAAGTATATATTTTGGAAGTTTGATTATATAGAAAGATGGGACTTGAATTGTTTATTTGAGGCAAAGATTGATTTGTTTGAGATGGGGTTACACTTGAATGTTGATATTTTATCACATTGGGGGTCAATTCTACATGTTTTTGAGTGATTTATGTTTAGAACCAAGCTTAAAATGAAAAGAACCAAATGTTTGAGCAAAAAAGCTATTTTCGGACTGTTTTTTTTGCCCAGACCGCACGAGCGGCCATGGGCACCGCACGAGCGGACATGAAGAGGAAAAAGGGGTTTTCATTCTGCTTTTGGGCGCTCGAGTGGCCGGGTTCTTCCGCTCGAGCGGAATTGGGCCGCACGAGCGGCCAAGGTGGGCGCACGAGCGGCCACCCCTGTTTCAGCATTTAGTTGGTAACTTTGAACAAGCATATCTTTTGCATCCGGACTCCGTTTTGAGTGATTCTTGAGCCTAAAATCAAGCCCCGGAAGTCTAGTTTCCATTGGTGGTGGTCTCACTCCCAAATTCTATGGACAGAAATAGTTATGCCCAAATTAGTGAGAGTTGCTCACTTTCTGTCTACCGATTTTGTCCCATTTCTTCACTTAAACTATTTTCCTATTGATTCCTCCTATCTTCTGAGGCATGGATTATAACCTATGGAGAACTAATGAGTTTAGAACCACCATGGCCATTGATTAAGGAATAAGAAAGAGATTGGTTTTATCCTCATAATCTGCTATGTATATTTTGTTTGTAGGTCAAGACGAGGACATCGTTCCACTGCTATCAGAAACCTACCACTGTGAGTAATAGTGCATTACATGTACATTTATTTACCGTTAATGCTTATGGCTATTAACGTTTTGATTTTCGTAAGTCACTATCTTAACATATATAATGGTTGAAAAATGATGTGAATGGAAACATTGAAAGAATATGTGTGCATATGGATCATTCTGGGCCAATGGCCGTTATGTTATTTCTGGGCCGATGGCCGTTCCGTTATTTCTGGGCCGATGGTCGTTCTGTTATTTCTGGGCCTAAGGCTGCTCTGAAAGCACTTATGAACTCTGCAGTCACTTACGCATGTTAATAATTCTTATTATTATTAACGTTCTGTTCTTTGCAACTGATTATGTTAACATTTATGTTGATGGGAAATCGGTACAAACTTGTGTGAATATTGAAAGGGCTGGATACATTGGTCTGACTCTGGAACTACTCTGCATTCCGGTTACATTTAAAGATTATCTGTAATGTGCTATAATCTGTAAATTACTTGTGATTCCGCATAAGAATTGCATACAAACTATTAATGTTGTGAAGTTGGTTAACAGGAAGAAATCGTGAATGTAATCCCGTGTACCGGGAACATGATATTGAAGGGGAACATGACTTTATACGATACTTAATACATGTGACCCACACTATGTTGTGAATTATTCTGTTCCGTTTATCCGTTCCGTTATGCTATGATATGAGATGAGTTGTTCGACATAATCCGTTAGATCTATTAATTTCGGGTATGGAACAAACTGTTGTACGGAACTAAGTGCTGCAATGCGAGCCACCTCTAGAATTCGTACGAGCCACCTCTTGAGTCCATACATATGTGAACTGGGCTTATGGTCGTTCTGTGAAAATTATGAGGCTCATAGCCGTTCTGTAACATCTGTGAGGCCAAGGGCCAATTTGTGACATTCTGCATCTATAGGGCTGAGGGCCAATTTGTGAATGTGTGAACCTAACAGGCCAAGGGCCAATCTGTGAAGTTGTGAACCGACAAGGCTGATATGAAACTAGTACAGAATCAGATTAACTATAAGTTCTCTGGATGTATATACCTTGTGCTTCAAGTTGTTTATTGGATTAGCACGTACTATTATTCACTGAGCCTTGCTCACTCTGTTTTATATATGTTTATATAGGTGAGCCATCGAAGATTGACACTAGAATTGTATTGGGGTCAACCTGTTTGCCAAGCCGCCTAGGGTACGCCTCCGTGTTGAGGCCTTAATTTTGGATTACTGGGAGTTATGTAATTTTTGGAGTCTTACTTAAGTGTGTGTGAGATCTGCATAATTCTGTGATTGTATATATAACTATGGGATGTATTTAAATGCTAAATTAATTAAGCCATCATGTATGCACAAGCTCAATGGATGTTGTCTTTTATTGATATGGCTTCCGCTTAAGGCCCCGTATGTGGTTAAATATTATTCTAAATTTTTGTTTTGAGGCCTACGTACAGGCCGGTCATGGACCAAACTTTTAGGGACAGGTTTGGGTCGTGACATTTCTCGTGTTTGGACTAACACCTATTCCAAACAAAATGCAACACACAACATGGCATGCACAATGCTATGTAACATAGAGTATGCAAAAATGCGATGCAACACAAGCATGCAAATATGCAATATGACTTAAGCATGCAAACATGCAATGCAATATGAACAACCTAACAAGGCTAATGGCATGCACAATGCTAATGCATGCAACAACTAGCATACACAATGTAAATATCAATTAGCATGCACAATGCAATAATGTAACCTAAACATACACAATGCAAGGTATAAGGTATGCACAATGCGATGAACATGGCATACACAATGCGATGTAACATGATTAACTTAATAAAGCTAATGACATGCGAACAATGCTAACACATGCATACACAATGCAATGCTACAAGGGCAACTTAGCAATGTTATGGACATGCATACTCAATGCAAAGAAACAACTTGGCATACACAATGCAAATAACCACATGGCATGCACAATGCAATGTAGGATGGCATACTCAATGCAATGAACAATAAGCATGCGAACAACATGTAAGTAAACATGCTAAATGGACTTAAACCAAAAAGGGTAGACCTCAGTCATGCTCAAATCAGTGGCCATAACACCAAAATAGGCACAAAAGGCAAGGCATGCATGCACAATGCATTGGCCAACCAAGTAGGCCTAAGAGCACAACCCTCAAGAAGGCTCGAAGAGTGACAAATGCGGAAGTGTAACAACACTAAATGCACTGAAATTAAGTAATGATGCCAAATCATTTAATCAAACACAAGTATAGCATGCAAAGGTCCTAAAGCATGAAAGCTAATAAAGAGGACTACAAAGGAGGCATGCAATACGTCGAAAATATGCATGAACCAAGCATGGACAGAGCTCAAGTAGGTCAAAACAAGGACCTAAACATGCTGAGATAGGGGCTCAAAAGCCAAGGAAAGATGGCATACACACTAGGCTACAAGTAAGGCAACAATGCACAATACTTAAAGGCATTCAAAGCATGAAAGAAGTGGGAACATGGCAATGCGATAATCTCTGGAATGAAGTATTAAGGGATGCCAAATCATCTAAATAGCTCAAAAATAGCATGCATGAATCACCAAAACACAAAGCTAGCAAGGCCAATTGCACTACAGCTATACAAAGCATGAAGCATGTGACCAAGGTAACCCAAAACAGTCGTAGAACATGTCAAAATGAGTCTAAAACATGCATGGAAGGAAGCCAAAATAAGCTAGCATGAGGGGCACAAGGCATAATGCATGCAAGGCAAATAAGGCGAATTATACTACACCTATTAAGACCAAGCATGGGATGACTTAACCAACAAAAATCAGAGTTATGTCATGGCATAATAACCCCAAAAAACACATTGAAATGATGGCTCGCAAGCTAAGGCATGAAGGCATACACAATGGTTCATGTTAAGGCATAAAGGGGCAAACCCTTCAACGCATTGAATGGATGATAAATGCAAGTGCATGATCATGAAACATGGACTGAAATCACATAATAAATGATGCCAAATCATTCAAATAGTCCAAGTAAAGCATGCTAGTGGACTTGACACACAAAGCTAACAAGCTAGAATGCATTATAGCTATACAAAGCATGGAATGCATGGCCAAAACAACACAAATCAGACCTTAAACATGGTAAAACATAAACAAAATCTTCTTGAAGTTAAGCCAAAAGCATGCTAGAATGACATGTTAAAACATGATGCATGTTAGGCTATTTCATGGAATTGCACTACAAGTGCATGAGGCATTCAAGAGGTGTCCAAACCAAACCCTAACAGAGGTATGACATGGCAAAACATCACCAAAAACATGCTGAAATGGAAACAAAACAAGCTAGAATGACATGCTACTTCATGAAGCATATAAAGCTAGTTTGTGTGATTTACACTACAAGTGTATAAACCATGCATGGAGTGACAAAACTAAGTAAAAACAGTGGCATGTCACAGCAAAATAACCACAAATACATGCTAAGATATGGCCAACATAAACTTAACAAACATGCTCACACATGAGGCATTCAAGACAAGTATTGAAGACACAAGGAGAGGGGATGACCCTCTCCTATTTGAGACCTCAAAACACCATTCCCACCACTGAAATTCCTCTGAGTTTTAGTGGTGAGAAGGCCAAAACAAGGTGGTCCCAAATGCTCAAAAAGAGGGCACAAAAGTAAGGCCAAACAAGGCCTAAGAGGGGGTAAACAACCCCAAACACAAAAGTGACCTTGAACAAAGATCTTAAGCACCAAAATAAAAAAAAAAATTTACAGTAGGAAGTTAACCTCAAAACAGCATGCAAATAGGTTCAAAAGCTTAAGCAAGAATGGGGGTTTAAAAGGTTAAAGACTCACCCTTGAAGACCTTCTTTAAAACTGCAACTCCAGCCCACTTTTTGAACCAAAACCAGTCCAAAAGCTTCAAAAACAACCTTAAGGGACCTCAATTCCAAGAGGATGGTGTTTGAGTGTGTGTTTGTGTGTTAAAGTAAGACAAAACTACACTTTTAGGCACAAAAATGAAGTAAAGAGAGAGATATAGATATAAGAGTGAATAAATCTTTCCAACCTCCAAAATCTAAACCTAGAGGAGGGAGGAGGTGGTTCTCTCTTATAGAGAACCAAAAGAAAAGCTTCTTGACGAAGTTAAGGTTCAAGGCAATCTCTCCATACATGTGTATGGAGGATGGCTCTAGTGCCCTTCAGCTGGAGCTGGAGGAAAATATCTCCAAAAAGGTGCCAAAAAGCAGCTGACCACTTGAAGTAGTCGGCCAGCTACTTCAAGTGGTCGGCCGACCACCACAAGTGGTCTCCCAAGACAACAAGTGGTCGGCCATGGTGGGAGATGATCAGCACACTGAAAACAAGCCAGGGGTGGGATGGCCGACCAGAAAAGGTGGCCCAAAGACCCAGGAGACCAGTTGTCATCAGAAAACTGGCTGGCGGGAAAAAAGTGGTCTCCAAGGGGAAATACTGGTCTCCCACCCTTGTACCACCTTCCAAACAAGGAAAAAAGGAAAACAAGGTTTATACCAAAAACAAACCAAAACGGATGCAAGACGAAAGTTCAGGAGGCAAAGTGCGCAGCTGAGAGCCTTGAAAACTAGCTGACAAGCACCAAAAGTGGTTTACGACCACAAAAGTGGTCTCCCAAACCACAGTGGCCCTCTAGGCTAAGGAAAAAAGGTGTGGTTCAAAAACCACACCAAACGGAGAACGTTAAGCGGTCCCGAGACAAGGCGCGCAGCCGAAGGCTCCGAAAACCGAAAACTAGTCTCCAAACGGGAAAAGTGGTCTACAACCACGAGAAGTGGTCTACGACCACAAAGAGATGATCTACAAGACCTCTCCCTCCCTTAGGTAAAGAAAACAAGGCCTGGTCCATAAACCGAGCCGAAGCGTAAAGAGTTCAGAGGCTCGGTAGCAAGGCTCTCAGCCAAAACTCCGGAAACTCGAAACGAGCACAACATGCACTATCACCAAGCGCTCAATCGATGACATCTGAGTCTTAAGGTCAGTCAAAAATGGGGTGTCTACAGCTTGCATCCATTCATTTGTCTTGCATGCACCGAGGCTCGGCGCATTATTCTAATTGCATTATCGTTTCAATACTTCTTTGAATATTTGTTTAATAGCATGTTGTTCAAATCGATCCATATGCCATGTTAGTAGCCGAGCCTATTAATTGCATTCTTTGCATGTGTTGCATTAGACATTTTGTATAGTTAGAAATCATGCATTATTTTCTAACTCATATTTTCCTAGCTTGGAGTACTAGGTGAGTTTTAATGCTTTAGCATACTTGCATGAATGTAAATGTTGCCATGATTAGCATGCTTGCCATGAGGCTATGTGCTTAAATGCTAAACTGCTTGAATGCCTGTGGATGAAGGCTTATTGTTTGAATTGGAACGATTCAACAAATATGCATTTTAAGCCCACTTTGTTGAGTGGCAAATTAGTTTTAAGCCCACTATGTTTGGTGGCAAATCCGCAAACTTTAAGCCCACTTGAGGTGGCAAATTCAAACCATTTTTGCAAACAAACATGAGTTGACTTGTTCCAAATTGAGCAAACTAGTCTACACTTGCTTTTGTGCGTCACATAGTAAAGCTAGTTTAATAGCCAGAATAAGAACACATAATGTTTATAAAATATCATATCATGATTAGTAGAGGCCGATCTTCGATCGGACGAGCGGGGGTGCTCAATTCATGACCTTCTCCACTCGTACCTAAGTTCCCGAGCCGAGGCAACTTTGGTGATGACGGACACGTGGCCTTTGGCACGAGTCATGGTTTTCTAAATTTCCTCAAAATAAAATATTTAGGTGGCCACTTTGTATTTGGCAAAGCAGTCCAATTTTGGCACTTTTGATTCAAAATCAATTTTCCAAAACGATTTGCCAGATTTGGACTGTTTAGTGTTTATTAGTTTCACATTGCACCTGTGAGATTAGATTCAGAACCATATAAGTCTGAACTGTAGGGCTTCTTTCGAGTTTCCAAAAGGGGGCGCAAAAAAGGTGAGCCACAGTTTCTGGCGAATCCGCTGGGGATTTAGAGAACTTGACTCGAACTCATGATATGACATTTTATCTACACTTTTGTGTTTCTTTGTATTTGCTTTTGCATTGGTGTGCCTAAGTCACTGTGTTTGTTATCTACTTTTCCTGAACAGTTTGCCGGAGGCTTGCTTGGAAAAGTTTGCCAAAAGGCTGACCGGTTGCGAGCTCTGCCACGATAGGAATACAACCCTTGATCTGGACTACCGTTGTACCGTTTGATCCTCTTTTCACTTCTCGGAGTTAGGTGTGAAAGGTATATTAGGTAGTCTTGCTGAGGTACTCTTTTTTGACCAATCGACCTAGTTGCATATCGCAAGCCATAGAGATTGTTCCAAACTTGGACCGGTTGCTTACCCGAATTCAGGATTATGTGAAACACTTTGCTTGAATAGCTAACCCTAGTTCTTGAAAAAACTAGGACAGAGTAATCCTACCCCATCATAGGGGTGTTTTGGCTCTCACTTAACTGGTATGTGCTTTATAGTGAAATTGTACAGGGATGTGCATATCAGTTGTCAAATTAGTATCTATTTTGGGGCAGAATTCAATAAAGAGTACAGTCATTCAGCTGTGATCATATTCGTTCTAGTGAAATTGGGCTGAGATGCTGTCTGTTTTCTCTTTTGCTAGATAGTCCTGGAACCATAGCTTCAGAAGGCTCCAATATCTCCCGGGTGCTCTGGACTTGTATCGATAGACTTTGTCAGGTTGGAATTTGTTCAGAGGCAACCAGAGTTTACCTCACTTCCCCCTCGAGTACAAGACGGAGGAGAGTCAAGCAGGATTCACCACTGCAGTGTCTACAGCAGTCACCCTTTGGCTCACCAGTGTCCAGTCAGGTCTGGGAACAGTCATCTATTTCTCACTCAACACGAGTTCAAACGCCAATTCTAAATGGCACAATATTCCCCATCCAGTGTGGAAGAACTCATGCAGCACTTATAGCAAACAATTGAAGCACTACAGCAAGACGCTGCTCGTCAGGCCAAGGTTACAGCCCGTCAAGCTGAGGCGATAAACAGGTTGCAACAACAACAGCCATAGCCGGCTACGACTTCTGCATCTCATGCACCTCCCACGGGTAACCCAACACCTACAGCCACTGCTCATACTGCTAATGTCCAAGAGAATCAGGGCAATCCAGTAAGGTTGATCCCACTACAAAATTCCAAAGCACCTATGTCTCAAACCAAGGCTCCATTTGAATTTGAGGTTGACCCAACTGCACTCAAGGTCAATAAACTAGAGAAGTTATTCAAACAAGCACAAGGAGTGAACTCCATCCCGGATTTAGAGGACGGGTATACTGAATCTGCAGTTACCTCACCAGAGCGGTTCAAGATGCCATATATTGACCATTTTGACTGCTCTGGAGACCTAATGGTGCACTTCTGCCTATTTTCTGATATCCTGAGGCCAATGGGTTTGACCCCAGCCCAGAAGTTGTCTCTCTTCGGCCGAACCATGTCTGGGATAGCCGCAATCTGGTATGCGAAATTGGAGAACTCAATGAGACAGAACTGGGAAGAGATGGCTGAGGCCTTTATTGCTCAATACTCTTACAACACATAGATCGAGGTCACAACTCGTGATCTTGAAGCCACCCGCGAAGAGCTAAAGGAGGGTTTCTCAGAGTTCGTGACGAGATGGAGAGCGAAGGCCTTGATGATGACTACAAGGTCTTTAGAAAAAGATCAGATCAAGATGATTGTTCGGAATCTACATGGCAATTTGCTACAAAAGATGATCGTTCTACCTCTGTTTACCTCTCTAGAGCTTCATGAAATGGGGGTCCAAATCGAGGATGCCATCAGACAAGGGATCTTTGTGGAAGATAATGAGCCTTTGAAGAAGAATGTTGTTCGCAGTTCCAATGCTACTACAAATGGTAGCACAGCTGCGAAATGCTTAGAAGTAAACACTGTCACCACTCCCCTCAATGGCCAAAAACCAACCACTTCAACTCAGCCCCAAGCTTGAAATTTCCATCCTCTCTACATGAGTCTCTCTCAAGCTTTGAAAATGCTATGAGAAAAAAGGTACCTAGAACTCCTAGAACCCCGACCCCTTCCAAATCCTCTTCCACCAAGATATGACCCAGCTAAATACTGTGCCTATCATCAACAGCATGGTCATGATACAAATCATTGCATCCACCTCCGTCATAAGATTTAGGATCTTATTGACGACGAGATCATGGCTCCACCAAAAGGACCTCAGGCCACCCCTAATCTATTACCTCCACATCTCAATCTAATCCATACACTACCATCCACCTACAATCCCAGCATATATATCACCCCAACCCATTTACCCAAGCCTGAGGTGTTCATTCCAGAAAGCACAGACTTGTGCATGATGGATGCACTCGAACCCCAAAAATCTCAAACCCATGAACCCACTACTTTTGAGCTAATGAGCATGATTGAAGATCATCAGAGAACAGTGGCAAATTTAGCCTTTTGGGTTTTGGCTCCATCATCGACCACATCACATGCCAGAATTTCACGCCAAATGGCTCCCCAATATTGGGGCGAGCTGCAATTCAAAATGGCCAACCTAAAGCTATCTTAGGTCTAGGCAATGACATGTTGACAACAACTGGGCTTCGCTCTGATATAGCGACCCAATCCCTTGGCAAAGTGGAGGCAAGTGGTAAGAACAAGGTTGGGGCAAGTATTGATCCTTTCGAACATCTTCAATGGGCTGTTGAGGCTTTGAAAGCTGAAGGGCTGAACAAACAACAAGTGCTTGCAGTTATTGCAAAGACTGTAGATGACACTAGAGCATTCTGAATCAAGGGGCAAGTCATGGAAAGAGATGTCGTACCAGAAATGCCCCTTTCAACTCCAATCCCACATCCATAAGAGATCATCAAACCCAGTCAACACATGCCAAGCCCTCTGTCAAGCCTATTAGAACTGGTAACCGCACCTTCAATCCCCTCTACATGACCTTGTCCAAAGCTCTCCAAATCCTTATAGGACAAGGCCATCTCAAACCCCTTGACCCTCGGCCTCTCTTGGATCCCCTTCCAGCCAAGCATAATGCTGCCAAGTACTGTGCCTTCCATCAACAAACCGATCATGACACTAACGGTTGTTATCGTTTTCGCCATGAAGTTCAATATCTGATTGATAGCGAGGTCATCGTCGGACCAGGTCCTACAAAGTATATCGGCACTGGATCAATGACCTAAGGAGATAATGTGACTATGTGATTGGGGATGAACCACTTGCCGATGGTGCTCATTTTACTCCAGATGTGGTGGATGGAATGCACTATTTTGAGCAATTTGAAAATGCTGTTTATTGTACATTCTGACTTGGGTATTGGGTCAGTCTTGTTATGTTGTTTTGAGTCAGTCTTGTTGTATCGAGTCTGTCTTGTTATGTCGAAGTCAGCTGATTTAGGGGGTGTTACCTTAGACATCACTATCTTGTTTTGTGTTTGTCTTTTACACTCTTTCTTTTGCGTCTGTTTCTGCCATTGAGCCAGTTGCGCTAGAAGATCTAAATGAAATGACAGTACATTTTCACCTACTTTTTCTGTGCCTTTAAATCATTTCATTGACCTAAGTTTTTCAAAACTTTTCTAATACTATGATGAAAACAAAAAGGAAGGAATTCCTCAGGATTTGCAAAAATTTGATCAATGGAGAGAAAGAGAGGCATGCTAAGCCCTTAATGAATGAGATCATGTTTGTTAATGTGAATATTGAGAAGGATCCTGGCTTGATCCAGATTGGTTCTACATTGTCTTCAGAGGAGCATGAGCGACTAGTCACTTTATTAAAAGATTTCAAAAAATGTTTTGCGTGGTTCTACGAAGACATGCCTGGAATTAATCTTGGGATTGTATAGCATAGGATCACTCTTGGCCTCAAAACTCAACCCCTTTGTTTTCAAACCTTGAACCTCGATTCAGAATGTTCGACGATCAAAATATGAGGTTTGCATGGTCAGATTGGAAGCAGCCTTTGAACTAGGGGCAATAAGGTCAGATACCATCAAAGGAAGCTTGCAAAGCTAGATGAGAAATATCCCTTGAACTAGGGGCAAAAAAGTTAGATGTGCTCAAAGATTCAAAATTAGGTCATCTTTCAAACCAATGAAGACTAGCAAGAAAACCAAATTCCAAAATCTGAAAGAAGAAAGAAGAAAATTTTTGCTGAAGAACAATCGAGTTCCTATCCACAACACTAGAGGCAAATTCAGACCTGATTGGATGAGCTCCTACATCATTAGCGAACAGTAGCCATTCTCCTAGATTCATATAGCTTAGAGATCCTGTGGCCAATCAATATGGACAAAGTTAAACTTTTCTTTCCTTGAGAGGCTCGCTGGGCCGAAAACTCGGAAAGGCGACCCAGGCAAGAGTTAGAGCAAGAAAAAAAAAAAAAAAAAGAACATAAACGAAAAAAGAAAAAATAGAAAGAAGAAAAGAAAAGAAAAAGAAAAGAAACAAAAGAAAAAGAAAATAGAAAAATAATGAAAACAAAAGAAAAATAGCTCACATGGTTTAAAACCCGAAAGGGCAGCTTTGGCAAAAGTTAGAGCACAAAAGGAGAGTGTCAACACCCGAGTGAACCTCAACCCGAAACTACGTACGGCCTGATTCCCATCTTTGGGATACGTAGGCAACTTCATCCTGAAGTTCAGCCCCAACCATTTTCAGCTTGCTGGTCTCATCCATGTTGATTAGCTGATCCTTGTTCAACTCGGCTATGTTATCCATGTGCAAATTCGCTCGTCTTCTTTCAAATTCGGTTGCCCTATTCTGTTACAAGATTTAGTTGCAAGACAAATCAAGTTCAAATCTGAGATTGTGTATCTCGAGAGTGGATTCCGTGTTGGTTGAGCAATGGCCATTTGCAAAAATAGTTTTGAAGATTTTTAGTGAGGTTGACTAGTTTTCTCAAAAATTGTTCCATTTTTCCAAAAAATTGGACCATTTCTTGGACCCAAAAAAGGAAAATTTTCAGTGTTCATGACTTGACTTACATGATTTCAAAGTAGAAAGTCGAATAAACATGTTAATCTAACTCTCATATTGGTCAAAATTGCTTTAGCAGAAAGCCAAAATCAAAAAATGGTCAAAATAATGAACTAGAGGCACAGTTGAGTCAGGTTTTCTGTCTTTTTCCTGTTACCAATGCACTCGCCAGAAAGGGCGCAACTGAAGCTAACAGTAGAGGCCAAAAGACTCTCTCATCCTCCAAGCAGCGAGGTACCAAGCAAAGTGCAAAGCACGAACTGGAAATGGAGCAAGGTATTCGACCCCCTCATCTAGACAGGTTTGATCACACCCAAATTGGCATCTGACCTAGAATGGAGACATAGAAAATGCAATGTGTGAGACCAACCAATTGTATACCTGATTGGTGAGAGGTGTTGTAGTTCATCTCAATCAAGTTAAGCCAAGGGCATTGTCAACCGATGTCAGTTGCAGATTTGCTACGCATCTGGTCGCACTATAACCCCTTTGTGGGAGAGCTCACTAGTTGTGAGCGAAAGAAGGAGAATCTAGCAGAATACTAGGGGCAAGAGCCCATAACTTCCTACTTATCCATCAACCACCCAAGGGAGGGATAAAAATAAGAGAGATTAAAGAATAGAGAGATGTGCGCTAAGAGAAAAAGTGAGAAAAGGGCTTTTCAGAGAAAAAGAGATTGAGTGCCAAAGTGATGTGAGAATCACAAATGAGAAAGGATGGGAAACATTACCTGGAGAAGCAGTACGCTTCTCGTGAACTGAGAGGTCTCCCGCCCATGGAAAGCAAATATCCAGTGTTGTGTTTGTTATTTGTCTCGATTCTTGTTTTGAGTCATTTCGAGTGTCAATAGATGTGTTTAGGTTGTTTTACCTTCGTTTTCTCTCTGTTGAGTTGTGGTGTATTGTGGTCAGTCGTAGGCTCAATACCCGATTAAGAACTCATTTCTCAATTTCAATTTCAAAAATAAAATCGTTTTGTGCTTAGAGTGCCGTGTCATTCCCAACAGGATGTACAAAATAGAATTCCTTCTTTCATAAACTGCAGGGTTCAACCTAAGTCATGTGAGAACAATAGAACAAGGACCTATCTGAAGCTACATAGGTTCTGGACTGCAAAGCAAAAGAAAAAGAGGGAAAATCGGAGCATATGAGTTTGTTTCACCTTCAGAAAATTTTGAGATTGCATTCCAGATGTACCTCCTCAGGCCTTGTCAATGCTCCAAAGCATGAGTGTACATCTACCTCAAGCTCAAGCTCAAGCCTGCTTCAAGCTAGAATGGCGATCAGAAGTGCTCTCCCTGAGTACCATTCCCTGCTAGAGGCGTCTTGGCTGTGTTTGCAATGAGTTCCTAGGAGACCAACTGCGACGGTGGAAACTAGAGTTCGAATGGCAATGCCTAGAACACAAAGGTTTGGAATTTCTGAGACTAAAGTCTAGTTTAAATACTCAGGGGTGTATCCTCGGCTTGAAATCTGTATGGCAGCCCTATAGATTGAGATAGCATATATGCGCCTCAATTCTGGATACTGAACCAACCTAGTCTATCACCCTGTTGGAGAATAGGAAAGTTGTGAATATGATCAGGAAACAAGCGGCATCCGTGGCTTCTACATGCAGAGGTTACCCATTGTTAGCATTTGAGGGCCTTTGAATTGTGAGTTGAAGGAAAGAGTTCAAAGAACACAAGGGGGAGATCGCCATCAGAGTAGAACGGTTCATTGCCACTCACCCCATGAGGTGCTTTCTAAAGCGCCGCTTTGCTTGTTTATTGCATTCCCTAAACATCATACACTACATTGCTTGTAACGTGTATCATATCATCGCACTTATTGCATTTATTTACATCTTGTGTTATCTTGTATCATTTATCCTTTTACGCTGAGCAGCATTTAGGATCGTTGTCCCCCAGGACTTTTCTCAGGATGCGTGGAACACGCTCCTGACGGCTTTTCTTTGGACCTCTTCTCACGATTTCAGTGTGGTTAGAGTGTCCCTTTCCTCACACGATTTCAGCGTGTTTGAAATTTATCTCAGATGCGTGGAATGCACTCCTGATGGCTTTTCTTTGGACCACTGCTTACGATTTCAGCGTGGTTTGAGTGTTCCTTTCCTTACACGATTTCAGTATGTTTGGAATATATCTCAAGATGTGTGGAACGCACTCCTGATGATTTTTCTTTGGACCTCTTCTCACGATTTCAACGTGGTTAGAGCGTTCCTTTCCTCACACGATTTTAGCATGATTGGAATTTATCTCAGGATGCGTGGAGTGTGCCCTTAATTGGCTTTTCTTAGGACCTCTTCTCACGATTCCAGCATGGTTTGAGTGTTCCTTTCCTCACACGATTTTAGCGTGTTTGGGATTTGTTTGTCCTCTTCTCACGATTTCAGCATGGTTTGAGTGTTTCTTTCCTCACATGATTTCAAAGTGTTTGGGATTTATTCTTCTTCCTCTCACAATTCCAGTGTTGTTGGAGTATGTCACCCTATTCATCTACTACATTATCTGTTTTATCGCTTGCATCCTTTCCATGTTAAGCTAAGTTTGGCATGTGCCCATACTTTTCACGTTAAAACATAGCTTTGCATGTGTACGCGGCTATTCTGCAAGAATTGTGGTCTGAGGGTTTCGGTACCTTTTATGTGTTAGACGTGGTTTGTTTTGTGTCCATGCCCTTTCTAGGTCAAATGTGGTTCAGCCTGCGCCTTATTCACTGCATCCACTGCATCCATTGCATCGTGCTTTGTCTTGTTGCATTCAGCATTTAGGATCATCATCTTTCCTAAGCAGATCACTCTTCACTTATATCATATTATCCAATTACTTGTACTCTTTCTCTTTCTACGAAAAATATAGTTCTACATGTGCATGCACCTATTCCGCAAGAATTGTGGTTAGAGTGCTCCAGCACCTTTTCTATATAAAACGTAGTTTGACTTGCATCGCCAATCCTTTGTGATATTTGTGTGTTTTGCACTGCTTGTGGTTTGATGATTTTGTCACATTGTATATCATTTGCATGATTTCATTACAATTGTGTATCATTTTGCATTCTGCCCTTGAACTATGCTAGTTTGATTCCTTGCAAAGGGATACGTAGGCAACCTTTGGGTTTAACCAATTGTATCTGCATTTTGTTTGTTTGTCTAAGTCTTATGGCCTTGTCAAAATGGGTCGTCTTCGGCTTTGACATTCACTCACGCCATTTCATGACTTCGAGCTCTGCCAAAGAGGGCAACTGTAGACACCCCATTTTTTACCGCCCTTAGGACTTGGGCGCTAGTGATTGATCACTCGATGCTGAAAGTTATGCTATGCAAATGTTCGATTTCTTCAACAAGAAGAGCTCTAAATCCCAACCTTACACCCCATTTTGGACCAAAACTATTTTAGACTTTAAAACCCTCTCTTCCAAAATATTTTTGAGGAAACCGTGGTAGAAACGGTTGAGGAAACCGTGCGTGACAGCTCATGAGCAGATAAAGCTCTTGGAGTTCTTGATTTAATGAAGCAAAAAACCTCGGCTAGAGGAATGATATCAATTAAGATACTTAAAGGACTTGGTTCTCGGTTCTTGACCCCTAATAAAAATGGACAGCTAAGTGCTGGGTACTTGGAGCCGACGTGTAGCACTTGCACCCTTTTTAAAACTTTTGGGAAGTATATTTGAATCATTTATTTTATTTTGGAATCTTTGGTGTGGTTGTACCTTAGTTTTGGAGGAGTACAAATAGATTTAAACTTGTTGGGATTGCTCGTTCACGCTTGTTTACGTTGAAAAGTTGTTTGGAACTTAAAAATCTTGTTTTGGGGTCGACATTGGTTTTGGAGGTGTCGACACCATCTTTTTGTTGTTGGTCACAAGGGTCGACACCAATCTGGGAAGGGTCGACCCTTTGTTTCTGTAGTTTGCTTGCTGGAAATTGGGGTAGACACCAGTCTAGGAAGTGTCTACCCTTTGTTTCTGAAGTTTGCTTGCTAGAAATTAGGGTAGACACCAGTCTGGAAAGGGTCTACCCTCTTGCATGCTGTCAAACATAAGTTTCTTCATAGGGCCAACCCCTGTCTTGAAAGGGTCGACCCCTGTAGATTTTTTTTCTAGATTTCAGTCCGATTTTGGCTCAACTTTTTGGGGATTTTGACTTGGTCTTTTGGGTTGACTTTGGGACTTTATTTCTTGTTGACCTAGTACTATAAATAGGTCCCTCACCTAACATTTTCTTTACTTTTTCCCCTTTTTCCTTCTCCAAGCTGTGTAACTCTTCTATCCTCTCCAAAAGCACTTTTCACTCAAAATCTTTAGATCTACTCTCTTGGAAGCATCTTCTTGCCTTGCTCCTTTGAGAAAGATTGTAGATCTCATCAAGAGCTTCGTTTTGATCCAAGTAGAAGTTGGTTTCAACAACTTTGGGGTTTCAACCTTTTTGCTCATCTTCTCTTCCAAGCTTGAGGTAGGGACATTCTTGAGTTATATATACATGTTTTGCAAGGTTTAATGTTGGTTTTATGTTTATCTTGGTCCCATTATGAAATTTTAGTTTTGTTTCAAAATGATGAGTTTTTTTTTTTTTAAACGAGGATCTAAACTTTAAATGTTCTAAGAGATCCTTGAAACCTTTTTCCTAGGATATGAGAAAAATGATCTTGATGAGCTTTCACATGAAAATGGGCAGCGTTTTGGGTTTTGAGAAAGAACCCTAGAAATTTGGGGTTTTTTTGAAAACATGAGGAAAACTATGAAATTCTTCTTTTCTTGTGTTTAAATAAGTAAATGAGCGTAGTTTTCACAATGTGATATAAAGAAATGATAATTTTAATGATATAAAAGAGTGGAGGACTTATTTTTAAAACTATTGTTGAATGTTTGGAAATATTTAAGTGGAAGATGATGGTTGTTGTGCATTATGGATTGTGAAAATTAATGTTTAAAAAAAAACATTACATGTTGCATTGATGAGACTATATTGCTAAGAGTTGTGAAAGGTGAAATTGTGGCTAAGTGTAGATAACATGTGGTTATCTTGGGGAAGAGTAATGAAAAGAGGTAATGGAAAAATGTGATTGTTGATGTTATTGTAGAGACTTTGGGAAATGAGAAATTTATTTATGAAGTTATTATATAACACATGAGCAAGCATGATTGAGGAATGAGAAATTGGTATGTATCATGGATTGCAGAAATTGCTATGAGTTGAAGGTGTAAATATTATTTTGTGAAATAACATTAAAGAAAGAAGATGAGAAATGTATTTATTCAATATTGTCGTCATGTACTTGAATGGAGGAATGTTTTGAGTTATGGAAAATCATTGCATTGCATATTCATTCAATTATCATTTTTGCATTGTAAATTCTGATTGAAGATATTTATTTTATGAAAGGAAATAAAGTTGTGATATGAATTATGGAAATGTGAAAAGGGGTAAATAAGGTGGTAAGTCTGGTTAGGGGGTGTATATGAATTTTGTTAAGTTGGCCTGGGTGTCCATGGTGAAAGACCAGAAAACCGCGCGGATAGGTGTCGAGCCTTCCGGTTAATCCCGGTAAAAATGACAGTTTGGTAGTACTTGTAGAGTCTACTTACAGACACTAGCCTAGGGATTACCAGTGTCGTATTTACCGCCCCTGTTGATTAAAATTGGAAGTTTTCGAAATGTGTTAAGATTGCAAGCTTTTGTTAAAAAATGGAAATCTTTAAGAAAAGAATGAAATGAATTTTCTTTAAAAGAGCATGGCATAGCATTGGCATATGCATTATTTTTTATTGAGAATTGCATAACTGTATATACTTTGTTAAAATTCTCTACTGGGCTTTATGCTCACCCCTATGGGATTTTGGTGCAGGCAAAGACGTGGTGATCCCGCCAAGTTGAGGGCGCGGATAATTGTAAAGAGTACATAGCTCTTATTTTGTTGTGATCTTTTTGTAAAACCAAGGGCTAATGTGTATAGGTCCGAGAGACCATTTTGTGTAACTGGGCTATCGCCTTGGAAGATGTAAGCCCTTAAGAGCATTTTATTTGTTTTTGAGATTAGATGCTTCACATGTTATAGATTCATGTATTCGTTATGTTGTGAATGTAAATCGCAAGCGAACCTTTTGTATTTAATACTTTTATTATATATGTGATGTTAGAGGGATTATTGTCATTGATTAGTGAATGTTCATTAGTGTGGGTAGTTCATGTTGAAATATTTCGGGGCGTTACAACTACGAGTGATGATCTCGGTCGATGGGAAGGAATGAATTGTTAGCCGACTGTAGACACCTCATTTTTGACCGCCCTTAAGACTTGGGCGCCACTGATTGATCACTCAATAATGAAAGTTGTGCTATGCAAATGTTCAATTTCTTTAGCAAGAAGAGCTCTAAATCCCAACCTTACACCCCATTTTGGACCAAAACTATTTTGACCAAAGCAATTTTAGACCTTAAAACCCTCTCGTTCAAAATATTTTTGAAAACTCTTCAACGATATTCCGAGGCACAGATTTCGTTAAAAATTACACTTTTCGGTAAATTGAGCAAGGACAAAGTGGAAATAAATGAAAGAGAAGTGAACTCTTTGAAACATCTTTCAAAACACCTTATTTAGATGTTTGGATTTGAAGAAAATAAGAGTAGAGGGAAGAAAACTAGTTGGGGAAGAAGTTAGGCTTGAAACTGTTGAGAGAGAATTGGGCAATCTCGCTAAATCAAGCTTATCCTTTTGTACACTTGGACTTTCGTTGTGAGTCCACCACCATTGGAAAATGGACTTCTGGGGCTTCATTTTACACTCAAGAATCTCCTAAAGACGAATCCAGATGAGGGAGATATGGCTGGTTGAAGTTAGGCATCCATCTGATTAAGGCAAAACTGAGCGACCTTCACTAAAATAGGGATTTCTCTTTGCATACTTATAATTTTGATGTGAGGCCACTTCCATTGGAAAGTAGACTTTCGGGGCTTCAATTTAGACTCAAGACTAACCTGCAAAGGAGTACGGATGAAGGAGATATGCCCATTTGAAGTCGGGCCTAGAAGTAGATTTTTCTGTGACCGACAAGTGGCCGACAATTACATCTGTGGCCAATCGGCCACCATTTGTGGATGGCCGGCCACCACTTCTAGCCGACCGGCCACTGGTGTGAAGCCTAGATATTTTGGCCAATTGTCCTCCAAATGCTCTAGCTGTCCCTTTTAGATATTTTCGACCCAAGACTCATATTTTCTATATAATGAGGACCTCTCTTCTTGCTTTAGGGGTTAGAACATTTTAGGAGTGAAAGAAAATTTTGGACCAAAATATCTCTCTCCCTCTCTTGCAATTTTGTGCATGATAGCTTAGATACACCATACTTTTGCATGCACTTCCTTAACCAAAGTTGATCATCTTTGAGCTGAGGTTTCTTGTGACCTTCTTAGACCTCTAGAAGGTGGTTTTGACTTGAATTTGTGCCTAAAGTTGATTTTCGCTTCAAGAGGTATAATTCTCTCCTTTTACACTTGTTTTTCCATCTTTTCCCACTGTTTTGGGTTGCTTTTGAGCTGTAAAAAACTCTGTTTTGTGGGCTGAAATTGGTGGTTTTAGGCCATTTAAGGTTAGGGGGTGGTTCATCCCTCTTTATTCCTTGCTTACAAGGCCTTTCCACCTTTGTTTCCCACCTTCAAATCATTTGTTTTTGGGCCTTTAACCACTGAATTTCAGAGTATTTTCAGTGGTGAAATTCATGTTTTGAAGTCCAAAATTGGAGGAGTTAGCCTCCCCTCCTTGTGTCTTGTTTACTAGCCTAGCATGCTCTATGTCTTAGCATTTTAATCTAGCTATTTTTAGCTTCATTCCAGCATGTTTTAGGACTTCTTTTGAATTGTTTTGCCACTATTTTGGCTGTTTGGTACCTTTTGAGTCTTGTATTGCATAGTTGTAATGTAAGTTCTTTCACTAGTTTGGTGTTTTAAGGATTTAATCACCATTGGTTTGAGTCGATTGTATGTTTTAGTGCTTTTCTCACCTAATTTCAGCACTTATAATCTCTGCAATCTCTCTCATTTCTTCACTTTTTCATTTGCTTTGAGGGTTGTTTCAACCTTAGGGTTGTTTAAGCTTGAGATTAAGACTCATGCTTAATGGTTTAATCCTCTTTTGAGGGTTCATTACCAACGGCATGAAGCTTCTCTCATGCCTTAAACTATCCCTTGGTTGACACTTCTTTCACCTTAGAAGACACTCACCAATGGACTAATCGATTAAATAATGAGTTGGTAATTAAAATGTGTAAACAAAATTGGCAAGTAAAAGTGGCAAGACAAGCACTTCTTTGTGTTGCATTGCATGTGTTCAAATCGGACGTTAGTTTGAACGCAAGGAAAAAGGAACGTTTCATACTCAAAAGTGATGAAATGTGCCATTTTCCTAGGTCTCCGTTGCCCTTGATCATGCATGATAGGGTGATGGTCATTTGAGTCTTGTTTTGCGTTCATTAAACTTGTACAAAGTTGGTTCTTTGGCCATCATGCAATGAAATTGCTTGGTTGATGGTTTGAGAGCCAAGAGTATCACTCCTTTGAACTTGTTTGATGATAAGGAGGGTAACAGTACAAACAAACCTTCAAAAAGTACACTGTTTTGCTCTTTTTGCTCTCTGTTGTAGCAAGGAAGTCCAAGCCAGTAGTGGCCAACGGCCACCATGAGTAGTGACCAGCCACCATCAGTAGCCGACCGGCCATCATTGTTGGCTGACCGACCATCAGCAGTGGCCGACCAGCCCCTCTGTCAGCCACCAATGCAAATTCAACAGTGTGCTCTTGAGACAAAACAGAGTTGATCTGGAGAAGGAGAAAGTGTAAGTGCTTATGTGCAAACAGAGGCGTTCAATAGCAAAACAATAACCTTTCGGATGGAAATCGAGCACGTGCATGAGCCTCCCTTGCATTTCAAGCTTATTTAACGTTTAAATATCTAGCTCAAATACATGTTGTAATTAATTGGTTGTAGCTAATTAAGAGTTGTAAATAATTCATTAGTTTAACTAGTTATTCGATTTCGTGTTGTAATTAGTTAACTAGAATAGTTAATTAATTCAAGTTTTGTAATAATTAGTTAGCTTAATTAGCCTAGCTAGCTAGTTAGCTTATTCATTTGGTCCCTCTTTCGCGAGGGTGTAATATTGTAATAAGTGTGCGTGCGTGTGTGTATGTTTTTCAACCCCACGTCTTTCTCCCTTTTATTTAATTGCTTTTGATGGTTAGATTAGGGACATATTTCAATTAGCATATTGCATGCTTGCATCCATTCATTTGTCTTGCATGCACCGAGGCTCGGCTCATCATTCTAACTGCATTATCGTTTCAATACTTCTTTGAATACGTGTTTAATCGCATGTTGTTCAAATCGATCCATATGCCATGTTAGTAGCCGAGCCTAATAATTGCATTCTTTGTATGTGTTGCATTAGACATTTTGTATAGTTAGGAATCATGCATTATTTTCTAACTCATATTTTCCTAGCTTCAAGTACTAGGTGAGTTTTAATGCTTTAGCATACTTGCATGAATGTGAATATTCCCATGATTAGCATGCTTTCCATGAGGCTATGTGCTTAAATGCTAAACTACTTGAATGCTTGTGGATGAAGGGTTTTTGTTTGAATTGGAACGATTCAACAAATCTGTGTTTTAAGCCCACTATGTTTGGTGGCAAATCCGCAAACTTTAGGCACACTTGAGGTGGCAAATTCAAATCATTTTTGCAAACAAATATGAGTTGAATTGTTCCAAATTGAGCAAACTAGTCTACACTTGCTTTTGTGCGTCACATAGTAAAGCTAGTTTAATAACCGGAATAAGAACACATAATGTTTATAAAATATCATATCATGATTAGTAGAGGCCGATCTTCGATCGGACGAGCGGGGGTGCTCAATTCATGACCTTCCCCTCTCGTATCTAAGTTCCCGAGCCGAGGCAACTTTGGTGATGACGGACACGTGGCCTTTGGCACGAGTCATGGTTTCCTAAATTTCCTCAAAATAAAATATTTAGGTGGCGACTCTATATTTGGCAAAGCAGTCCAATTTTGGCACTTTTTGATTCAAAATCAATTTTCCAAAACGATTTGCTGGATTTGGACTCTTTAGTGTTTATTAGTTTCACATTGCACTTGTGATATTAGATTCAGAACCACGTGAGTCCGAACTGTAGGGCTTCTTTCGAGTTTCCAAAAGGAGGCGTGAAAAAGGCGAGCCACAATTTCTGGCGAATCCGCTGGGGATTTAGAGAACTTGACTCGAACTCATGATATGACATTTTATCTACACTTATGTGTTTCTTTGCATTTGCTTTTGCATTGGTGTGCCTAAGTCACTGTGTTTACCATCTGCTTTTCCTGAACGGTTTGTTGGAGGCTTGCTTGGAAAAGCTTGCCAAAAGGCTGACCGGTTGCGGGTTCTGCCACAATGGGAATGCAACCCTTGATTTGGACTACCGCTGTACCGTTTGATCCTCCTTTCACTTCTCGATGATTCGTAGTTTGAGATTCAATGTATTGAGATTCAACTGGGGTACGTTAAGAATTTGTTTATTTTTTATGATTCATAGTTTGAGATTCAATGTACAAATGAAAGTTCAATAGCAAAATTAAAAGGAGAAATGGCGAATTACACTAACAGTCCCTATAGTTTGGGGCTCGTGTGACGACCCTACCACGTATAGTAATTAGCACTTAATTAATTGAGGAGATTTGAATTTTAATTGTCAATTATTCCAATTTAATCCAAGATTTATGAAAACTGTGGAGACTAGTTCGTATATAATTCTATTAAGGATTTATTTTGGAATTAGAAGTTGAAAGCCTACATCGCTCAAGAAAGTATAATTGGTGAATTGAATTATTTTAATTTTGAGTATCAGACCGTATGGGAGTTTAATTAAATATTCGATTCAGATTTATAAAATTGAGATTTGATTAATTAGGTCCGAATTAAAGTTAATTAAGTTATGAAAATTGGGAATTAAGGTTATTATGAATTAAATTTCTTTATCAGACATTTAATTAAGGTATTCATTGAGTATGTAATTTAGTGGCGAAGATTTTGAGAGCCTTTTGGAAGTTTGATTAAAAATCTAATTCAGATTGATAAATTTAAATATATTTAATTAGGCTCTAATGGAAGTCAATTAGACTAATTAAATTATGTGAGATTTTAGATTAGTTATAATTAACTAATTTTGTGTTAATTAAAATTTATTAAGATTAGGTGATGCTTAATTAAATTAATCCTAGACATAAATTGAATTATGGACTAAATTAGAATTGGGGATGTAAATGGGTGTCGGTGTATTGAGAAAATCTGTGTATGTGTGTGTATGTGAGAGGTGTTGGAAATCAAATAAGAGTGCACGTGTGCTATGTTGATGACAAGAAGTGAGGTGTGTGCGTGAGAAACACAAAAAGGGAAAAGAAAGGAAGCAAGAGAATGTGAGTTGGAGATCTCAAGAGTGTAGAGAGAGAAACCCACTTTTGTGCTAAGAATTGAAGATGAGGTAGAGAGCTAAAGAAAGAAAAGCTAAGAAAGTAAAGGATCGAAGAAGAATTCACCAAATTGAAGACTATAGGTAAGAATTTTAAGCTTGATTCTTGTAGATTAATTATCTAATAACCAAAATCAAGAAGCAATCGGGTTCAATATCATATAAATAGAAAGAAATTAAGAAAAGAAAGAAGAAATTACATTAAGTTGAAGAATCAAAGAAATAACTTAGGAATGTCATTATTTGAGTTTAATTTCTTCACTCTCCAAGTAATTTGAATTCTATCTTAACATGCATCATGGAATTTCATGGTTTTGAGATTTTAATTCATGTTTTATGAGTTTGAATTTGGATTTGATATGAGAAAAATTAATAAAAATCTAAATTAGTGCAATTCAAGATTTTAATTATGGTTTGACCTTGATTATGTAGAATTGGTTGGATTTTGATGAATGTTTCACGCACGCAAATGATTTTCTAAGAAATTTATAACTTTAATTTCATGTTTTGAAGGAAAATAGAAAGAGCTTGAAGTCAATTTTATGTAATTAAAAAGAAAATGAGGAATTGGAACTATGTTCAAGTTTATGGAATTAATTTAGAAAATAATCACATTGAGTTTCAATTGTATATGCATTATGAATTTTTCAAGAGTTTTGAAAGTTTAATTCATGTTTTAAAATTTTTGGGTTTGAAATTGGGTTTGATATAGACAAAATAAGTTAAATCTAAATTTGGATAAATTTGCAAATAAATTATAATTTATATTTGAGAATCAAAAATTAATTTGATTTTGATTTAAATTTCTTACATGTAAATATTTTGAAAGGGCTTTATAGCTTTAATTTATGTTTTATAAAACAAAGAAGAAGAATGTTAGAATTATTATATTCATGGAATTATTGGTTTTAATCTTAATGATCAAAGAGATTTTTGTATTAGAAATTGAAAAATTAGTCATGGGTTAATGTTTATTAATAAAATTACATGTTTAAATTGGTTCATGCAAGAGTTCAAATTTTGAGAATGTGTTTGGAAATTATTTGTTGATTTTGAAAGCATAAGAAATTTGTTGGCCGCTCGAGCGGAAAAGTCACCGCTCGAGCGAACATTAAGGCCAACCAATATTTTTATAAAGCTTTGCAAAACACTCGAGCAACAAAAGGTCCGCTCGAGCGAAGACCCTATTTTCATCATATTTTGAAAAATTACATTTAAGTCACATTTTTATTCTCATCTCTTTCTAAAGCATTCTAGACTTGATTTATGGCTCAATAAAGACTAATAAGCTAACAATCAACATTAATTAGTTGATTAAAGAATAAGTCATTAACTTAGTACTAATTGATTAAGAAGCCAAGTAAGAAATTGGTTTACTTAGAAAAGAATGATTTATTAATGAAAGAATATGCAAAATGAGAACTTGATTCATTTGAATAAAGAAAGATCAAGCATAGTAGACCTTCGGATTGTTTAGACAAAAGACAAGAAAAGTCAAGTTTGATAAAGAAAGTAATATTGTGTTTCAATGAGTACATGTTATATGTTTGTGTAGGTCACGCGCTATTGCCTGCCTGATTTTTCTGATCTGCTTCTACAGCTATCTGTGAGTAATAACTCTATAAAGTTATGTTTGACTTTAATTATTTTTTGATAATATGAAATGATCAGTTTTCTGAAATGCTACGCTTTGTATGAATGAATGATTGTCCAAATTTTCTTTGAAACGTAATTGTGGTATCCTTAGCAGAGGCCCTCGTCCAGGGGACATAATGCTATGGCTTATGGTCATGAGGCCTTAGCTCGAGAGATAATACCGTGGCCCAGGCCCTCGCCCGAGGGAAACAATATCATGGCACATGCTCTTGCTCGGGGGAAACAATACCGTGGCTGATGTATGAGATATGTTACCCGGTACCGGAGGTTCCTTTATGGAACTTGATATGCTTGACCAAAGAGACATGTTTATGCTAATGGATGTACCACACATGATTTGAATATGAATAAGACTATGACTCTGTTTCTGCTACCTGATTATGATTCTGATTTGCTATGAGATTTGAAATCTGCTCTGGGCATCATTCATTAAAATCTTTATTCTGTTATTATTCACTGGGCTCCAGCTCAATGTATTACTTATGTATGTAGGTGATCTGACGCGTGACTAGGCCTAGAGTTTCTGCCTGGACTTTGTTTTGCCAGCCAACCTTTATGACTCCCGTGGAGGTTCCGGAATGTCAAGTGGTTATGTGTATGTGCATAAAGTTCAAGTTTTGATTTCTTGTTTTTGTTTATTTTGTATTTAGGGCCAAGTCCCTTTCAGTCTAGTCTTTATATGTAGATGATGATGTGTAAATGTATGTATATAAAGTTCAAAAAATTTCTGTCTCATATAAGTCTGCACAGCTCAATGGATGTTGTATAATTGTTATTCGCTTCCGTAGCCCCTAATTATATGTTATTATATTAAGAGGCCTTTGGTAATCTAAGGATTACTAGCCGATTACGACGCTAAACCTATAGGGACGGGTTTTGGTCATGATAGCTCGTATCACTTTGGTCATTGACTTTTCAATTGTGACACATTTGACCTTGAATTTTGAATCTTGTTCCAAATAAAGACAATTGAAGATATCATTGATCAATTTCAAGGGCAAAATCGTCATTTTGATAAAATATAAACTAATTTGACAAAAATAAATGTCAAACAAATATTTTTGAATTTTTAAAAATTATTTCTACCCATAAAATTATATAAAATTGATAAATCTTTTATGCATTTATTTATTTACTTTATCAAATTAATTTTTAGGATAAATTACAAATACACCCCTTAAGGTTTACTTAAATCACAAATTAACCCTTGTGGTTTTAGAATTTACATTATGCCCTCCAAGATTTCTAATTTCATAACAAATAGGTCTTTTATTAATAAATTATCAAGTTAATTAACAGTTTTTAATAATGTTAAAATTTTATTTCAATTAATAATTCAGATAATTTTATTATTATATAAGTGAACAGTTAGAAATTTTATTTTTTCAATTAATTATGTTAAATAAAAAATTCTGACAATGAGGCATTTGTAATTTTTCAAACCACAGGGGGCAATTTGTATTTTAAGCAAACCTCAAGGGGTGTATTTGTAATTTACCCTAATTTTTATTATGTGTTTGGATGATGATAATGTAATATGAGATTGTTAGGCCTTTAATGTGTAATCAATATATTTAATATATGAAATGTTTTTAATTTTGAATTTTTTGATTTAATGGATTAATTTAATAATGATATTAAAGTTGTCGCCATATTTGAGTTTTGGAAAGATAGAAACTAATTTAATGAAAATAAAAACTATCATCCATTACATAATCATCATCCAAACATATAATAAAAATTAATTTGGTAAAAAAAAAATAAATGTGTAAAAGATTTATCAATTTTATATAATTTTATCTTTAGTGGGTAGAAATAATTTTTAAAAATTTAAAAATATTTTTTTGACATTTATTTTTGTCAAATTAGTTTATATTTTATCAAATTGATGATTTTATCCTTGAAATTGAGTAATGGTATCTTCAATTGTCCTTATTTGAAACAAGAGTTAAAATTCATGGTCAAATGTGTCACAATTGAAAAGTCAGGGACCAAAGTGATACAAGCTCCAAACTATAGACCGTTAGTGTAATTTCCCCAAGGAAAAATTACAAAACCAAAAAAGTAATCATAATTCAACAATACAATATCAAAGAAAAATCTATAAACTATTTTAATACCATTATATAGGAGAAATTACAAAGTTTCATTTCAAAAGCGAGCAAAGCAAAATTTAAAAATTTGAAACTTTAGTTTTCACTTCTATCAACTTCATCATTGAATAATACATATGTTATCTCTGGCACATCAAGTAAAAGATTTACAATTTAAGTAAATAAGAATTCTCTAATAAATTAAATGTATCCCCACAAATGTCTCATAGCTTGGTATATTCCTGATGTATCCATGAAGTATCCATGGAGTACCCAACTGCCAAAGAATGTATGAAAAATACTCTATACGTATGTCGAGAACCCGATACACATGCAGCCCTATCGATACGAGTACCAGTACCCAATAAGCATTTGGTACGAGTATGATAATATTTTTCAGAATATCTATACATCATAGATGTAAAGGCTTTGGAAGGGAATTTTCAACTCGTGTTCGTTAGCCAAGATGGATCGACAAATCGTTGCTTGGGAATTCAATCAATTATATTTATTAACCCAAATGACACCGATAGGGTGGTTTGGGTTGCCAATCGAGCCAATCCATTGATAGATACCTCGGGAGTTGTGAAAGTAACCCGAGAGGGGAATCTCATGATCAATGACAGTAGAGGGTGTAGACACCCCATTTTTAACCGTCCTTAAGACTTGGACGTCATCGTTTGAACACTCGATGATCATCCATGCTCATGTTCGTTTTGAGTTTATGAAGGTCTCGGTTGTACGCCTTGCCTTGGAGCCTCTCAACTTGTCTGTTTTGTGCTTGGTTGTGGACCAAGAGCTTGTGGCTTTGTTTCTGAGGGAAGGGGATGGCCTGTTGGCCAGCCCTACAACCCATCGGCTAGGCCCCATTTCCATCGGCCATGCCCTCTTTCCATCGGCCATCAGTGGTGGCCGGTCGGCATCACTGATGGTCGGTCGGCACCTTTAATGGCCGGTCGACCATACTTTTTGGCCGAGGCCCTTTTCTTTGCTTTTGCAGATATTTTGGTGCCAGCTGTGACAGTTGGTGAGCACAAGTTGCATCCTCCATACACGTGTATAGAGGGATTATCACAAGATTCTAGCTTGTCAAACAAGCTTGAGGCTTGTGTTTCTATATAAGGGGAGGCTCCTCTCCCCTTTTAGGGGTTCAAAAAATTCAAAGGCAAAAAAAATATATCTCTCTCTAAAACTCTATATATATATTGTTTGAAAGTGTGTTTTCTCTTCACTTTTGCACTACAACACCTAGTAAAGCACCATTGCTTTGTTGTTGAGGTACTAGAGGACCTTGTTTCGACTCTCAAAGTTTTTTTTTTTTTTTTTTGGCTCAGAACTTGCTGCTTGGCTGTGATTCTTCAATGGTGAGTTGTTACCCCCTTTTAAGCCTTGTTTTACTTGAGTACTTAGCCACCTTTGCATGCTTCTTTTGGCTTAACTTTCAACTACAAAAAACTACAAAAAAGCTTTGTTTTCAAGTTTTTTAAATGGTTGCTTGAGGCCTATTTGGTGTTGAGGGTGTTCTACCCTCTTGTGTGCCTTATTGGCTTGAGCTTGGTGCCATCTTTTAAAGCCTTTGAGGTCATCTTTGTTTCGCCTTTTGGCCACTGAAATCTAGTAGATTTTCAGTGGTAAAAATGTGGTTTTGAGGTCCAAAATAGGAGGGGGTTGTCCCCCCTCCTCTTCTCTTGTTTGCTTGTGTTGATGGCTCATCAAAGTAGCATGTCTTTCTACCATGTTTTAGCTTCATCTCAGCATGTCCTAGGCCTTATTTTAACATGATATAGCTCTGTTTTGGGTCAAATTGATTGCCTCTTGCATGCTTCATACCTTTGTAGTGCAATCCTCCTTATAGCCTTAACATGCATCATGCTTTGGACCACCATTTTAGCATGTTTTGGCTCCACTCCAGCAAGCTTTTACTCATGTTTTTCCATGCTTAAGCTCTGTTTTAAGTGGTTTTGGTCATGCATGCCTTGCTTTGTATAGCCATAGTGCAATCTTGCTCACTAGCTTGGTGTTTTGAGTCCACTAGCATGCATTGCTTGGGCTATTTGCATGATTTAGCATCATTTGATATATGATTTCAGAGCATGTTTCACTGTCATACTTTCTCATGCTTCACTCTTTCAATGCTTTTGGAGGGTTATGCTTTATGCCCCAATCATGAGCCAATTGGCATGCATGCTTGCCTATGCTTTTTGGGCTACCATTTCAGTGCGTTTTTGGTATTATTTTGACATGCCATAACTCTGTTTTTGATTGGTAGAGTCATCTCATGTTTTGTTTTGGTAGGTGTAGTGTAATCCCACTCATTGGCTTTACATGTGTCATGCTTTATGCCTCCCACTCTAAGATGTGTTAGCTCTATCCCATGCATGTTTTGGCATTGTTTTGACCTGCCTTGGGACTGTTTTGAATCACCTTGGCCCTTTGGGGCTTGCTTGATATGGCTATGGTGCAAGTGCCTTTGCTAGCCTTGTGCTTTAGGGCCTATTGCATGCTATACTTGTGTTGTTTGAGTGATATGGCATCATTTATCACATAATTTCAGAGCATATGGACTTGTTATACTCTCATGTTTATCACTCTTTCAATGCATTTGAGGATTGAGTTTTGTGCCTTGCTTGCGAGCCATGAGTTAAGCATGCTTTTCTTACTTCTTGTGTTTAAGTTTCAGCACATTTTGGCCATTGTTTGGGCATGCATGAGGTCTGTCCATGGTTGGTTTAAGTCCTTTGAGCATTGTATTGCATGCCTCTTGTATGATACTCTTTACTTACTTTGATGCTTTAGCTCCCAAACATGCCGTGCATGCATTGCTTATGTGATGAAGTCTTGCGCATGCCACATTAACATTGTTAGATAGGCATGTTGTATATGTTGCATTGTGTTTGGATTGGACGTCAATCCAAACACGAGGAATGTCACATGTTTCATACTTGAAGTGATGAAACGCGCCTCATTTCTCGGTCGCCGACCCTCTTGATCAAGTATGATATAGGTGGAGGCCCTTGTGTGTTATTTGTGTGCATTCATTGGCATTGACTTGTGCAATTTGGCCTCTTTGGCCATCATGCATTGAGATGCGTGATTGGTGGCTCGAGAGCCGAGCACTACACTCCTTTGAGTTTGAAACATGATAAGGAGTGCAGTTGCGCACACATTTCCTTGCAAATACACTGCCATGCCTCTGTTTGTGCTCTGTTGCAGCAAAAGGAGAAATTGCAAGAAGCAGTGGCCGACCGGCCATCAAAGCTACCGGCCGGCCACCAAGGCTGCTGATCGGGTATCAGAATTGGCCGATGGCCACCAACTTTGGCCGATGGCCATCCCTCTTGGCCGACCATCCCTCAGCATGTTCTTAAGGTGGGTCAGAAACATTTTGGAAATTGGCATAATTTTCAAAAGTATAAAAGTGAGCAAACAGAGGCATCATGAGGCACGGTAGTGGATTTCCGAGCGAAGCCGATCGAGCATGCATACTTTCCTCGCTTCCCGAGGCCATTTGTTTCAATTGCTTAGCTAAACTAGTTCATTAGCTTAGTCATTTTGTAATTAATTAGTTAAGTGTTTAATTAATTAATTTGGTTTGTACTTAATTAACTTATAATAGTTAGTTGATTCAATTTGATTTGTAATAATTAATTAGCTAAGTTAGTTAATTAGTTGATTTGTAATAATTAGTTTAATTAGCGTAGCTAGTTAGCTTATTATTCGGACCCTCCGTCAAGAGGGAAAATTTTGTAATAAGTGTGCGTGTGTGTGATGCATGTCTTCCAACCCCATTTCTTTTTCCCTTTTACTTACCTGCTTTCGATGGTTAGTTTTAGGGCATATTTCAATTACCATCCTGATACTAAGCATGCGTGCATCATTCATCCATCTTGCATGCACCGAGCTCGGTGCATACAAACTGCATTGTATTTCAATACCAATTTGAATACATGTTATCTAGTTGCATTCACATGACATCTTAGAATAGCCGAGCCAATCTTAGTTGCATTTTGCATGTGTTGCATTAGGCATTGTTAACATAGCTAGGATCATGCATGATTACTAACTAGCTTCTGTTTTGGCTCGGAGTACACTGTGAGTGTTTACGCTTTAGCATCCTTGCATGTGTGTAAGTGATTGCCATGATAGCATGCTTGCCATGAGGCTAATTGCTTAATTGATTAATTACATGAATGCCTGTGGATGAAGGCTTCATTGCTTGAATTGGAACGATTCATCAAATGCGAGTTTTAAGCCCACTTGAGGGTAGCAAAATCATGTTGTTTTCTAAGCCCACTTGAGGGTGGAAAATCCGCGTCTTAGGCTACTTGCAAGTAGCATCTTCAAACCATTTTCGAAAAAAACAAACATGAGATGTTTTGTTCCAAATTGAGTGATTTAGTCTATACTTGTATGCTGTGCACATCACATAGTAAGTTAGACTAATAAACCGGAATAAGAACGCATGTGTTTTCAAAAAAAACATATCATGTTAGTAAAGGCCGATCTTTGATCGAGCGAGTGGGGGTGCTCATCTCAGGACCTTCCCTTCTCGTACCCAAGTTCCCGAGCCGAGGCAACTTTGGTGATGACGGACACGTGACCTTTGGCACGAGTCAGGGTTTCCTAAATTTCCCAAAACAAAATATTTAGGTGGCGACTCTGAAATCTGGCAAAGCAGTCCATGTTTGGTGCTTTTTGATTAAAATCAGTTTTCCAAAACGATTTGTCAGACTTGGAGTGTTTGGTGATTTATCAGTCTTACATTGCACTTTGTGAGATTAGATTCAGAACCGTGATAGGAATCCGAACTGTAGTAGCTATGAACCCAATTCGTGCCCTCGCACGCTGAGCGGAGTTCAGGGCGGTCTACAGTTTTTGGCGACTCTGCTGGGGATTTAGAGAACTTGACTCGAACTCATGATATGTTGTTTTGTCTACACTTATGTGTTTCCTTGCATTGCATTTGCATTGGTGTGCCTAGGACACAGTGTTTGCCATCTGCTATTCCTGAACAGATTGCCAGAGGCTTGCTTGGAAAAGCGTGCCATAAGGCTAATCGATTACGGGCTCTACCACGATGGGAACACAAACCTCAGTTGTTGCCGAGGCACCCTTTTTGACCATTCGACCTAGCTGCATATCTGAATCTGTAGTGACCATTCCAAACTAGGACAGGTTGCTTACCCGATTGTAGGTTATTTGAAACCACTGCGTGCATAGTGAAACCCTAGCTCCTGACAAGATAAGACAGGGAAACCCTACCCCCCCATAAGGGTGTTTTGGCTCTCACTTGCTTGCTATGTGCTTTTAGAGTGTGTCTCTACAGGAATGCATGTATCAGTTTGCAAGTCTGGGTATCAGGCCTGCAGGTATCAGTATTTGGAGAATCAGTTTTACCTGAGGGTATCAGATTTGAGGCAGTGATTTGGGAACAGTGATCAGTGTTGAGAACAGTGTGTTCAACTTACAAATGCCAACTGTGTGTTGTCTTAATTTAAGCCGAAGTGTTGTCCGTTTTTTTTCTGCTTATTGTTTCCTTATTATGCTTTATTTATCTTTTTGCAAGGTAGTTTAGCATCATTGCTTCCGACCAGGCAAATATTCCCCAAGCACTCTGGGTTAGAGGTACAAGGCTTCATCGATCCGAGGATCTAGTTGACGGACAAGCAGTGTTCTTTTCCTTACCCCCAGTTACTAGACGGAGGCAGTTAGGCGTAGTTCATCAATACAGCGGTTATCAAATCAGCGATCCTTATCCACTCCAACAGTGTGTAGTCGGGCTGAGGTTTCCGTTTCTATCGTAGAGAGAGATATACCTGTTATTCAGTCAGATCAATACCTTATGGCAAGTATGGAGGACATGATGCGTTAGCTCCAAGAAACCATGCAGGCCATGCAGCGGGATGCTGCCCGCCAGGCAAAGGTTGCCGCGCGTCAGGCAGAGATTGTGGCTCAATAGGCAGAGCTGATTGCCAGACTTCAGCAGCAGCAACAACCACAACAAACCGGGGCATCTGCTTCGCATCCACCCCCACCCCCACCTAGAGTTCCAATACTCGGGGATATTGCAAACGTCCAGGAAAATACAGACATCCCAACGGGGCCAGTTCCACCCCCAATCCTACCTCAACTGTCCAAAGCACCGGCCAATCCAGTGGATACACCGTTTGAATTTGAGGTGAATCCAACAGCGCTGAAAGTGAGCAAGTTAGAAAAGTTATTCAAAAGAGCTCAAGGCATTAATTCCATTCCGGACATAGAGGATGGATATAGCGATTCGGCGGTGACTTTGCCAGACGGGTTCAAGATGCCGTATATAGACCGTTTTGATGGTTCTGGGGATCCCATGATACACCTGCAGTTGTTCTCAAATATCCTAAGGCCAATGGGCCTCTCCAGACTGCAAAAGCTTTCCCTCTTCAGCCAGACCCTGTCGGGTGTCGCCGCCATCTAGTATGCAAAGTTGGAAGATTCTGTCAAGAGAAGTTGGGAAGAAATGGTTGAGGCCTTCATTTCCTAGTACTCATACAATACACAGATCGAGATCACAACTCGTGATCTCGAGACAACCAGGCAGGAGCCGAAAGAGGGCTTCTTTGACTTTGTAACCCGTTGGAGAGCCAAAGCTTCTATGATGACCACCAGGCCGGTCGAGAAAGATCAGATACGGATGGTTGTGCGCAACCTCCAACTCAAACTGATGCAAAAGATGATCGTCTTACCCCTTCCTACCTTTGCTGATTTATACGAGATTGGGGTACAGATTGAGGACGCCATGAAATAGGGTCTGATTGACCACGACAGAGAGCAGCCTAAGAGGGCATTTACCCGCAATTCGAATGCAGGCACGAGTAGTGCTACAGCTACTAAAACTTCCGACGTGGGCATGGTCACCACCACCACACCAAAAACAGCAACCCCATTCACCGATGCGTTCGGTACCAGCTCACAAACAGCCAGATATCCACCCCGAGGCCAAAGGACCTTTACTGCACTATACATGCTCCCTATCCAAAGCTCTGGGGGTCCTGATTAGGAAAGGGCATTTGAAACCCCTGGAGCCACGGCCATTATCAGACAAACTTCCTGCTTCCCATAACCCGGCCAAATACTATGCCTTTCACCAACAGCATGGTCACGACACTGACCAGTGCTATAGACTGCGTTAGGAGATCCAGGATCTCATTGACAATAAGGTGATTGCGCCTCTGGAGAAGCCGAATGTCACCACCAACCCACTCCCACCACATAACCAAGCTCCATCACCCAAACACATCAACCTGATCCAAACCGCGGTCATTCCATATGACCCGAGCATATACATCACACCCTCCCACCTACCCAAGCCTGAGGTGTTCATCCTAGAAAGCACAGACTTGTGCATGTTGAGCACCTTCTAAAACCAACCTGAACCGGTGGTGGTGACTATCGAAGATAGAATTGCGTTGACATTGGAGGCAAATGGGAATGTTGACTCAGAGCCTGAGGGGTCTGTGAGCGTTGTGTACAACCCGAGTGATTATATCACATCAACAGATCAGCTTAAGCCGAGGGTAGAGTTGCCGGTTGGGGTAGAGATCAGTGTGGCTCGGGAGGATGGACCTAGTCAGGGGTTAGATGACCTAGCAGAGTTGGAGGAGGATATCGTGGATCTGTAATTCTTCAATGAACAGGATCCGGGGGACGTGACTATCAACTGGTTTGATCTGGATGGATCGGCAGAAAATACTGGGTGGCTCAGTGACGAGCTAGATGTTGTTGAGCAGCCTCAGCCAGAACATGGGCAATCAGAAGCTGGGATATCAACAGTGGCCGGAATGGCTGAGAATCAGGAAACATCACCGGAGAGCATCGGTGCAAAGAATTTTGCTCGGGATCCGGGCAGTTTGAGTTAACAGGACGCTGCATTGAAGCAGCTTGAGCAAGAAAAGATCGAGGATCTTGAGAGGGCAAGGAAGGCCAAAGCCCCTACGGGAACAGAATGTGTTGTGAGCATAGAAACTATTGCAACGGGACCGGACAGCTGTCTGTTGGTTGCCGACGGGATGTGGTGGGAAGACGACGACTTATGTCTTGCCCACATCAACAAAGATTGGGGGCAGAACCAACCAGATGACACCTGGTACGTTGAGGAGGTTGACCACATGATTAGAAGTGGGCGGTATTTCAAGCCCCCACACTTGGACCAACCAGAGGCGTCCGGAAAGGACAAAGAAGCAGAAAGGCAGAAAGAAAAACTACTGGAGGAGGAGGCTGTACTGAAACAACTTAAGAAAATTCAAGCAGACATCTCCATCTGGGGACTGCTAATGGTCTCGAGGGTCCACAGACAGGCCATCCTTACAGCCATGGATAGGGCCAAGCTATCAATCGATACAACTCCTGAGCAATTGGTAGGGCTGGTTTTCCCGAGAGGAGCTTCCCCGACCTTGACCTTCACCGACAAGGAACTGCCACCTGAGGGCTCAGATCATAACAAACCACTCTATATCTCTGTCGAGTGTAGAGAGAAATGGATACCGGTGATCCTTGTTGACACAGGATCTGCTATCAATGTGTGTCCGTTGAGAACGGCATATGCTATCGGGTTGAAGCCCGCAGATTTTGTGCCTACGGCCCAGGTGATACGGGCCTATGATAATACCAGCTAGGAGGTGATGGGGACCGTACGGATTCGGTCTCAGGTTGGTCTGGGGCAACAGGACATTGAGTTTCATGTCTTGGATGTTCCCACAACCTTCAATCTACTCCTTAGGCGGCCGTGGCTGCACCAGGTGAAAGCCGTCTCTTCCACCTTACACCAAATGCTGAAGTACCCCCACGGGAAGGGGGTAGCAATCGTTTTTGGAAATTCTTCGATACATCCGCCGCTAGAGGTTTCTACACCAGTTCTGGAGATTGAGCATGGCGCGGAGGATGTATTTCTTTCAGGATTCACCCTAGTTGAGGCCCGAGTTATACAGAATATTCTAGCTGTTGATGAGGAGCTATATGTCAGTGTACAATCTGTCTACCTTATGAACAAGCTTCAGCACATACCCAGAATGGGATTAGGGCGAAGTGGCCAGAAGGGCGTTACAGCATCGGCCGAAGTGCCGCACAACCCATATATCTTTGGCCTAGGTTATCTGCCTACCAAAGAGGATTGGGCGAGAAAAGGAAGAGAGATGGCCGGAAGAGTCAGGGCAAAGCAGGCCGGGAAGCATTATGAGTTGGTGCACCGACCTATCCAGGGGACCCTGAATGGACGCTTTGTCCGGGAGGGGGAAGACTTCCCATTCTGCGGCTTTCCGGAGCCATGGCTAAATGCAGAGAGGCGGCGCTTGCCGGGATTTGAGATTTTCATTGACTTGCAATTGTCCAGGGATGAAGTTCCCGAAGAGCAGATAGACCCACCAGCTGAGGCTGAGCAGTGTAAAGAGGAGGATTCCGAGAGCACAGAAATTGAGATGGGGGTAGCGCTGGCTTGTCTCCTCTCAGATCCTCAGATCGTACAATAGTGCTTGGGGGATAACTTCTCAGTTTCCATGATCAGGGATGAAGCGGCTGTGGGCCCATCTTCAGGCATTCTTGATGCATCCATCGCACCCTCCCTCGTCTGGCAATATAAGGAGGGCTTTTTATCAAGCAGTTCCGGGTCATGTAGTGAGCCGGAATTTGATTCCACTGAGTCTGTGGAGTCGAAATCAGATTCCAGCTCTTCTAAGTCTGAGTCCAGTATTCTTGGGGGTGATAACCCGAATGCCACTGTCCTGTCCAGGTTATCTTTTTCTTTTTCCTTTGAGTCTGTTGTAACAAAGGAATCAGGCGGACTGGATGTTATTAATGAGAATGGTATGACTGTGGCTTCCGAGTACTTTTCTGTGCCTTTAATTTATTGCATTAATCAAGACTTTCAAAATTTTGATGAAAACGACGAGGAAGAAATTCCTCCGATTTTACAACGTTTGATTGATCAAGAGCAGGAGAGGTTTGTAAAACCTTTGGTTGATGAAATCACCACAATTAATGTTGTTACTGAGAAGGACCCGCGGCTGGTCCAGATCGGGTCCATGTTGTCTTCGGAGGAGCGCGAGCGCTTAGTCGCTTTGTTAAAAGATTTCAAAGATGTTTTTGCGTGGTATTACGAAGACATGCCTGGAATCGATCCAGAGATTGTACAGCATTGGATCCCTCTTGACCCAGAGGCCCGACCTGTTAAGCAGAAGTTCCGAAGAGTCCTGTCATGACCCGAACCCGTGGGTTAAGGACATAACCGGCCAGTAATCATGAGATTACCTACGGCCTCAATCCAAACCAAACGTATTTTAACAGAGTTAATGGGGGCCAAACGGAAGCAATTTAAAAAAAAACTTTGTCCTTAGAGTTGTGCTTACATGGCACGTCAAACAAGTCATATATATAAACATTAATAACTCACAACAGAATTAAAGTATCAAAGCGTTTTGTACAGACAGGATCATCCAAAAACTAAGTCAACCCATGAACTATATACAGACATATACAAAGGCTCCGCCAACGTGACAACATAAAACAAAATAACAAAAGGCGAAGGCGAGTCTCATGCGTGAGACACATAGGCTGACTTTCCAAAACTCGGTCGTTCCATACAGACTTCACTGGGGCTGGGTCTGGACCTCTCTTGGCTCACCTACAAACACATGAATGAGCGTAAGCAGAAGCCCAGTGAATAATATCAAATAAAGAAAATACATTAGAACATTATACATCAGACGGCCTTTGGCCCAATTCATTCATGCCAAACTGGCCTTTGGCCTTTTCGAACGTTCATATCAGACTGGCCTTTTTCGTCTTATCAAACTTTCATATCAGACTAGCCTTTCGGCTCTTCCAAACTTTCATTTCAGACTGGCCTTTAGGCCTTTCAAACTTCTATATCAAACTGGCTCTTAGGCCCTTCAAACTTTTCATTTCAAACTGGCTCTTAGCCCTTTTTTAAACTTGTCATATCAAACTGGCATTTAAGCCTTTCAAACTTGTTATATCAAACTGGCATTTAAGCTTTTCAAACTTGTTATATCAAACTGGCATTTAAGCCTTTCAAACTTGTCATATCAAACTGGCATTTAAGCCTTTCAAACTTGTTATGTCAAACTTTGTCCACCATTCAAAATTAATGAACTTTACAAAACTTACATAGAAATAAGCAATTGGACAACAATATGTATTTCAAATATTACTCACAGTGATCGGCTTGTGGATTTGCCCTGGAGCTCGACCCTACACATTCCATGAACACAAAAGGGTCACTAACAATTCAATCCGTTCTAAATTCACATTTCCCTCTTTAGGCTTTATTCTTATCTCTTTAACTCATTTACAATGCTTAATGCATGCCTAAGAGTGCTTACAAGTGAAAAAGAATGGAAAACGGAACACAGAGTGCGTAAACAAAATTTCAGAAAGTAGGGTCCCCGCTCGAGCGTGGACTTCCCCGCTCGAGCGGACCCTTAAGGCCTGCAAAAGTACTGGTTGCATCAAAAATACGCTCGAGCGTGAATTAGGGCGCTCGAGCAAAAGGCCTGTCTAAATAGCTTCCCCGCTCAAGCGTGAATTACCCCGCTCGAGCGGACACCATGTCTACAAAAAGTACTGGGAGCACGTATTTCCTGCTCAAGCGGCAGTTCCCTCGCTCGAGCGGACATCAAAATTCTGGAAATCCCAGATTGTGTTCTTGAGCTTCATTTCGACTTTCAACTAACAATTCATGCATTTTAAAGCTCCAATTCCACACATACTTGTACTAACATGGTATAAACACCAAAACACATCATCATGGAGCTCAATTTCAAAGATTTAACACATGCATGGCTCAAATTGACACCAAACTCAATTCTAACATGCACATTCATGCATTCAAAGCTCTTATCTTCATAGATTGTACATGCATGTGATGTCTAGCTCCCATTCTCAACTTAGATGATACCAATGGTAATTATACATGAGCTTCAACTACAACTTTACATGGATCATACCCCTTTGAGCTCAAACATGCAATATTCAAAGCAATTACACACACATTGTGTTCAAATATGGAAATCCATAACAATTTCCTACATGTATGTGTTCTAAGACTTCAAATTTAACAAAACCAACTCAATTCATGTTCTTTAACATTTTTCAACTTTGAACTTATAAATTACAAACAAGAGTTCATGAATCCACTCACCTAAGAGCTTCAACACTCAAGCTCTAGCCAAAACTAGAGCTAGATCTTCAAGAGATTCAAGTCTTGAACCAAAATTGCACAACTCTCCCCTTTTTCCTTCTATGGCCGACCCTCCCCTCTCTTATCTTAGAGTTGAAATCAGCCCAAATGAATAGAAAAAGGGAATTGAGTGTAGAATGCCCATTTAAAATAAGTCGCACTAGCCAAAAATATAAATATCAAATAATTGGGCACTAAACCATTAATTAAATCAATTTAATCTGACTCGAATCAATTTTTAATTAAATTTCACCGTAGGCTCTAAAAATTATGCCAATCACAATGGTGTAATCAATTTCGGGTTTTGTGGCCGATAAGGCCTTCAATTTAATTTCTGGAGCGGAAGCATCAAATAGATATTCCTACGGTGAACAGATAGAAATTCAAAACTACATATTATCACACAATGGCACATAAAATCATGTTAAACACATAATCATACTTCAAATTAAGGACCAATTAACGCATTACGGAACAGGGGTATCACAAGTCCACCCGGACTGGGCTCTGAAGATCAAAGAAGAGGTCACCAAGCAGATTGACGCAGGGTTCCTGTTGGTATCTGAATACCCTACTTGGTTGGCCAATATAGTTTCAATGCCGAAGAAGGACGGCAGAATTTGGGTATGTGTGGACTTCAGGGATTTGAACAAAGCCAATTCGAAGGACGACTTTCCTCTGTCGCATATCGACGAATTAGTGGACTTCACTGCTGGGCATGCGCTGCTCTCGTTCATGGATGGGTTTTCAGGCTACAATCAGATTTTGATGGCACCCGAAGACAGGGAGAAGGCTGCTTTCACCACCCCGTGGGGAACCTATTGTTATAGGGTGATCCCGTTCGGCTTGAAGAACGCTAGGGCTACGTATCAACGGGCTGCGACCACGATCCTACATGATATGATCCATAAAGAGGTTGAGGTGTATGTGGATAACACGATTGCCAAGTCCAAAGAAAAAGAGGGCCACTACACTGCCTTGCAGAAATTATTCCAACGGATCAGAGAGTATCGGTTGCGGCTGAATCCTTAGAAATGTACATTTGGTGCTACAGCAGGGAAAATGCTGGGGTTCTTGATCACACAAAGGGGTATTGAGGTCGATCCTTCCAAAATCAAGGCCATCTTAGAAATGCCACCGCCGAGGACTGAAAAGGAGGTGCGAGGCTTTCTGGGTAAAGTGCAATTCATAAGACGATTTATTGCAAAATTAACCTTGACTTGTGAACCACTGTTTGGTCTCTTGAAGAAAAGAAAGAAGTTCCAATGGGACGGCCGATGCCAAGTCGCTTTCGAGCAGATCAAGTAATATCTACAGAACCTGTGACGCCCTCAAATAAAACCCATAATAAATAATATGACATGTATTGACAAAAAGAAACAAATATTCTTCCATTCATCAGAGTATTCTTAAAAGAAGACATTACATGTAATAACAAAAGTAAATGCCCTACGGGCTTACATCTTTCCAAGCCAACACTTGGACACAAAAGAAATGAGTACTAACTCAACTACAGATTAAGCCATTGGCTTGAATTTACATGTAATATCAAAATGACAAAAATAACTAAAAAGAGTCTTCAACTCCAAATCCTCCCAGGCTAAGTCCTTGAAGGTAGCATATCACCTGGACCTGAAAATGATGTTCCCATATAGGGTGAGCCACAGCCCAGCAGAGATATACTAAACCATATATAAGCATTGACTAAAGCAATAGCATTCAATAGATGGTTACTCTTATAAATCAATTACATCACAATACAGTTTCAAGACCACTATGTCCATGATACGTTTCACTTTTCATTATTTACCCAATTTTCCATTTTATACAAACATGGCTCAGAACCTGGCCAAACAATATAATGAGACTACATCTCATATTAAAATTACTTCCAATATCAACAATTAAATGAGGCTAAGGCTCATAATAAAACACTTCCATAAATCAATAAGTACACATATTTGCTGTACTAAAATACTTCCATACATCAATAAGTACACATATTTGCTGTACTAATGGAGTACATCCCCTTTTTCCTCCCAAACAGGTTTGAGAGTCCATCCCCTATCTTCCCCCAAACCATGGAGTGCATCCCCTATCTCCTCCCAAACAATATGCATATACAATGTATTTAACACTTGTCATATACAATATTCAATCAATACACGTATGTGCTGTATTAATTCAACTGTCATATTCAATGACCTATTCAATGTGATTAGTTTCAGTTTTTCCTAATCCACATGCAATGTCTACAACAATCACGACTATCCTCCACCGATAGCCCAAAACAGTTATTTCTAAACAGAAAATAAATGCATTAAACGGATATAATATCAACATTTATATAAGTGGGTGATAAATTAATCCAACCACACCATTCAATCAACAATTTCCCAATTTCATGGATTTCAACTAAAACCCATATTTTTCCCAAATTAATTATATCAATTAATTTACTACAACAATTCGGGCATTTTCCCCCTTTCATCAAAATCAACCCTAAGGTTCAATTTTCTCTATTTGACACTATCTATGCCATTTTTCAAGTCTTACTAACACATGGAGTTTAATATATGGAAAACCTTCCTTTCACTTAAATTACAAATCAAATCCTAACTTTTCCCAAAATCACCCAACAACGCCAACATATCAAAATGACCAAAACTTATGTCAAAACCTATAAGATGGAATAGGGTATCCCTACCTCGAAGTGAGGAACTCAAACGGAGATGATGACCAAAGACCAACATGCTCCAAATCCCAAGTTTCTCAGATTAAAACGAAGCCCTCAACCCACTCTATCTTTTTAATAAAGGACTAAGGTTAGATACTCACCCTAGGTAGATCAATTCTTAGAGAGAAGACAAGTTTAGAGAGAGAGAGAGAGAGAGAGTCGGCTCTAGGGTTTCAAAAGAAAGATGATGAAAAAAAATGATGTTTAACCCGCTACTGCCTACTGATATATAACAGGCCATTAGGACCTTACAGTTACACCAAAAATAATGACCATTAAACAAGAAAATGGTTACACCAAAATAATGACCATTAACCAAGTTCATGAATTCTATTTAACCTCCATTTATGACCAAGAGGTTACCAAAGTAATGAAACCCCATAAATAAATATAAGATATTAAGGATTGATCGCTATAGAACCCACCTGTGTTGTCACCGCCTAAGCCGGGGAAACCGTTGATTCTGTACCTGTCAGTGACTGAAACGACAATGGGCTGCATGCTTGCACAGGAGTCTAAGGACAAAGTGGAGAAGGCTATCTACTACCTGAGCAAGAAAAAACTGGATTACGAGACCCACTACACTCCGCTGGAGAAGGCTTGTCTGGCCTTGGTATGGGCTACCAGGAAGCTGAGGCACTACCTGTTAGCTTACTCTGTAATACTGGTTTCGAGATTAGATCCCATCAAATATCTCTTCGAGAAACCGACACTTATGGGTAGGCTAGCTCGTTGGTTGCTTCTGCTTTCCGAATTTGATCTGAAGTATATGACGCGCAAGTCAGTAAAAGGGAGAGCGGTAGGGGAGTTCCTAGCCGACCACCCAGTTGAAGGGGATGAAGCAGTTGAGTATCTATTCCCAGGCGAGACCATTCTGCATGTCGAAGAAGAGACTTGGACGATGTACTTTGATGGAGCATTAAACCAATACGGGTATGGGATAAGGGTGTTACTGATAGCACCCGACAATTCTCGTATACCTCTAGCATTCAAACTCCGGTTCAAAGTGTCGAACAATGAGGCAGAATATGAGGCATGTATTGTTGGACTTGAAGCCGCCCTGGAACTAGGGAAAAAATGGTTGGATGTCATCGGGGACTTGAACCTTGTTGTATCTCAAACTAAAGGAGATTGGAAAGTTAAAGAAGAAAAGATGAGAATCCATCACCAGACCTTGGACGTTCTGATTCCTCGGTTTGAGAAACTGAACTTCACTCATCTGTTAAGAGAGAACAACAGGTTCGCTGATTCATTAGCAACTCTATCTTCCATGATAGACATCCCTTTCAGAGTCCGGATGCGTCCGATCATCATTGAAAAAAAATTTGTGTCGGCCTACGAGCTGATTGCTGCCATAGATGAGGTACAAGATCAGAATCCCTGGTATTACGACATCTGGAACTTCTTGGAAAAGGAGGCGTATCCTCCAGGGGCAAATGCCAAAGATAAGAGGGCAATTCGAAGAATGGCTGCTCAATTCATCGTTTGCGGGGGCAAACTGTACAAGAGGGGCCATCTCGGGATACATAAGCTATGCGTTGATGCTGAAGAATCCAAGCGCCTGATGCAGGCCATCCATAGAGGAGAGTGCAGAGCACACATGAGTGGGGTGATGTTAGCCCGAAAGATCCTTAGACAGGGTTATTACTGGTCAACCATGGAGGGGGATTGTATTGGCTTTGTCCAGCGATACCACAAATGTCAGATCCATGCAAACCGCATAAACATTCCGCCGTCGAAGCTGTACAACATGACTTCGCCATGGCTGTTTTCAGTCTGAGAGATTGATGTAATTGGGGTTGTCACTCCGAAGGGGTCCAATAGGCATGAGTACATTTTGGTAGCGATAGACTACTTCACGAAGTGGGTTGAGGCCCAAACTTACGCGGTGTTGAAGGCATCGCATGTCGCTAAGTTCATCAGAAACAACATTATCTGTCGCTATGGGGTCCCGAATGAGATTATTTCGGATAATGGTTCCCACTTCAAGAAGGCGGTGATCGACTTGTTGGAGAAGTACAACGTGGCTTTTCGTAAGTCATCTACATATCGGCTGCAAACCAACGGAGCAGTTGAGGCCGCTAACAAGAACATCAAGCACATTCTGCAGAAGATGGTGGAAACCTAAAGGGACTGGCTAGATAAGCTGCCATTTGCTCTTTGGGGCTACCGGACTTCAATTCGAACTTCTACTGGGGCAACTTCGTATTCCTTGGTTTATGGAATGGAGGCTGTTCTGCCTATCTAAGTTGAGGTTCCGTCATTACGGGTATTGGCTGAGTGTCAGATAGCTGAGGCAGATTGGCAGCAAAGTAGGTTCGAAGAACTCATGCTCTTTGATAAAAGAAGGCTGAAAGCACTGTATCACGTCCAGGGTTATCAACGAAGAATTGCTAGGGCTTTCAATAAGAAGGTTAAGTCCAGGAATTTGAAAGAGGGGGATCTAGTGCTCAAAGACAACCGAGCTCCCATTCACAACCCTAGGGGGAAGTTCAAACCTAATTGGACTGGTCCCTACATCATCAAGTCTATCTGGTCAGGTGGAGTTGTCATTCTGATGCACCTAGATGGCCTAGAGTTCTCCCAGCCGATCAACATGGATAAGTTGAAGAAATACTATCCCTGAGTGGCTCGCTAGGTCGAAAACCCGAAAGGGCGACCTAGGCAAAAGTTAGAGCACAAAAAATTTGAAATAATAAAAACTAAGCTCGCAAGGTTGAAAACCTAGAAAGGGGGGCCTTGGCAAAAGTTAGAGCGCAAAAGGAGAGTGTTAATACATGAGTGAACCTGAACCGAACTACGTAAGGCTTGATTCCCATCTTTGGGATACGTAGGCAATTTCATTCTGAAGTCCAGCCATAAACACTTCCAAATCAACTTTGTCCATGTGATCCTCTTGGTCATCTTTGTGTATTCTGCATTCAAGAGCTCGGTTGTGATCTCGAGTGCAGTGTTATTCAGACTAGGGGCAACTTTCCAGTTGCTGGATCTGGGGTTGTACATCTCAGTGATAGATCTCGGGCATGTCCAGTTGTGATTCATATCGAAAATGTTTTAAAATTTTTTAATAAAAGTTGATTTTGCTCAAATTAATCTTTTTACGAATTAGACCATTTTTGGACCAAACGGAAAATTTTCAATACCCACAACCTTCAATTACATTGATTTCAGTACAGAGTTATCCTACTCTTGAATACAAATTGAAGTTGTTTTTTATTACATTCATAAAGAAAACTTGAAAGTACTGATAAAGCAATAAACTCGGGGCATAGTCAGGTGTTCCTGCGCCCCCTCCTAGAGCTTATGGAAGCCTCTGATGCCAAAGTAGACCCAACCTGCGCCTCTTCATCAAGCCAAGCTATGTATTCATCAGAGAGGGTGCAATTGAAAGTGGGAGTGGGGGCCAGAAGCTCTCTCATCCTCCATGCTGTGGCATACCGAGCTAGCTGTGCGCCACGGACTGGAAATGCAGCAGGGTACTCTATCCCTTCTTCTGGGCGGGTCTGATCATGGCCAAATTGGCGCCGGAATCAGAATGGGAAGTAAAAGACACAATGTGTCAGGCCGATCAACTGAATCCCGGGCGGGCGAGACATACTGTAGCTCATTGCCGGTAGATTAAGACAGGGGCAGCGCCAAGCAATGTTGACAGCGGACAGACTACACATCCATTCGCACCACCATCCCTCATCAGGGGCATCGACTAGATGTCACCGAAAGAAATAGCCGCGAGCTGAATATACTGGGCATGAGTCCACAACCTTCAACTTATCCATCAACCACATCTGGGAAGGGATGAAAAATGAGAGATTAAAAAATAGAGAGGTGTGCGTGGAGAGAAAAGTGAGAAAAGGGTTTTGAGAGAAAACCCGAGCCTGAGGGCCAAGTGATGTGAGAAATATATGTGAGATAGGGTGGGAAACATTACCTGCAGCAGTAGTGGACTCCCCACGAATCTAGTCGTCTCTCGGCGATTGAAAGCATCCGAACCCATCAATGTCTCAGCTAGTGTCATGGCAATGCAGCTCTTGCCCTCTTTTAAGCCTTGGGCAACCTCGATCAGACGGACTCTAGACCCACCGGAGCCTTGGGCAAGCAAGAAATGAGACAACATGCACAAGCAAAGCGCATGTGTAGACAACCCATTTTTGACCGCCCACAAGACTCGGGCACTACTGATGGTTTGCTCGGTGTTGAGAGATGTGCAGGGCACAGGTTCGATTTCTTCGGCAAGGAGAGAGGCAAATCTCAACTTCACACCCCGTTTTGGAGCATAATTATTTTGGATGGTCTTTAGACTTTAAAAACCTCTCTTTCAAAACATTTTTTTGAAATAAAATTTCCACGATGTTCCGACGCTCGCATTTTGGTAAATCTTGCGCTTTTCGGTAAACCGGGCAAGGACAAAGTGGAAGTGAATGAAAGAGAGATGAAATCTTTTAAAAATCTTTCAAAACACCTTGCTTAGGGGTTTGAAGTTGAAGAAAAGAGGAGAGGAGGGGAGAAAATAGGTTGGAGAAGAAGTTCGCCATGAATCCGGGTAGAAGAGGGTCGAGCAGCCCTCGCTGAATCGGGCTTATTCACCGGCACACTTGGAGTTAAGCTATGAGGCCATAACCATTGGAAAGAAGACTTCCGGGGGTTCATTCTGCACTCAAGAATCTCCTAGAGCCAAGTCAGGGTGGAGGAGATATGATTGATTGAAGCTGGGCATCATCCCGGTTGGATCGAGTCTGCGCGGCTTCACGGAAAAGGGCATAACTTTCTGCACAGGAGGAATTTTGATGCAATGTTTGAGCCATTGGAAAGCTAACTTCCGGGGCTTCAATTTGCATACCCACCGGCCATTTTTTGACCTAGGAATCACCTATCGGTACTCTATTTAGCCGACCGGCAGAAAATAGTGCCGACCGGCACTTTATTTTGGCCGATGATCAAATTTTCTGGCCGACCTGACCCCTTTGCACCCTCCAAGCCTGGTGCATACCAGCTGTGCCAGCTGGGATGCACAGAACCAGATCCACGTGCATACATGTGCATATTTTGCACCCTTTAACCACCTTTTGGCCCCTTTTGTGCACCCTTTGCTCAAGGCTTCTTGAGGAAGCCTTGACCCCTTGTCTTGGCTTCCTCAAGAAGCCTACCAACTGTCCAAGCTTCTCCAACAAGCCTTGGCCCTCTTGCTCCCCTTGAACCTTTCTCTTTAGCTTGTCTTATAAGCTTAGAACCATTTCTATTGCCTATATAAGGAGCTCTTCTCCTTCTTTGATGGGGTTGGAGTTTTTGGAGCAAAAAACCAGAGAGTAGACATATATATCTAACATATATATCTACAACCCTCTATATCTATCCTATCCAAGCTTCCAAACACCTTGGTTCTTGCATCATTTGCTCTACAACACCTAGCACAACACCTTCATCATCCATTCCAGCACATTGGAGGTCATTTACAGAGGTTAGGAGCTCAGAAACTTGGATCAAGGGGTGCTGGTTTGCTGCTCTTCAAGGGTAAGCATCCATTTCCCTTAAACTTGCATTTTTTAGCTTCATTGTTTAGCCCTATTTACAAGTATTTTTGGGCTTCGATGTAAACTGTAAAGAGGCTTGTTTTGAGCCCTTCTTCAACATTGAAGAAGGGCTCAACCTTGTTTGGGACCCCCATGTATGACTTGATTCATTACCCCTCTTTGGTCCCCTTTTTTGCATGTCTTTTTAGCCTACCATGCTTCTATTTTTGGGTCTTCGACAGGCCTGAAAAGGGTCTTAGTTTGACCCCCTCTACATGTCTCATGAAGGGTATTTGGCTTTTTGGTGCATCCTTTTGGTACTTCATGTTATACCCCTTTGTGGGCCTTAATCTTGCATTGCATTTTGAGCATGTGTGTATACTGTTTTGGGACTTGTCATCTACTGTAAATGTTCATATTTTTGGTTCCTCTTCAGTGTTGTAGAAGGACATTTTTCTGTTTGAGCATTGCATCTATCACTTGCCTCATTGCCTCCCTTGAGGAGCCATTTTTGCATGCCATGTTAGTCCCACTTGTGCTTACTGTCTTTCCATGCTTTGTACTATGAACATGCTTATTTTGGGGCTGTCTAGCTGCTGTCTTCATACTTCATATTCATATCTTGCATATTTGATATAGCCATAAGCCATTTCATGTACCTAGTTTTGCATTTCGGGAGCGATTCCATGCATTTGGTTCCATTTCGCCATGTTTCGGGCTGTTTTGCCCCTCATTTTGCTGCTGAAATTTGCATGTTTTGTATGCCATATTCCATGTTATGCCATGTCTCATTAGAGTGCCATTTCGTGCCGTAGGCGCGTTCCTCGGTTTGCGTGCCCGTGTGCACGCATTTTGAGGCGTCTCATTTTCATCTCATGGCCGCTGATTTTGGCATGCTTGCGAGTTATCCATGTTAGTTTAAGTCCATCGTTGCATGTTGTTGCATGCCATGTTTGTTTACATGTTTAGGTTGCGAGCCTAGCATACATCGCTCATTTGCATGTTCATGTTGCATACTTAGCCGCCATGCCTAGGTTGCATTTTATTGAGTATGCATCCCTTGCCTCTTGACCAATCATGATAGGGGTTGGGGCCCTTTAATTTGTTTTGTGCTTGCATTCCATTTGATATCAAAGTTGCTAACTTGGCTTTCGGGCCATCATGCATGGAAATGCGCGATTGGTGGCCCGAGGGTCGAGGGCCATGCTCCCTTGAGTCCATTGCATGATAGGGAGTGTGTCCGCGCATACATTTGTCCTAAAATCCCATACCTTGCACTGCTGGTCTGCTGTTGCTGTCAAAAACTGTCTCCTGCAGGAATTTATTACCGGCCGGCAATATTTTGTGCCGACCGGCACACTTTTTGTGCCGACAACTTCAGAAGCAGCCGATGGACACATACTATAGCCGGTGGATATTTGCTTCAGCCGGTGATGTTCTGAGGTACTCAGGGGATCTGTCACAGGGCTTTGGCAATTTTCCAGAGAAGTAAGACAGTAAAACAGAGGCAACAGTGGCACGGTGCGGATTTTCGGGCAAGGCGGGCTGAAGCATGCATCATTCGCGCCTCCCGAGGCGGAGGCTGTGGCCATCTCTTCTTTGCATTTAATTTAATTAGATTAGAGGTCTTGTAATAATTTATTCGTTTATTTTTCTTGTACTGTATTATTATTTTGGTCCCTCCGAGTGAGGGCGAATCTGTAATAAATGTGTGTGAGTGGGTGCATGTCTTCCAACCCCCACTTCTTTCTCCTTTTTATTTACCTGCTTATGATGGTAGATTAGGGAATATTTAAATTAGCATACCTTATGCTATGCATGCGTGCATTCATGCATTTGCTTACATACATCGGGCTCGGTACATCATACAAACTGCATCGTACTTTCAATTCCAAATTGAATACGTGATAGTTGTTGCATTTCATGTGCCATGTTTAGGATAGCCGAGCCTGTCTAGATTACATTCCGTATGCGATGCATTAGTCACTTAACATAAACTAGGTCATGCATGTTTTGCTAACTGGTTTCTTGTTTTGGCATGGAGTACGATGTAAGTTTTATGCTTTAGCATGTCGCATGCGTGTGAATGTTAACATGACAGTATGCCTGCCATGCGGCTAAGTGCTTATGTGATAAACTGCTTGAATGCCTGTGGGTGGAGGTTGGATTACTTGAGTTGGGAATACTCATTGAAATCCGTGTTTTAGCCTACTCGCGAGTAGCAATTTCAAACTGTTTTCCAAACAAGACGGATATGCAATGCTTATTTCCAAATTAGGCGATCTAGTCTATACTTGTTTGCTGTGCGCATAACATAGTAATTCTAGGCTAATAATTGGAATAAGAACACATAACGTTTTCAAAATTGGATATCACGGTTAGTAGAGGCCGGTCTTCGGATCGGGCGAAAGGGGGTGCTCATAGCTGACCTTCCCCGATCGTACCCAAGCTCCCGAGCCAAGACATTTGGTGATGACGGACACGTGGCCTTCGGCACCGAGTCAGGGTTTCCTAAATTCCCCCATTAAAAAATATTTAGGTGGCGACTCTGTAATCTGGCAAAGCAGTCCATGTTTGGCACTACTTTTCAAAAAATCTGTTTTTCTTCAAAACGATTTGCCAGAGTTGGACTCTTTGGTTCAGATTTAGAACCGTAACACAAAAGGAGAGTCCGAGCTGTAGCCGAGGTCCCCCGCGGGCGCTGTTACAGCATGTCACCGAAAACCCTGCCAATGATGATCGTCGTGGTCACCGGCATCAAAAAACCGATGAATCAGGCTCGGAATGTCCAATTCTCCATCGCGAATCAAAGATCGAGCGTCATGCAAAGTGAGCCCGCATATCCATCCTAAGGCTTGGATGTGGCCGAAGCGGAATTGGGGCAAGATCTCTTCCTCACGCTTGGACTCCATCAAAGCTTGGAAGTTTTCGAAAGTGGGACACATTTCTTGTACGCCGAAGCTAAAAACATGAGTTACCGGATTCCAACACCTCGCCATGGCATGGAGGAACGGAAAACGCAGCGGAGTGCGGCTCAACGTGAATAGTGCATTTATTCCAAAGCCCCGGAAATTCAGCTTTTCTGAGCCATCCAATGTAGCAATCCAATTTGTGAGATTTTGGACAAGAAATGCCTCCATTTGGTGCAAAAACTGAGTTGAAATGAAGAAACCACGAAGATGGAACCTTTATAGAAGATAAGGTGTTGAGTGAAGACAGGTGGCAGCATTTTGGAGGTTCTTGACATTAGTGGCCGACCGGCCATGTTAGTAGCCGATCGGCTAGTGTTAGTAGCCGAGGGTCATTTCTTGCGGCCAATGGCCTTCTACTCTGGCCGATGGCCTCTCATTTTGTTCTCTAAGCTGTCCATGTGTTGGAGGTGTTGAGAACTTGTGACTTGTTCCACTTCGAATGCTTTTTGTGACGATTTTGCAAAGTCGTGCCTGTGATACTTCAATTTGCTTATCGAGTTGTTGCATTTGTTTATCGAGTTGTATTTTACGTTGATTGTTAAGTCCTTGTCTTGCTTATCGAGTTGTATTCACATTTGGTTAGCATGTCAAGTCCTAGTTTTGCTTATCGAGTTATTTTGTTCTTTCAGTTGTCAGTTGGTTCACTACCTGATTAAGACATTGCAATTCGAGTGTGTAGTTTTCAAGCAAAATTCAAACTCATTTACATGTTGTGTGATGCGATGCGGTATGACGCTTAGAATGTAAAATGTAACACTTTTTCAATCAAAAAGTTGTTTTCATTCCATCATGTTTTCTTTTTTGCAAAAGTACAAAGTTTTAGAGAACATAAAACTGCTTGAGGCTGTACAATGTGCAAAAACTACAGGCAAAAAAAGAGAAATAAAGCAAAAACAAAACATCTGAATCAGCGCCAGTCGCCTCAAGAGCGGGAAGCCCTCCTCGTCCTCTTCCTCGACGAAGGTCCAGAACTACCGCCGTCAGCTCCGCTACCTGAGTCTAAACCCAAACCATCTCCAGCCGCATCTCCATCCTGAGATGACTCTGACTGTGGACTCATTGCCTCCTCGTCAGACTCATCATCATCTGGGGCAGGCTCACGCGAATTATTCTTGGTGTGAGCACGCCCAGCTCTGCTCCGGCTGTGCGCTGGAGTCCCTCGTCTCGCTCTCCCTGCTGCTCGGGGAGGCACTGAAGGTCCCACTGTGGCCGGTATCTGGAATGGGGCCTGAAAAGAACAATTTGGCAAATGCATCAGTTATGCTATGCGAAGCTGGGTATGGTATCAAATGCACTGAATGATTACAGTGCATGAATGCTGTGAGCAGTATATGAACGCCATGAGCAGTGAATGATTGCAGTGTATGAGGGCCATGGCCAGTATATGAGATGCAATATATCGGTGCCGTGAGTGGTATATAAGTACGGTGTGTCAAATGCAGTATTGATAATGTGATGCATGAGATCAGTATGGAGTAGATTATCGAAGGTTTTGGGACGGAGGTTCGAAGAACTTACTGGGATACCATAAATACTGAGTAGGTCCATGCTCCTCTGTAGCATCCCCATCACTGAAGCCGACAGCTCCAGAGCCTGCCCAGTGTACTCTATGGAAGCCTGCAAAAGTGTTGAGGTAATCAGTAATCTGCAGAATATCAACTGAAATGAAATGAATGTACAGAATGTAAAGTATAGCATATACCGGGGTCGAGCCTCGAACTCCGACGAGCTCATGATCAGCTGGGGGAGGAGCGATGAGAATCTGATAAATCTCTCCAGCCCGTCCTCGGCATGTCATAGTGGTGGGCAAGTCTGGACACTCCACCCTCTGTCCCCTCCGGGAACCCCTCCTACCGCGGGCTTGGGTCGCCCTGGATCCTTCCACTTCTCTTGCTGTGGCTACAGGTCTCTCTCTCTCACCTCGGCGAGCACTAGCCAGAGGCTGCATGAGATATGTCTGGATGAAGATAGTGTAGTCGCCGTCAGCTCTGAAGAAGTCAGGATCCCAACCTATTGTGAAATCGGTCATCTCCTGCGGGGTGTACCTGTAGACGTCCCCGAACGTCCCGGGAAAAATCCCGTTTTGTTCATTCGGGCTCACTACAGTTCAGACTCAAATGTCACGGCTCTGAATCTAATCTCACAAAGTGCAATGCGAGACCAATAAATCACCAAAGAGTCCAAATCCGGCAAATCGTTTTGGAAAACTGATTTTTTAGAAAGAAGTGCCAAACATGGACTGCTTTGCCAGATACAGAGTCGCCACCTAAATATTTTATTTTGGGAGAATTTAGGAAACCCTGACTCGTGCCTAAGGCCACGTGTCCGTCATCACCAAAGTTGCCTCGGCTCGGGAACTTGGGTACGATTGGGGAAGGTCAGCTATGAGCACCCCCGCTCGCCCGATCAAAGATCGGCCACTACTAAACATGATACTTTGTTTTGAAAACATATACGCTCTTATTCCGGTTATTAGCCTAAAATTACTATGTGATGCGCACAACACACAAATATAAGCTGGATCGCCTAAGTTGGAACAAAACATTTCATGTTCGTTTATTTGAAAATGGTTTGATGGTGCTACCCACAAGTAGGCTAAGACGTGGATTTGCCACCCTCAAGTGGGCTTAGAAAAACATGATTTTGCCACTCTCAAGTGGGCTTAAAACTCGTATTTGATGAATTATTCCAATTTAAATAATCCAACCTTCACCCACAGGCATTCAGGCAGGTATAACAGTTAAGCACATAGCATCATGGTAAGCATGCTATCATGGCAGTCACTCACACGCATGCAAGGATGCTAAAGCATAAACACTTACCGAGTACTCCAAGCCAAAGAAAGAAGCTAATTAGAAATCATGCATGAATCCTAACTATGCTGAGATGCCTAATGCAACACATGCAAAATGCAACTAGAAATAGGCTCGGCTATTCTAAAATGGCATATGAAATACAACAATTGATACATGTATTCAACTTGGAATTGAAATACGATGCAGTTAGTATGATGCGCCGAGCCCGGTGCATGCAAGACAGATGAATGGATGCAAACATGCAAGCATAAGTATGCTAATTGAAACATGCCCTAAACTAACCATCATAAGCTAGTAAATAAAAGGGAGAAAGACGTGGGGTTGGAAGACATACATCACACACACGCACATTTATTACAACATTGCCCTCTCTCGGAGGGTCTGAATGAATAGTACAGAATAAACTAGCTAATCTAAGCTAATTATTACACAATTCTAACTAATCAACAAATTAACTAAGTAAGCAAATAAATTAGCATGCAAATGGACTGCCTCGGCTCTGTTGGATAACAATGGATGCATGCATGCTCGAGTTGCCTTGTCGGGAAATCCATCGCGATGCCCCAATTTGCCTCTGTTTGCAACTAGTCCCAGAACACTGTATAAAGCTTCAGAAGGCTGCTGACCTGTTTTTGCTGCCGGTTTCCGGTTTGCTGCAACAGAGAGCGAGAAAGGGGCATGGCAAAGTATTTTCAACACATGTGTGCATGACCACTCTCCCCGTCATTGCGTAGGCTCTAGGGATTGTGATCCTCGATCCTCATGCCACCAATCATGCATCTCGATGCATGATGGCCGAGGAGTCGGATTGCACGACTCGATGTAAAATGAATGCACATATAAACACCTAAAGCCAACAACTCTATCATGGGTAATCAAGAGTGTCGGCGACCGAAAATTGAGGCACGTTTCGTCACTTGGAGTATGAAACGTCCCTCGTTTCCCGTGTTTGGACTAAACCCTACTCCAAACACAATGCAATACACATGACATGCATGAATGCAACTCTAACATGCAACCTAAACATAATGCCACTAAATGATGCAAACATGCAAATGATGATATGCAAACACGCTACTAGCATACACAATGCTATGGAATAATCAATGGCATACTCAAATGCACACGAAAACTATATGGCATACGCAATGCACACATGGAGACTAACAATGAAATGATCAAGGCATACACAATGCAATGATAAATCATGCAACAACATGGACTAAATGGCATATACAATGCAAGATGGACTTAAACCAAGACAGGTGAACCTCAGCCACACCCAAATCAGTGGCCAACATGATAAAATTGAAGGCAACAACACTTATGCAAACATGCACAATGCGAGGGACCAATCCTAAGGCACAAAGTGCAACTCTACTAAGGCATGGCAAGGGATGAAACATGGCATACAAAAACACATTTTCCAGCTCCGAAATGACATATGAAAGGGTCCCGAATCATGCAATCACCTCACACAATGCATGCTAGGTGGCCCAAATACCGAAACTAGTGAAGTGGATTACACTAGAGGTATGCAAAGCTGACTAAACCACCCCCAAACAGTCCCTATGCAGACCAAAATAGTAGCAAATATGGACTAAAATGGTGGCTCAAAAGGCATGGAAATGGAGCTCATGCAATGGTCCAAAAATGAGGCAAACAAGCACAACTCTCAAATGCACTTAAGGAGTGGAAAACATGGGAACATGGCAGAAGTATGAGGTCTGAAATAACATGCACAATTATGCCAAGACATGCAAACACCTCTATTCAAGCATGCAAGAGGCTACAAAACTTAAGGCTAGGCATGGATATTGAACTACAACCATGCATATCATGCATCATTCGACCATGAGGCACAAAAACAGAGCTAAGGCAGTCCAAAACATGCACAAAATCAGGTTAAGGCATGGCCAAAAAGTGCTAGAATCAAGGGCCAAAACAACATGCAATACAAGCTAGTGAAGAGGGTTTACACTACAAGTATATTAAGAATCAGAGGTATGACATGGAAAATAAAGCCCAAAAAGTCACTGAAACATGGTCTATGCATGCAAGAATAAGATGTTCCTTTGATAGGCCATGAAGAGGGTTGTTCTACACATGCAAGATGGACACCCAATATGACAAAACCACCTCTGGAAAGAGGTTATGCAGGCCCTAAAATTCACTGAAAAGGGCCTGAAATGAGGCTAGGAAGCATGCAAGTACAGGCTCCTTTGATATGCTAAATATGCTGGGGAATAGTGGTCACCCCTCTCTCATTTTGGCACTCAAAACAGCATGCTAGCCGCTGAAAATCCATTGGATTTCAGTGGCTAGAAGGCCAAACCAAGACCAATACAAAAGCCTTGATGCATGGCTCAAAACAAGGTGAAAACAAGCATGCAAGGGGGTAGATGACCCCTAACAGAGAAATGACCTTAAACAAACATGTAAAGGACCTCAAAATAAAAAAAAAAATTCAGTTTATGACAAAGCCCAAAAATGCTTTCAAGTAAGGCTAAAAGATGGATCAAAATAATGCTAAAAAGGGGGAAATGGTGTGTTACCCTTGAAGCTCAGCAACACAGCAACTTTGAGACCAAAAACCCAGACCTTCAACCTCTGAAAGTGACCTCCAAGGACCTCAAAGCAATGTTGGAGGTGTTAGACTAAGAGATGGCGTGCAAAGGGGCCAAGAACAATACACTTTAAGGCTCAAAGTGTAGAGATATAGAGAGATGTATGTGCTTGTGCCTTAGCAAAATTTCTGAACCTTTTCCAATAGAAGAGAGGATCTCTCTTATAGAGATACAAGCCTTTAGCTTCTCAAAGAAGCTTCAAACCAAGATTATGGAGGATCCAGTCTGTGCCTCCCAGCTGGCACAGCTGGAACCAACTCACAGAGACAAAGCTGCAGAGAGCTGGCTGACAAGTTCAGGTGGTCGGCCGACCACTTGCCCTGGTCGGCCGACCAGTTCAAAAGGTCCAAGTCACCAAAAAGTGGTCTGCAGCCCTGATTGGTGGTCTCTCAACTGAGTGCAAGGCAGTGGTACTATGGGAGACCAGTAAATATGGCCCAAAGATGAGGGAGACCAGTTATCTGATAAGAAAATCGGCTGGCGGGGGAAAAGTGGTCTCCAAGGAGAAAAGGTGGTCTCCCACACTTGTACCACCTTCCAAACAATGAAAATGGGGTCCATGCCAAAAATGAACCGAGACGGATGCAAAACGAGGGTTCGGGGGCCAAAACGCGCAGCCAGGTGCCCCGAAAACTGACTGTTAAGCATCGAAAGTGGCGTGTGACCACAAAGGTGGTCTCCTGGGCCATAGTGTCCCTTTAGGGAGAGGAAACAAGGTGTGCGCCAAAAACTGAAGCAAACGGAGAAAGTTAAGCGGTCTCGAACCGAGGCGCACGACCGACGGCTCCGAAAACCAGGAACTGATCTCCAAACGGGAACAGTGGTCTATGACCACGAAAAGTAGCCTATGGCCACTAAGAGATGGTCTACGAGACCTCTCCCTCCCTTCGGGAAGAGAAAACAGAACCTGGTTCGCAAACTGAGGAAAAGCACAAAAGGTTCGAAGTCCGGAGGCAAGGCTCTCAGCCGAGACTCCGTAATCTCAGAACGAGCACAACACGCGCAATCACCGAGCGCTCAATCGATGACATCTGAGTCTAAAGGTCGGTCAAAAATGGGGTGTCTACAGTACCACTCTGTATGCCTCATGTGCGAAGGAGGCGGCATCGGAACCACCGACTCGGGTAAACCAAGGCTCTGTCGCAGGAAGCGCTCACCCAAGTACCACGCTCGACAGACCGGACCCTCAAGCAAAACCCAGAATCAGGAAGTCTCCCGAGCGCCCATGAACCGGTCTCTAACTGCGTGAGGCAGCATTGCCCAGGGCTGCCAGGTGATCTGCAAATGATGGATATACAGGTTGTTATCTGCTATTGAAAGTGCAATATAAAGCAAAGCTCAGATGAACTGTAAGTTTGAAATACCTCCGCTGCGACAACAGTGTCAAAATATCGGCAGAAGAATGAGAAAGACTCTTGCGGCCTCCGCTCGCATCTCGCATCGTACCTATGTGAATATAGAACCATGGGGGGTGTCTCTACCTTCGCCTCTGGCGCGAGCCTCGGGAAGTAGGCATATACCCACAACTGCAGAATGTGACAGGGTAATAATGAGTATGTTTATTAGTAAAGCAGTATACAGATAAAGCAGAAATCAGAGAATGATGTGCAGTGTGTGCAGTGTATAACTAGTGTAAAGCAGATTGCGTGTTATGTAGTGTGTGTGGTGTACAGATAATGTAAAGTAGGACTGTAAAGAAGAAGGGAAGATGTACCTCCAGGCTCTCCAGTAGCCTTCTAATAGGTGTCCGCTTTGGCGAGATGAGGAACTTATGTATCCGTACAGTGTGGCCAAGCCTGCGCCGCCCCAGTCATAGCGTCGGATGCGAGACACGTCTACCAGTGCACTCAAGAGGTAGAGGCCAACGGTGTTCGCCCGGTCGACGAATAGAATACTGCCAAGCAAGAACATGAGGAACCCCCGGGTGTAGTGCTCGACCTCCTCACGGGTCGTCGGTGAACCACGAGTATCGCACCATCCCTGGTCGGGAAAGAGGTGGGCGAATCCCTAGCAAAAAGATCTGAGCAGCATCCCACTCGCCCATATCAGTGTCGAAAGGGATCGGATCACCCCCTACTCCAATGCCGGTGAGCATGGAGAAGTCGAAGGGAGTCATCGTCATCTCCCTTGCTGTAGAAAGGTGGAAAGAATCGGTGGTGTCCCACCACCTCTCTACTAAGGCGCCTAGAATAGGCCGACTCGCAGTGAGGCGCAAGAGTCCCATGCAGAATATACCAAAACCGGCCTCATCGACGATATGGCAAACCTCATCGGGTAGCTCCATGTACCAGTCTCGTGCAATGGTGTTCCCATAACCCCGGAAGGCATGAAAATCTCCCTGTGTTCAAGACAAACAGATGCGAAGCAGTGTCAGGAATATAGTGTATGCATGTGTTCGGAATTGCTAGAAATGCAGTGTGTTCATATGTTCGGGATGACAGGAGTATCATGTATGAATGTGTTCAGAATAAACTAGGCATATGATGTACACGTGTGTTTGGATTAATCAAATGAAGGGTACTATTGGCTATCCACGACATATGACCTACATTGCAGAAAGTAAAGAGGAAGAGTATACCTCAGCGGCGCCATAGGATAAGTGTGACTCTAGCTCACGTAGCAGGAGGTCCTCCGGAGCACCTCGCACAAAGCTCCTAAACTGGCGAATACTGTCGGGAGGTAACACGTGTACGTCAGGATCGTACGTCGTCGGGTCAAAAGGCTGAACACTAAGTGGCAAGGGCTCGAACTCGGGATCCATCTCCATCTCTGGAGGAGCTCCATCATGTAGAACATCATCCGCCATCTCGAGAAGAATGAGAAAAATGGTCGAAGGTATGGAAAATGGGCGAGAATGCCAAGAGTCAACAAAAAGTCAACTCCAAGGGGGGAAAAATGGAAGAAAATATCCAAGTGCGGGAAAGGGCACGAAGATCAAGGGTAACTCGGGGGAAACAAACCCCAAGTGATGGAAATCAAGAATGAGGCTCCAAAAACACTTTTCAATCGGTTCAAAGTGTTTGAAATCTCAAGGGTTTCGCGAATCGAATGATTGTGGGACGCTTGAAAGTGTGTATAAAGCACGAATCGAAGGAGGAAATTGACCTAGAGCACAAGGAGAAGGAGTTTCGGGCTTGAGAAAGTGAAAGAATAGGGTTTGGAACCCTATACTTAAAGACCCGAGGCAAATGGACCAAACTACCCTGAATCTGCCATGTTTGGCCGATCGGCAAAATTGTTGGCCGGCCGGCCAAATTGTTGGCCAATTAGCTTATTTTGTGGCCGATGGGTGGCCGATGGCTTCCTCTTATAGCCGATGGACCTCCAATGCCCTTGTTTGGGGTTATTATGTTGATTTGCACCCTCATCTCTGAAGAAAATGCAGGAAAGTATACCTTTTGAAGCTTAAGCAGACTCCGTGGTGACCTCGAACCGTGTTTTCCGTGTGCGGCACTCGATATGCACAAAATGTATCCTTTTTCGTATCCTTTTGCATATTGCTAGATTCAAAAATTATCTTTGAATGCGTGGCTTTACAGTGTTCTTATCACATTCACGAAGTTCTCATTTTTTATATGCCTTTTTTACTTTTGCATCGGGCATGCATCATCGCGTTTGCATAACATATATGCATTGTGTCAAATAGGTATTCGTGTTTACACTGCATAGAGTATGTACATTGCATGGAGCACGTTTTAATCTTGCTTACATTAGAATGTGCACTTCTCACCCTTGCATGATGTGACAACCCTCAACTCTGATTAGCATTAATTGTGATTAAGCATGATAAGTAATGGATTAAGACGAAATCCCAAATTGATTACATGAGTGCGTTGGCTCAAATGCATTTCTATCTGTTTGTCATTGAATGATCTGTTCATGTTTTGATTTCAAACTGCGAATTGAAAGCCTTATCGGCGACCGATTCTGAAATTGACTAGTGTTTTATGCTAATTAGGATTTATAGAATTTTATGGTAGGTTTAATTAAAATTCAATTTGGAATGATTAAATTAGGATAATTAAAGCTAAATTAATTGAGTTTAGGTTATCTACATAATTGCCCTTGAGTGGGCTCCCTCAAAACCTATTGTTTAATTCCCATTACTCACACATTTGACACACCATTCTTCATCCATCTTCTTGAGCAAACCGTGAGTGATATGGTGAGTGGAAGAAAATTGAATTCATCTAGAAATCTTGCTTGAGCTTAGAAGAATTGAAGGAGATTTGCAAAATTGGGCTACCACACTTGGAATTCAAGACCTAAGGTAGGAAATTCATTCTTGTAATTATGAATTTAAGTTGTTACATGCATGGTTCATGGAAAAATTGGAGAGTAGAGCCATGAATTAGCTTAAAGAGTTGAATTGAGAATTAATTCAAGCATGCATGTACATATCCTTGAATTTTGAGGTTGTTTTCATGAGAATTTCCTCATGCATGTTCATATTTTAGTTGTGGTGCAAGAATTCACCATGTTTTAGAGTTCAATCTTGCATTTGATCATGTTTTAGAGCATTAGAGTTCATAGGAACTCATACATGTTATGTTCTTGCATTGTTCTTCAAGTTTCTTTGAAATTGGTGTTCAATTGGCTTACCTTTGGGCTTTGATTTTGTAAAATGATCTTCAAAACATGTTGTATTATGAGTTCCTAAGTGTTTTCCAAAAAATTGGCCTAAAAGGATGAGTTTGGCATGTTGATTCTTGGTTTGAGCTTTGGAAGCAAATCTGGAAAACCCAGATTTTGGCTTCCACGCTCGAGCGAAGGATTCCACGCTCGAGCGACCACCTTTGTGTTCAGAGTTCCGCTCAAGTGACAGAATGGTGGCTCGAGTGTAGATTGCAAGCTCTCAGGTTTTTGTGGTCGCAGACGCACGCTCAAGCGACGAAACCTACGCTCGAGCGAAGAACTGTGTCTCACGCTCGAGCGAGCATCGAGCGGAGAATTTCAACAACCAATACTTTTCATGTTTTTACAGACCGCTCGAGCGAGGGAGTCTATGCTTGAGCGACCCCTCTGTTTTGGTAAGCTCGCTCGAGCGTAGGAAGCCACGCTCGAGCGAGACCCCTGTTTTCAGCAAATTTTGAAAAGTGTTTTAAAGTACATTTTTGCATCCTCATTCCATCCTAGGCATTCCTAGGCCATGTTTAAGGCATCTTAATGAGGATAATGTCATAGAACCACACCAAGTCAAGTTAAGGGGCTAGGTTATTGATCCCAAGTGTGTAACTTAGTGTGTGTTCATTCTGCAACTGTGGAGGGTTAGCACCCGAGGACACTGATTAGCCTGCCTATAGCCCAGTACTCTGTGAGTAACAATGTTGTAAAGATATGTTCAATTATAATTATTCTTTGAACGATTGACTGTACTGCTTTCTGAAATGACATGGTTTACTGAATGAATGTTTGTCCTATTGTAAATTGTACTCGTGGCATCCATAGCAACCTACTGTTACTGTTACTGTTACTGTTACTGCTACTGTACTGTTACTGTTACTGTTACTGCTACTGTTACAAAGATCTCTGTCAGTTCCAATGCTTGGAACTACTACTGTTTACTGTTCTGATGGCCATCAACTGACTGTTCGGTCTATTAAGACCTACTATACTGTTTTGCTATTGGATGTACCACATATGATTGCTATGATTTCTAATTGACTGATATGTCATGAAATACGAGCAACTGATTGAATAACTGATCTACTGATGCAAATGACTGTTTTAATCATTGGAAGGACATTCATTCTTAACCTCTTTACACAGTTGTTATTCACTGGGCCCTAGCTCACTATTTATATATGTATGTAGGTAGCCAGGCACTGGACCGAAGCTAGGAGCGTCAAGCTGAGCTTATGTTTTGTCAAGCCAACCATTGGGCCTCACTTCGGGGTTCCAAGTTGGTTCAAGCCAAGGCTGTTTTTGGGGTGTTTCAGATTCACCCTCTTTTTCTCCGTTATGTATTGACTGAATAAGACTTTTGACTGTACAGTTATGGTGAAGGGATTAGGTTCCTCACCTGGATGTTATGTATATCTAATGTATATATGCTTTTGATTATGAATGTTCTTTTCTCACTCAGATTTTCACAGCTCATTAGACATCTTTTATTTACTGTTTGGCTTCCGCCAGCCCCTTACTCTGTATTATTGCCATTACTGTTAAGCAGGCCTTCGGTAATCACGGATTACTGGCCGGTTACGATGCTAAACTCTTAGGGACGGGTTTGGGTCATGACAGAGACTGTGACAACCCTCACCTCTGATTAGCGTTAATTGTGATTAATCACGATAAGTAATGGATTAAGACTAAATCCTAAATTGATTACATGAGTGTGTTGGCTCAAATGCATTTCTATCTGTTTGTCATTGAATGATCTGTTCATGTTTTGATTTTGAACTGCGAATTGAAAGCCTTATCGGCGACCGATTCTGAAATTGACTAGTGTTTTATGCTAATTAGGATTTATAGAATTTTATGGTAGGTTTAATTAAAATTCAATTTGGAATGATTAAATTAGGATAATTAAAGCTAAATTAATTGAGTTTAGGTTATCTACATAATTGCCTTGAGTGGCTCCCTCAAAACCTATTGTTTAATTCCCATTACTCACACATTTGGCACACCATTCTTCATCCATCTTCTTGAGCAAACCGTGAGTGAGAGGGTGAGTGGAAGAAAATCGAATTCATCTAGAAATCTTGCTTGAGCTTAGAAGAATTGAAGGAGATTTGAAAAATTGGGCTACCACACTTGGCATTCAAGACCTAAAGTAGGAAATTCATTCTTGTAATTATGAATTTGAGTTGTTACATGCATCGTTCATGGAAAATTTGGAGAGTAGAGTCATGAATTAGCTTAAAGAGTTGAATTGAGAATTAATTCATGCATGCATGTACATGTCCTTGAATTTTGAGGTTGTTTTCATGAGAATTTCCTCATGCATGTTCATATTTTAGTTGTGGTGCAAGAATTCACCATGTTTTAGAGTTCAATTTTGCATTTGATCATGTTTTGGAGCATTAGAGTTCATAGGAACTCATGCATGCTATGTTCTTGCATTGTTCTTCAAGTTTCTTTGAAATTGGTGTTCAATTGGCTTACCTTTGGGCTTTGATTTTGTAAAATGATCTTCAAAACATGTTGTATTATGAGTTCCTAAGTGTTTTCCAAAAAATTGGCCCAAAAGGATGAGTTTTGGCATGTTTGATTCTTGGTTTGAGCTTTGGAAGCAATTCTGGAAAACCCAGATTTTGGCTTCCACGCTCGAGCGAAGGATTCCACGCCTGAGCGACCACCTTTGTGTTCAGAGTTCTGCTCGAGCGACGGAATGCTAGCTCGAGCGTAGATTGCAAGCTCTCAAGTTTTTTTGGTCACAGACGTATGCTCGAGCGACGAAACCTACGCTCGAGCGAAGAACTGTGTCTCACGCTTGAGCGAGCATCGAGTAAAGAATTTCAGCAACCAATACTTTTCATGTTTTTATAGACCGCTCGAGCGAGGGAGTCTACGCTCGAGCGACCCCTCTATTTTGGTAAGCTCGCTCGAGCGTAGGAAGCCACGCTCGAGCGAGACCCATATTTTCAGCAATTTTTGAAAAGTGTTTTAAAGTAAATTTTTGCATCCTCATTCCATCCTAGGCGTTCCTAGGCCATGTTTAAGGCATCTTAATGAGATAATGTCATAGAACCACACCAAGTCAAGTTAAGGGGCTAGGTTATTGATCCCAAGTGTGTAACTTAATGTGTGTTCATTCTGCAACTGTGTAGGGTTCGCACCCAAGGACCGATTAGCCTGCCTATAGCCCAGTATCCTGTGAGTAACAATGTTGTAAAGATATGTTCAATTATAATTATTCTCTGAACGATTGACTGTACTTCTTTCTGAAATGACATGGTTTACTGAACAAATGTTTGTCCTATTATGAACTGTACTCGTGGCGTCCATAGCAACCTACTGTTACTGTTACTGTTACTGTTACTGCTATTGTTACAGAGATCTCTGTCAGTTCCAATGCTTGGAACTACTACTGTTTACTATTCTGATGGCCATCAACTGACTGTTCGGTCTATTAAGACCTACTGTACTGTTTTGCTATTGGATGTACCATGTATGATTGCTATGATTTCTAATTGACTAATATATCATGAAATACAAGCCACTGATTGAATAACTGATCTACTGATGCAAATGACTATTTTAATCATTGGAAGGACATTCATTCTTAACCTCTTTACACAGTTGTTATTCACTGGGCCCTAGCTCACTGTTTATATATGTATGTAGGTAGCCAGGCACCGGACTGAAGCTAGGAGCGTCAAGCTGAGCTTATGTTTTGTCAAGCCCACCATTGGGCCTCACTTCGAGGTTCCAAGTTGGTTCAAGCCAAGGCTGTTTTTGGGGTGTTTCAGATTCACCCTCTTTTTCTCCGTTATGTATTGACTGAATAAAACTTTTGACTGTACAGTTATGGTGAAGTGATTAGGTCCCTCACCTAGATGTTATGTATATCTGACGTATATATGCTTTTGGTTATAAATATTCTTTCCTCACTCAGATTTTCATAGCTCATTGGACATCTTTTATTTACTGTTTGGCTTCCGCCAGCCCCTTACTTTGTATTATTGTCATTACTATTAAGCAGACCTTCGGTAATCATGGATTACTGGCCGGTTACGATGCTAAACCCTTAGGGGCGGGTTTGGGTCGTGACACATGAAATGCGCGTCTTAATGTTGCATGGAGCATACATTTCTCGCACTTGCATTGTTATGCACATTTCAGTTGCATTGTTATGCACCTCTTCACTTGCGTTGTCACGCACGTTCCAGTTACATTGTTATGCACCGCTTCAGTTGCATTGTTATGCACCTCTTCACTTGCGTTGTTACGCACGTCCCAGTTGCATTGTCATGTGACCCTTTTCACTTGCATTGTTATGCGTGCTTCACTTGCGTTGTCACACACACTTCAGTTGCATTGTTATGCACCCTTTAGTTGCATTGTTATGCACACTTTAGTTGCATTGTTATGCATGCTTTACTTGCATTGTTATGCACCGTTCTACTCGCATTGTTATGCACCACTTTACTTGCATTGTTATGCGTCCGTCCCAGTTGCATTGTCATGCAACCCTTTTCACTTGCATTGTTATGCGCGCTTCACTTGCATTGTTTTACACACTTCAGTGGCATTGTTATGCGCCTCTTCACTTGCGTTGTCACGCACATTCCAGTTGCATTGTTATGCACACTTCACTTGCATTGTTATGCACGCTCCAGTTGCATTGTTATGCACCTCTTCACTTGCATTGTTATGCGCATTCTAGTTGCATTGTTATGCACTCTTTTCACTTGTATTGTTATACGTGTTCTAGTCGCATTGTTATGCTTGTTCCGGTTGCATTGTTATACACATCTGCCATGCATTGTTATGCACCTTTCCATTGACATCATATGTGCACGTGTTTATCTTGTATTGAAATTGTATTTTGATATAGCGTTCATCATGTGTTCCTATTACATTGTACCTGTCAAAATCTCTCTTTTGTGCAGGCACGATATTGTATGTACGGTTCATTTAAAGTTGGTGCAACCAGATAATATTGTATGTACGGTTTATTCAAGAGAAGTTCCGGTTCAATTTGACTGCTACCCTTCTCCACTCATGTTTGACATGCGTTTGGACGTACCTTTCTCCTTTCGCATTTGACATGTGTTTGGACGTACTCTTTATCCTCTCGCATTTGACGCACGTTTGGATGACTGTGCTTTCTTGCACAGTCCTTCTCCTTTTGCATTTGAAACGATAGAAGGTGTTTCGCTTGAGACTTTGGGTGTTCCCGATAGTCACTTTTGGTCTTTTCTGCGTGGGTCGTAGTTAAGATCGCATTAATTTTCTTACATCGTTTCTGCATGAGATGTAGTTTGGTTCGTGTTTACTTGCTTTTGTATGAGTTTGCCATAGCATTTCTTTGCATAACATTCACTTAAAATGTTGTATTTATTTTGCATAAGTGCTTCATTATAGTCCTCTTTGCATGATCATAAGTTATGTTCTGCATTGTGCATGTCTTTTGCATCCTGCCCTTGCCTGCGGGCGCATCTCTTCGTTATCTTGCCTATTTGTCTAAGTCTTCGGCCTTGTCAAAAATGGGTTGTCTCTGGGCTTTGACATTCACTCCCGTCATTTCATGACTTTTGAGTTCTGTCAAAGAGGAGCAACTATAGACACCCCATTTTTGAACGTCCTCAAGACTTAGACGTCATCGTTTGAACACTCGACGATCATCCACGCTCGTGTTCGTTTTGAGTTCCAGAAGATCTCGGCTGTGCGCCTTGCCTTGGAGCCTCTCAACTTGTCTAGTTTGTGCTTGGTTGTGGACCAAAAGCTTGTGGCTTTGTTTCTGAGGAAAGGGGGTGGCCTGTTGGCCAGCCCTACAACCCATCGGCCATGCCCTATGCCTATCGGCCATGCCCTCTTTCCATCGGCCCTCAGTGGTGGCCGGTCGGCATCACTGATGGCCGATCGGCACCTTTAATGGCCGGTCGGCCATACTTTTTGGCCGAGGCCCTTTTCTTTGCTTTTGCAGATATTTTGGTGCTAGCTGTGACAGCTGGCGAGCACAGGTTGCATCCTTCATACACGTGTATGGAGGGATTATCACAAGCTTCTAGCTTGTCAAACAAGCTTGAGGCTTGTGTTTCTATATAAGGGGAGGCTCCTCTCCCATTTTAGGGGTTCAAAAAATTCAGAGGCAAAACAAATATCTATATATATATTGTTTGAAAGTGTGTTTTCTCTTCACTTTTGCACTACAACACCTAGTAAAGCACCATTGCTTTGTTGCTGAGGTACTAGAGGACCTTGTTTGGACTCTCAAAGTTTGTTTTTTTTTTTGCTCAGAAGTTGCTGCTTGGCTGTGATTCTTCAAGGGTGAGTTGTTACCCCCTTTTAAGCCTTGTTTTGCTTGAGTACTTAGCCACCTTTGCATGCTTCTTTTGGCTTAACTTTCAACTGCAAAAAGCTCTGTTTTCAAGTGTTTAAAATGGTTGCTTGAGGCCTCTTTGTTGTTGCGGGTGTTCTACCCTCTTGTGTGACTTATTGGCTTGAGCTTGGTGCCATCTTTTAAAGCCTTTGAGGTCATCATTGTTTGGCCTTTTAGCCACTGAAATCCAGTGGATTTTCAGTGGTAAAAATGTGGTTTTGAGGTCCAAAATAGGAGGGGGTTGCCCCCCTCCTCTTCTCTTGTTTGCTTGTGTGTATGGCTCATCAAAGTAGCATGTCTTTCTAACATGTTTTAGCTTCATCTTAGCATGTCCTAGGCCTTATTTTAACATGATATAGCTCTGTTTTGGGTCAAATTGGTTGCCTCTTGCACGCTTTATACCCTTGTAGTGCAATCCTCCTTATAGCCTTAACATGCATCATGCTTTGGACCACCATTTTAGCATGTTTTGGCTCCACTCTAGCAAGCTTTTACTCATGTTTTACCATGCTTAAGCTCTATTTTAAGTGGTTTTGGTCATGCATACCTTGCTTTGTATAGCCATAGTGCAATCTTGCTCACTAGCTTGGTGTTTTGAGTCCACTAGCATGCATTGCTTGGGCTATTTGCATGATTTAGCATCATTTGATATATGTTTTCAAAGCATGTTTCACTGTCATACTTTCTCATGCTTCACTCTTTCAATGCTTTTGGAGGGTTATGCTTTATGCCCCAATCATGAGCCAATTGGCATGCATGCTTGCCTAAGCTATTTGGGCTACCATTTCAATGCGTTTTTGGTATTATTTTGACATGCCATAACTCTGTTTTTGGTTGGTGGAGTCATCTCATGTTTGGTTTTGGTAGGTGTAGTGTAATCCCACTCATTGGCCTTGCATGTGTCATGCTTTATGCCTCCCACTCTAACATTTGTTACTCTATCCCATGCATGTTTTGGCATTGTTTTGACCTGCCTTGGGACTGTTTTGAATCACCTTGGCCCTTTGGGGCTTGCTTGATATGGCTATGGTGCAAGTGCCTTTGCTAGCCTTGTGCTTTAGGGCCTATTGCATGCTATACTTGTGTTGTTTGAGTGATATGGCATCATTTATCACATAATTTCAGAGCATATGGACTTGTTATACTCTCCTGTTTATCACTCTTTCAATGCGTTTGAGGATTGAGTTTTGTGCCTTGCTTGTGAGCCATGAGTTGAGCATGCTTTTCTTGCTTCTTGTGTTTAAGTTTTAGCACATTTCGGCCATTGTTTGGGCATGCATGAGGTCTGTCCATGGTTGGTTTAAGTCCTTTGAGCATTATATTGCACGCCTCTTGTATGATGCTCTTTACTTACTTTGATGCTTTAGCTCCCAAACATGCCGTGCATGCATTGCTTATGTGATGAAGTCTTGCGCATGCCACATTAACATTGTTAAATAGGCATGTTGTGTATGTTGCATTGTGTTTGGATTGGACGTCAATCCAAACATGAGGAATGTTGCACGTTTCATACTTGAAGTGATGAAACGCGCCTTATTTCTCGGTCGCCGACCCTCTTGATCAAGCATGATAGAGGTGGAGGCCCTTATGTGTTATTTGTGTGCATTCATTGGCATTGACTTTTGCAACTTGGCCTCTTTGGCCATCATGCATTGAGATGCGTGATTGGTGGCTCGAGAGTCGAGCACTACACTCCTTTGAGTTTGAAACATGATAAGGAGTGTAGTTGCGCACACATTTCCTTGCAAATACACTGCTATGCCTCTGTTTGTGCTCTGTTGCAGCAAAAGGAGAAATTGCAGGAAGCAATGGCCGACCGGCCATCAAAGCTGCCGACCGGCCACCAAGGCTACCGATCGGCTATCAGAATTGGCCGATGGCCGCCAACTTTGGCCGATGGCCATCCCTCTTGGCCGACCATCCCTCAGCATGTTCCTAAGGTGGGTCAGAAACATTTTGGAAGTTGTTATAATTTTCAGAAGTATAAAACTGAGCAAACAGAGGCATCTTGAGGCACGGTAGTGGATTTCCGAGAGAAGCCGATCGAGCATGCATACTTCCCTCGCTTCCTGAGGCCATTTATTTAAATTGCTTAGTTGAACTAGTTCATTGGCTTAGTCATTTTGTAATTAATTAGTTAAGTGTTTAATTAATTAATTTGGTTTGTACTTAATTAACTTAGAATAGTTAGTTGATTCAATTCGGTTTGTAATAATTAATTAGCTAAGTTAGTTAATTAGCTGATTTGTAATAATTAGTTTAATTAGCGTAACTAGTTAGCTTATTATTCGGACCCTCCGTCGAGAGGGCAAATTTTGTAATAAGTGTGCGTGTGTGTGATGCATGTCTTCCAACCCCATTTCTTTCTCCCTTTTACTTACCTGCTTTCGATGGTTAGTTTTAGGGCATATTTCAATTAGCATTCTTATGGTATGCATGTGTGCATCATTCATTCGTCTTGTATTTCAATACCAATTTGAATACATGTTATCTAGTTGCATTCACATGACATCTTAGAATCGCCGAGCCTATCTTAGTTACATTTTGCATGTGTTGCATTAGGCATTGTTAACATAGCTAGGATCATGCATGATTACTAACTAGCTTCTGTTTTGGCTCAGAGTACACTGTGAGTGTTTACGCTTTAGCATCCTTGCATGTGTGTAAGTGATTGCCATGATAGCGTGATTGCCATGATAGCATGCTTGCCATGAGGCTAATTGCTTAATTGATTAATTGCATGAATGCCTGTGGATGAAGGCTTCATTGCTTGAATTAGAACAATTCATCAAATGCGAGTTTTAAGCCCATTTAAGGGTGACAAAATCATGTTGTTTTCTAAGCCCACTTGAGGGTGGCAAATCCGCATCTTAGCCTACTTGCGAGTAGCATCTTCAAACCATTTTCGAAAAAAACAAATATGAGATGTTTTGTTCCAAATTGAGTGATTTAGTCTATACATGTATGCTGTGCGCATCACATAGTAAGTTAGACTAATAAACCGGAATAAGAACGCATGTGTTTTCAAAAACAACATATCATGTTAGTAAAGGCCGATCTTTGATCGGGCTAGCGGGGGTGCTCATTTCAAGACCTTCCACTCTCGTACCCAAGTTCCCGAGCCGAGGCAACTTTGGTGATGACGGACACATGGCCTTAGGCACGAGTCAGGGTTTCCTAAATTTCCCAAAACAAAATATTTAGGTGGCGACTCTGAAATCTGACAAAGCAGTCCATGTTTGGCGCTTTTTGATTAAAATCAGTTTTCCAAAACGATTTGCCGAATTTGGACTCTTTGGTGATTTATCAGTCTTACATTACACTTTGTGAGATTAGATTCAGAACCGTGACAGGAGTCCGAACTATAGTAGCTATGAACCCAATTCGCGCCCTCACGCACGGAGCGGAGTTCGGAGCGGTCTACAGAGGGATCTCCATCACCCTCAACTCTGAACAACATTTCGCAATGCCTAGTATAAATAATAATAGGGTAAATTACACTTTATATTTCTGCATTTTGCACTAAATTTTATTTTGGCCCCTACATATAAAATCATGACAGTCAACTCCCTACACTTCTGGTCAAGTCCTACTTTGGTCCCTACACATGAAATCATAACAGTCAACCCCCTGCACTTTTACTCAAATCCCACTTTGGTTCCTACACAAGTGTCAATGTCCCTCTTTTGTTACTTTATTTTTAAATTTTTAACAAAATCCAGTCATGAGATTACGAAATGAGGGTAAGAGAGGAAAAGCATCCATATTTCCCACCAACACACTTTATCCTACGTGATAAGCACAGGAGAGATATAATAATATATATATATATATATATATGTTTGTATGATAAAAATTGAAACGAAAAGGCAAGAAAGTAGAGTTTTTGAAATAAATAAAAAAAAATGTGGCAAAGAAATCAAAGAGAGAAAAATATGAATAGCCTGAAGACTGTGTTACCATGAAAAATAAAATTCCGTGATTCCAGTTTATGCAAAACCCTACTTCATTTTCTTAATTGTTCACAATCTGTGTTTTGTTTCAAGCCTAATACAATCATATTTTGATGTAAATTTTGGGATAAATTGTGTAATTGGTGAAAAATGTAGATGATTTTCTTTTCTTACCCACATGTCTTAGTGATATTCTTATCACATAACTAGATTCTGTTAAAGATTGAAACAATTGAATAACAAAAAAGGGACATTGACACTTGTGTAGGGACCAAAGTGAGATTTTACCAAAAGTACAAGGGGTTGATTGTCACAATTTCATATGTAGGGACCAAAGTGAGATTTGACCAGAAGTGTAAGGAGTTGATTGTCATGATTTCATGTATAGGGATCAAAATAAGATTTGGTGCAAAGTGTAAGGGTGCAAAGTGTAATTTACCCATAATAATAATAATAATACAAGTGCAACGCTTCTTGATTCTGGGAATCTTATTATAAGATCAGGAGATCTTATTTTGTGGCTAAGTTTTGATTATCCATCTGATGTACGGCTGTAAGGCATGAAATTGGGTTTGTTTAACTTGAAGAGTGGGGAGAAGCAGCAATATTGTTTTCTCACTTCATGGTCAAGGCCAGAGGTTCAAAAAACAACACAAAACAACTTATAGCTTGGAAAATATAGAAGTTTATTAGAGTAGCGGGATGGGGAATGGGTACAATTTTAGCTTCCTTTCTGAACATGATTGGTCGAATGATGGTCGTGTCTTCTCATTGAATTTTAGTTATTTCTCGAATGATAATGAGAGCTATTTCACTTACAACAACTTTCATAGATCTAATATTTGGTTTTGGTTAGATTCTTTTGGGCATTTTATCTCTATCACTATTTAGCTTGCGACAAAGTAGTAGTAAAATGTGATCCTGACCAAGGAGTTACGATATCTGTGAACATCCCATTTTTGACCGACCTCAAGACTTGGATGTCATCGCTTGTGCACTCGATGATTACAATTGCATTTGTTCTCTTTGAGTGCTCGAAGTCCTCGGTGGAATGCCCTGTCTTTGAGCCTTTAAAGTTTGTCCATTTTGTACTTTATTTTAGACCAAAACCTTATTTTTTCAAGCCTGGAACTTGTGGTGACCTGTCGACCACCACCATGGGCTGTCGGTTGTGGCTCATGGTTGTCGGCCATTGGTGTGGCCGTTGGCCACCGGCCACCACTGGTGGCCAATGGCCACCAATATCTTTTTCCAGATATTTGTTGACAGCTGTGACAGCTGTTAGCACATTGAGCTGCATCTCCCTACACGTGTATGGTAGGATGTTCCTAAGCTCAAGGCTTGTTTTTCTATATATATAGGGGTTCCTCTCCCATTTTTTAGGTTTAGAAAATTTGGAACCAAATTCTCTCTTTCTCTCTCTAGACTTTTCTCTCTCTCTCTCTCTCTCTCTCTCTCTCTTGTGTAATTTTATACACATTTGCTCACAAATCGTACACTTTTGCCTATACACTCTTGATAGAAGTTGCTAGTCTTTGGGTTGAGGTAGCTTGGGACTTATTTGAGCTCTAGGAGGAGGTTTTTGCTTGGATTATAGGCCAAATTGTGTCTTGGCTTCAAGAGGTCTAACACTCTTTCTTTATACTTATTTTGTATCCTTGCTTTGCCGTCTTTTTCATTTGTTTTGAGGCTGATTTTGAACTGTAAAAAGCTCTGTTTTTATGGCTTAAAAGTGTTGGTTTGAGGCCATTTTCAATTAAGGGGTGATTCACCCTTCTTGCTTCTTAGTTTGTAAAGTTTTTGTGTCTTTGTTCATCACTTTCAAACCATATTTTTTGGGCCTTTTAAACATTGAATTTCAGAGGTTTTTCAGTGGCAAAAAACTCATTTTAAAGTCCAAAATTAGAGGGGTTAGCCTCCCCTCCTTGTGTCTTGTTTGCATACCTAGTTAGCCTCATGTGTTAGCTTATTGTTTTCGCTTTTGTGGCTTAAGTCCAGCATGTTTTACAGTCTGTTTTGAACTGTTTTGCAACTGTTTTGGCTATTTGGTGCCTTTTGAGTCTTGTATTGCATAGTTGTAGTGTAAGTCCTTTCACCATCTTGGTGTTTTAAGGCTTTAACCATCATTGGTTTGAGTTGATTGCATGTTTTAGTACTTTTTCTCACCTAATTTCAGCACTTATAATCTCTGCAATCTCCCTCATTTCTTCACTTTTTCATTTGCTTTGAGGGTTGTTTCAACCCTAGGTTTTTTTAAGCTTGAGATGGAGGCTCATGCTTAATGGTTTAATCCTCGTTTGAGGGTTCATTACCAATGGCATGAAGCTCGGACGTTAGTTTGAACACAAGGAAAATAGGACATTTCATACTCAGAAGTGATGAAATTTGCCATTTTCCTAGGTCTTCATTGCCCTTGATCATGCATGATAGGGTGATGGTCATTTGAGTCTTGTTTTACATTCATTAAACTTGTACAAACTTGGTTCTTTGGCCATCATGCATTGAAATTGCTTGGTTTATGGTTTAAGAGCCAAGAGTATCACTCCTTTAAACTTGTTTGATGATAAGGAGGGTAATAGTACAAACAAACCTTCAAAAAGTGCACTGTCTTGCTCTGTTTTGCTCTCTGTTGCAGCAAGGAAGTCGTGGCCGTTGGCCACCATCAGTAGCTGACCGGCCACCATTGTTGGCCGACCGACCATCAGCAGTGGCCGACCGGCCCCCCTGTCGGCCACCAATGCAAATTCAACAGTGTGCTCCTCAAACAAAATATAGTTGATCTGGAGAAGGAGAAAGCGTAAGTGCTTCTGTGCAGCAGAGGCTTACAGCAGCAAAACAGTGGCCTTTCGGGTGGAAAAATCGAGCATGCATGCATCCCTCGTTTCCCGTGGCCTTTTAGTTAATTTGCTTAGTTAATTAGTGTAGCTAATGCTTACAAGTGATGTAATTATTCAAGTAGATTAGTTAATTACTTCATGTTATAATTAATTAGCCTAGTTGCTTTGTAATTAATTAGTTAAGTATTTAGCTAATTAGTTTGCTTTGTAATATTAATTAACTTAGATAGTTAATTATTTAATTGTTTTACTTAATTACCTTAGAATAGTTAATTCATTTCAAGTGTTGTAATTAGTTAGCTTAATTAGCGTAGCTAGTTGGTTAGCTTATTCATTCGGACCCTCATTCGCAAAGGCGTAATGTTGTAATAAGCGTACGTGCGTGTGTATATGGTTTCCAATCCCACGTCTTTCTCCCTTTTATTTAATCGCTTTTGATGATTAGATAGGAACATGTTTTAATTAGCATACTTTATGCTTGTATCCATTCATTTGTCTTGCATGCACTGAGGGTCGGCGCATCATTCAAACTGCATTGTTGTAGACGCGCCCCCGGGGGGCCTCAATGCTACAGTTCGGACTCAAATGTCACGGTTCTTAATTTGATCTCACAATGTGCAATGTGAGATTGATAAATCACCAAAGAGTCCAACTCCGGCAAATCGTTTTGGAAAACTGATTTTTGTAAAGAAGTGCCAAACATGGACTGCTTTGCCAGATACAAAGTCGCCAGCTAAATATTTTATTTTGAGGAAATTTAGGAAACCCTGACTCGTGCCTAAGGCCACGTGTCCATCATCACCAAAGTTGCCTCGGCTTGGGAACTTGGGTACGATTGGGGAAGGTCATCTATGAGCACCCCCGCTCGCCCGATCAAAGATCGCCCTGTACTAAGCATGATATTTTGTTTTTGAAAACACATGTGTTCTTATTCCGATTATTAAACCTAGAATTACTATGTGATGCGCACAGCAAACAAGTATAGACCAGATCGCCTAATTTGGCACAAAACATTGCATGTTTCTTTGTTTGAAAACGGTTTGAAGTTTGCTACTCGCAAGTAGGCTAAATCACAGATTTCGATGAATTATTCCAATTCAAGCAATCCAACCTCCACCCACAAGCATTCAGGCAGTTATATCAACTAAGCAGTTAGCCTCATGGCAAGTACGCTATCATGGCAATCAATAACACACATGCAGTATGCTAAAGCGTAAACACTCACAGTGTACTCCGAGCCAAAATAGAAACTAGTTAGTAATCAATGTATGATCCTAGTTCATGTTAAGATGGCTAATGCAACGCATGCAAAATGTAACTAGAAATAGGCTCGGCTATTCTAAAATGGCATATGAGATGCAACATTCGATATATGTATTCAAATTGGAATTGAAATACAATGCAACTAGTATGATGCGCCGAGCCCGGTGCATGCAAGACATATGAATGGATGCAAACATGCATAACATAAGGATGCTAATTGAAAATGACCTAAAACTAACCACTAAAAGCAGATAAGTAAAAGGGAGAAAGACGTGGGGTTGGAAGACATCCATCGCACACACGCACACTTATTACAAAATTCGCCCTCTCGACGGAGGGTCCGAATGAATAATACAAACCAACTAATTAACTAACTAACAAGCTAATTAATTATTACACAACCGAATTCATAACTAGCTACAACTAATTATTACAAAACTTAATTAATTAACAAATTAACTAATTACAAATGAAAAGAGACAAATAATGCTGCTCCAGCTCTGTTCAAAGAAGTTGAAGGTACATGCTCGATTCTTGTCCCGAAAGCTCTCCGGTTGCTCTTTAGAGGCTCTGTCTGTAGGGTGTCCTCAAGAAATTCCTGCTGAACCTTACCAAAACCAGTCTGAGGAATACACCAGTGGCCTGCCGGCCATGGGGGATTACTGCCGGCCACCTGCCAGCCAAAGATGGGCCACTGCCGGCCATCTGCAAGGCACTGCCGCCCACTGGTGTGTTGTGACACCAAGCTACAACATAGCACAAAATAGAACAAATGGAGGGTCTCCCAAGGATATGTACGCACTATGCCACCCCATATCACCTCAAAATATCAAGGGAGAGGCATAACCGGATCCAAGACCATCAATCACGCATCCCGATGCATGATGGCCAAAGATCTGACTTGTGCAAATCAATGTGAAATGAATGCACAAATAAACACATAAAGCCTAAAACTCTATCATGTGTGATCAAGAGCGTCGGCGACCGAGAATTGAGACACGTCTCATCACTTGAAGTATGAAATGTCCCTCGTTTCTCGTGCTCGGATCAATACTTAATCCGAACAACAATGCAACACAAGCATGGCAAACGTGCAATATGACTTAAGCATGCAAACATGCAACTACATGGCATACTCAATGCAATGTAATATGATTAACTTAACAAAGCTAATGATATGCGAACAATGCTAATGCATGCGTGTACAATGCAATGCTACAAGGTTAAATTAGCAATGTTAGGGACATGCCTACCCAATGCAAAGCAAAATAAGCATACAAGCAACATGCAAGTGAACATGCCAAATGGACTTAAACCAAAAGGGGTAGACCTCAGTCATGCCCCAAATCAGTGGCCATTGGTGATAAAATTAAGGCACGCGAAGCATATACAAGCATGCACATGCAATGGTCCATCAAAGAGGCCTAAGAGCACAACTCTCAAGAGTGCTAAAAGAGTGACAAATGTGGAAGTGTAAAAACACTAAATGCACTGAGATGAGGTAAGAAATGATGCCAAATCATTCAAACAAAGCAAGCATGGCATGCAAAGGTCCTTAAGCATTAAAGCTAACAAAGAGGACTACAAAGGGGGCATGCAATACACGGCACAAATGCATGAAACAACCATAGACAGAGCTCAAATAGTCAAAATAAGGACCTAAACATGCCGAGATGAGGGCCCAAAGACCTAGGCATGCAAGCATACAAGCTAAGCCATAAACTAGGCAACAATGCACAACACTCAAAGGCACTTAAAGCATGATTGAAGTGGGAATATGGCAATGCTATAGGCTTTGAAATGTCATGTTAAGTGATGCCAAATCATGTACACAACACAAATGAAGCATGCAATGGTGCTCAAAGCTTGAGGCAAGCAAGAGTATTTATACTACAAGTATACGAAACATGAAGCATGTGGTTAAGGCAACCCAAAACAGTCCTAGAACATGTTAAAATGATACTAAAACATGCATGGAAGTAAGCCAAAACAAGCTAGCATGGTGAGCATGAGGCATGATGCATACAAGGCAAATAAGGTGGATTACATTACACCTATTAAGACCAAGCATGGGATGACTCAACCAATAAAAATTAGAGTTATATCATGGCCTAATAACCCCAAAAACCCACTGAGATGGCATCCCAAAGACCTAAGCATAGAGGCATGCACAATGATCTATTCATGAGGCATAAAACACAAACTCTTCAAGGCATTGAAAGCATGTCAAATGCAAGTATGTGACCACATTACATGGACTGAAATAACATTTCAAGTGATGCCAAATCATTGAAATAGGTCAAGTAACACATGCTAGTGGACTTGATACATAAAGCTAACAAGCTAGAATGCACTATAGCTATACAAAGCAAGTCATGCATGACTAAAACAACCAAAATCAGACCTTAAACATGGTAAAACATGAACAAAGTCTTCTCAGAGCTAAGCCAAAAGCATGCTAGAATGACATGTTAAAGCATGAGACATACTAGGCTAATTCATGGAAATGCTCTACAAGTGCATGGAGCATGCAAGGACTAACCAAACCAAACCAAAACAGAGGTATGACATGTCAAAACATCACCAAAAACCTATTGAAATGGAAATAAAACAAGCTAAAATGACATGTCAAAGCATGAAGCATATAAAGCTTGTTTAAGTGATTTACACTACAAGTGTATAAAGCATGCATGGAATGACAAAACCAACCCAAAATGGATCTAAGGCATGGTAAAAAAATCACCAAAAACCTACTGAAATGGAGCCAACACATACAAGAAAGACATGCTACTTTCATGAACCACACATGGGATTACACTACACATACATAGAGCATGCAAAAAGTGACCAAACCAACCATGGAAAGACTTAAGGAAGGTCCTAAAAGTCACAAAAAAATGCCTGAACTAGGCCTTAAAAGTAAAGGGATGCATGCTCCTTTGATAGGCCAATAATACAAGCAAACCAAAACAAGAAGAGAGGGGGGTCACCCCCTCTGATTCGAGGCCTCAAAACCACATGCTTACCACTGAAAATTCACTGGATTTTAGTGGCTAGAAGGCCAAACAAAGACTAGCTCAAAAGCCTTAAAGCATGGTACAAAACAAGACCAAACAAGGCATACAAGAGGGTTGTACACCCCTAACACCAAAAGACCTCAAACAATCATCAAAAGCACTTTAAAACAAGACTTTTTTTCAGTTGAAAGCAAAGCCTAAAACAATATTCAAGGATGGCCAAAATGAGGTAAAAATAAATGCTAAAAAGGGGAATATACTCACCCTTGAAGATCACCTTCGAAACCAGCAACTTCAGAGGCTAAAAACCAAGTTTCAGAGCTCAAGTAACACCTCCAAGAACCTCAGCTCAGAGATGGTGGTGTATCTCTATGTGTTGTAGTACAAAAGTGCAAGAAAAATGGACTTTAGAGCATAAACAAACACAATATATAGAGAGAGAATGAGAAATATATATATATATAGAGAGAGAGAGAGAGATACAACTCCTCCAAAGCTTTCTTCAACCTCTTATATAGAGGAAGGCCTCTCCTTATATAGAAGAATGCAAGAATAAGCTTGTTAAACAAGCTTGGCAAGAGCTTCATCCCTCCATACACGTGTATGGAGAGGAAATGAGTGAAAACCAGCTGGCTCAAAAGATCTGGCGTGAAACCTGCTGAGACAAGGGGTCTGCCGGCCATCAGTGATGGCCGACAGTGGCTCATTGATGGCCGGCAGGATCTATAAATGGCCGGCAGGGCAAAGTTGATGGTCGACAGGGCCAAAAGGTGGTCGGCAGTGCTTCCAAAAAAGTATGCCGAAAGGGACAGGAAGGATACAGGGTTTGGAAAGCTCAAACCTGTGACGTTCCGCCGCAACAGTCGAGTACTCGGCGAGCAATCGAACTAGTTGTTGGGTGTACCTACAAGCACAACCAAGTCCTGAGGATGGTCAAAAATGGGGTGTCTACAATTGTCGTTTCAATATCTTCTTTGAATACGTGTCTAATCGCATGTTGTTCAAATTGCTTCATATGCCATATTAGTAGCCGAGCCTATTAATTGCATATTGTATGTCTTGCAGTAGGCATCTTGCAGAGTTAGGAATCATACATATTTTTCTAACTCGTATTTGTTTGGCTTGGAGTACTAGGTAAGTTTTTATGCTTTAGCATATTTGCATGAATGTGAATGTTGCCATATCTAGCATGCTTGCCATGAGGCTATGTGCTTAAATGCTAAACTGTATGAATGCCTGTGGATGAAGGCTTGTTGTTTGAATTGGAACAATTCAACGAATGTCCATTTTTAAGCCCACTTTGTTGAGTAGCAAATCATGTTTTAAACCCACTATGTTTGGTGGCAAATCTGCAAACTTTAAGCCCACTTAAGGTGGCAAATTCAAACCATTTTCGCAAACAAACATGAGTTGAATTGTTCCAACTTGAGCAAACTAGTCTATACTTGCTTGTGAGCATTACATAGTAATGCTAGTTTAATAACTGGAATAAGAGCACATAATGTTTATAAAAAATCATATCATGATTGGTAAAGGCCGATCTTTGATCGGGCGAGTGGGGGTGCTCAATTCATGACCTTCCCCTCTCGTACCTAAGTTCCCGAGCCGAGGCAACTTTGGTGATGACGGACATGTGGCCTTTGGCATGAGTCATGGGTTTCCTATATTTCCCTAAAATAAAATATTTAGGTGGCGACTCTGTATCTGGAAAAGCAGTCTAATTTTGGCACTTTTTGATTCAAAATCAATTTTTCAAAACGATTTGCCGGATTTGGACTCTTTGGTAATTATCAGTTTCACGTTGCGCTTGTAAGATTAGATTCAAAACCGTGGGAGTCCAAACTGTAAGGCTTTCTTTTCAAACCTTCAGAAAGGGGGCGTGAAAAAGCGAGCCACAGTTTCTGGCGACTCTGCTAGGGATTTCGAGAACTTGACTCGAACTCATGATATGACTTTTTTATCTACACTTACGTGTTTCTTTGCATTTGCATTTGCATCGGTGCGCCTAAGTCACAGTGTTTGCCATCTACTATTCATGAACGGTTTGCCGGAGGCGTGCTTGGAAAAGCTGGCCAAAAGGCTAACCAGTTACGGGCTCTGCTACGATGGGAACACAACCCTCGGATCTGGACTACCACTGTACCGTTTGATCCTCCTTTCACTTCTCGGTGTTAGGTGTGAAGGTATATTAGGTAGTCTTGCCGAGGCACCCTTTTTGACCAATCGGCCTAGTTGCATATCGGAAACCATAGCGACTGTTCCAAACTAGGACAGGTTGCTTACCCGAATGCAAGATCGTGTGAAACACTTTGTTCTGAATAGTGAACCCTAGCTCCTGATGAAACTAGAACGGGATAACCCTACCCCATCATAAGGGTGTTTTGGCTCTCACTTGACTGTTATGTGCTTTTAGAGTGAAACTCTACAGGAATGTATGTATCAGTTGCAAGTTTGGGTATCAGTTTTTGGGAGACAAAATTTAGTATTAAGCATGGTCCTACGGCTTTGATTACATTAGTGTACTAATTAGAATCTGAGCAGAGATGCTGCACGGTTTCTGATTTTTTTTTGTTTTTTTTTTCTTTGCAAGGTATTTTTTCATCATTGCTTCAGACGATTCTGTTACCCCCCAAGCACTCTAGACCCGTGTGAGAAGGATTTGTAGATCCGAGGATCTTGTCAGGGGACAGCCAGTGTTTGTTTCACTCCCACAGGTTACCAGACGGAAGAGGATCAGGCAGAATTCACCAATCCAGCAGTCACCTTTTACCTCACCTGCGCCCAGTCAGGTCCAGTCTTCTACTTCTACTCCAGAAAGAGAGTATTCGCCAGTTCTGATAGCTCAACATCCCCCAGTCAGCATAGAATATATATGCTTCGATAGCTCCAGCAGACTATTGAAACTATGCAGTTAGCTACTACCCGCCAAGCTAAGGTCACAGCCCGCCAAGCAGAAGTGATAGAAAGGCTTCAACAACAACAACCACAACCGACAGTAGCCTCTGCATCCCATGCACCTCCAGTGGAAATTCCGACACCGGGGGTCACAATCAATGTTCAAGAGAATATGGGCATCCCGGCAGATCCGATCCCACCTCAAACCTCCAAGGCACCAGTTTACCAAATGGAGGCGTCATTTGAATTCGAGGTTAACCCCACTACATTGAAGGTCAACAAGCTAGAAAATCTCTTCAAACGGGTGCAGGGGGTGAATTCAATCCCTGACATTGAGGATGGATACACAGACACCGCAGTGACTCTGCCGGGCAAATTTAAGATGCCGCATATAGACCGGTTCGATGGCTCCGGGGATCCTATGGTCCATCTACGTTTATTCTCTGACATCTTACGACCAATTGGTCTCACTAAACTTTAAAAGTTGTCACTTTTTGGCCGGACCCTGTCAGGCATAGCAGCCATTTGGTATGCCAAGCTTGAAGACTCTGTGAAAGAAAAAGTGGGAGGAAATGGCCGAGGCCTTCATCTCGCAATACTCCTACAATACCCAGATCAAGGTCACTACTCGTGATCTTGAAGTGACCCGTCAGGAGCCAAAGGAGGGCTTCTCGGACTTTGTGACTCAGTGAAGGGCTAAGGCCTCTATGATGACTATCCGGCCGTCTTAAAAGGACCAAATCAGAATGGTGGTCCGTAACTTGCAAGGGAGACTGTTACAGAAGATGATAGTCTTGCCTTTCTTTACGTTTGTTGAGCTCCATGAAATAGGGGTTCAAATTGAGGATGCGATGAAGCAGGGGCTGATAGACCATGAGAAGGAATAGCCCAAGAGGCCCTTTACACGCAGCTCCAACGCAACTACAGGTGGTGAGCATGGTCACCACCACACCCAAAACTGCCAACCCTTTCGCCAACACAATCCCACAAACCTCAACCAACCAGGCCCGATCTCAAAAGGATTTTACCCCGCTCCACATGCCTTTATCCAAAGCCTTAGGGGTCCTGATCAAAAAGGGGCATCTTAAACTACTAGAGCCTCGCCCTCTACCCGATCCTCTCCCCATGAGATTGATCACCAAATACTACACTTTTCACCAACAGCATGGTCATGACATTGATCAATGCTATAGGTTGCGTCATGAGATTCAAGATCTCATTGACAATAAGGTGATAGCGCCTCCCCAAAAACCCAACGTTACTACAAATCCTCTCCCACCACATAACCAAGTCCCTCCACCTCGGCATATAAACCTTATCCACACACTGGTCGTCCTTATGACCCCAGTATATACATCACCCCTTCCCACCTACCTAAGCCGGCATTGTTCATCCTTGAGAGCACAGACCTGTGCATGATTAACACACCTACACTCTAACCCGAACCAGTGGTGGTGATAGTGGCAGATAAAGAGAGGTCAGCCTTGGTGAAGAATGTCAGTTCGTAAGGACTTATTTGAAAGGACGTACAACCCGAGCCTCTATATTGTGCCAATCAATCAAGCTAAGCCAGAAGTGGTGTTTCTAGCTAGGATGGAGGTCAGTGTGGTTCGAGAAGATGGACCAAGTCAGGGATTAGATGATCTAGCCGACCTGGAGGAGGATATAGACAATTTGCAGTTCTTTGATGAGCAAGATCAAGGGGATGTACATATTGATTGGTTTGATCTGAACGGGTCAACAGACAATTCTAGGTGGCTAAGTGTTGAACCCGATAGAGATGAGGGAACTGAATCAAAGCTGGAAGAACAAAAAACGGAAACCACTGTAATGGCCAGAATGGCTGATGGGAAGGGTAAACTACCAAAAAACACCGGTGAATAACAATTGGCTCAGAAATTTGGCATTCTTAGTACGGTGCATACAGAACAAGAAGCCGCGCTAGAGCAGTTTGGGCAAGAAATAAGTGAAAATGATCTAAAAGCTAGAAAAGCTCAACACCCTGTGGGGAATGTTTGTGATAATAGAATGATCCGAACAGAGCCGGATGAGTGCTTGTTGGCTGCCAAAGGGTCTGGTGGGATGACAACGACCTACACTTGGCCCATACCGATGAGGATTGGAGTGAAGACCTTCCTAACAACACTTGGAATGTGGAAGAAGTCGACCATATGACAAGAAGTGGCTGATATTTCAAACCACCGTATCTGGACCAACCCAAGGCATCTGGGAAGGATAAAGAAGTTGAGAAACAGAAGGAAAAGCAGTTAGAGAAAGAGGTTATGCTGAAACAATTGAAGAAGATTCAAGCTGACATATCTATCGGGGGTCTGCTTATGGTTTTGCGAGTGCACAGACAGGCTGCACTAATAGCGATGGATAAAGCTAAGTTGTCCATTGACACCACCCTAGAACAACTGGTGGGATTAGTCTTCCCGGGAGGCGCTGCGCCAACTTTGACCTTTTCAGACAAGGAATTACCGCCAGAAGGCTCTGCACATAACAAGCCTTATACATATCCGTAGAGTGCTGAGAAAAGTGGATAACAATGGTATTGGTCGACACAAGGTCGGCAATCAACGTCTGTCCTTGTCGTACGGCTTATGTTATTGGTCTGAAACTGACCGATTTTGTGCCTACAACCCAGGTGATTCGAGCATATAACAATACAAGCAGAGAGGTGATGGGGACAGTGTAGATTAGAGTACAAGTCGGCCCTGCTTAGCAGGACATCGAGTTCCATGTCTTGGATGTTCCGGCCACTTTCAACTTACTTCTTGGGCAACCCTGGCTGCATCAAGTGAAAGCTGTCTCTTCCACCCTCCACCAAATGCTGAAGTACCCCCATGGAAAATGAGTGGCTATAGTTTTCGAGAATTCATCTATACATCCTCCGCCAGAGATCACTACAGTTGTGCTAGAGATTGTACACGACAAAGAGAATGTTTTCCTTTTGAGGTTTACCTTGGCTAAGGCCTGGGCAATACAGAATATCTTAGCCATCGATGAGGGCTTGTATGTCAGCACCCAATCTGTATACCTCATGAACAAGCTACAGCATATGCCTAGAATGGGATTAGGAAAAAGTGGCCAGAAGGGCATTACTGCGTTGGCCGATGTGCCACATAACCCGTATGCCTTTGATCTTGGCTATACGCCCACCAAAGAGGACTGGGTGAGGAAAGGGAAAGAAATGGCAGGAAAAGCCAGAGCTAAGCAGACTGGAAAGCGTTACGAGCTTGTGCACTGACCAATTTGGGGAACCCTGAATGGCTATTTTGTTTGGGAGGGTGAAGACTTCTCATTCTATGGTTTCCCCGAACCATGGTTCAACTTGAGAAGTAGTGGGTTCCCAGCTTTGAGATTTTCTTTGACTTGTAGCTGCAAGACAGTGATACGGAAGAAAGGGCTGAGTCAATTACTGCTGAAGCTGCAAAGAGCACAGAAAGTGATTTCGACAGCAATGAGTTTGAAGTAGGAGCAGCACTGGTATGTCTCCTTTCGGATCCTCAGATCAACTTAGAGAGCTTGGGGGATAACCCGACCATTTCTATGATTGGTGACCAACTGGGTGCGAACCCTTCTAGCGGTATCTTGGATGCATCCGCCATACCATCCCTTATTTGGCAGCTGGAGGAGGGCTACCTGTCTAGTAGTTCTGAGTCAAGTAGTGAACCAGAGTCTGATTCCACAGAGTCTGTGGAGTCGAAATCAGATTCCGGTTCTTCTGAGTCTGGGTTCGGCATTTTGGGGTTGATAACCCAGATGCCAAGGTTTTGTCCAGGTTATCATTTTCTTTTTCTTTTGAGTCGATTGTAACCGAGGAATTGGATGAGCTAGATCTTTTGAATGAGAATGCCATTGCAGATTCTAAGTATTTCTCTGTGCCTCTTGTTTATTGCATTGATCATGTTTTTCAAAATTTTGACGAAAACGATGAGGAAGGAATTCCTCTGGTTTGAAACATTAAATTAATCGAGAGAATGAGAGGTTTGTAAAACCCCTTGTTGATGAAATCATTCCAATTAATGTGGGTACTGAGAAGGATTCACGTCTGGTCCAGATTGGGTCCGCATTGTCTTCAGAGGAGCGCAAGCGCTTAGTCGCTTTATTAAAAGATTTCAAAGATGTTTTCGCGTGGTCCTATGAAGACATGCCTAGAATCGATCCTGAGATTGTACAGCATCAGATCCCTCTTGACCCCGAGGCTCGACCCATCAAACAGAAGTTGCAGAGAATACGCCCAGATTGGGCTTTGAAGATTAAGGAAGAGGTCACCAAGCAAATAGACGCAGGGTTCTTGCTAGTATCTGAGTATCCAACTTGGTTGTCCAATATTGTCCCAGTGCCAAAGAAAGACGGCAGAATTCAGGTGTGTGTGGATTTCAGAGATCTAAACAAAACCAGTCCGAAGGACAACTTTCCTTTGCCGCACATCGATGAATTAGTGGACTTCACCGCAAACCATGCATTGCTCTCCTTCATAGATGGATTTTTCGAGTATAACCAAATTCTGATGGCACCCGAGGACAGAGAGAAAACTGCTTTCACTACGCCGTGGGGAACCTACTACTACAGGGTGATGCCATTTGGGCTAAAGAATGCCGAGGCAACCTATCAACGGCTACAACCACAATTCTATATGATATGATCCATAAAGAGGTCGAGGTGTACGTGGATGACATGATTGTCAAGTCCAAGGAAAAAGAGGGCCACTACACCACCTTGAAGAAATTCTTTCAACGGATCAGAGAATACCGGTTGAGGTTGAATCCACAAAAATGTACTTTCGGTGTAACAACAGGGAAAATGTTGGGTTTCTTGATCACACAGAGGGGCATCGAGGTAGATCCTTCCAAAATCAAGGTCATCCTAGAAATGCCACTACCAAGGACTGAAAAGGAGGTGCAAGGCTTTTTGGGTAAAATGCAATTCATAAGACGGTTTATTTCTAAATTAACCTTGACTTGTGAACCATTATTTAGTCTCCTGAAAAAAGGAAATAAATTCCGATGGGATGACCGACGTCAATTCGCTTTCGAGTAGATCAAGCAGTACCTTCAAAATCCACCCGTGTTGTCACCGCCAGAGCCGGGGAAGCCGTTGATTTTGTATCTGTCAGTAACGGACACAACGATGAGATGCATGCTTGCTCAGGAATCTGAGGATAGGGTGGAGAAAGCCATCTACTACCTAAGCAAGAAAATGCTAGATTATGAGACCCGCTACATTCCGCTAGAGAAAGCTTGCCTAGCCTTGGTATAGGCTACCAGGAAGTTGAGGCACTACCTGTTAGCTTACTCCGTAATTCTGGTTTTGAGATTAGATCTCATCAAATATCTCTTTGAGAAACCAGCGCTTACGGGTATGCTAGCTCGTTGGTTGCTTCTCCTTTTTGAATTCGATCTGAAGTATGTTACTCGCAAGTCTGTCAAGGGGAGAGCGGTAGCGGAGTTCCTGGAAGATCACCCAGTAGAAGGGGATGAAGCGATGGAATACCTATTCCTAGATGAAGCTATTCTGCAAGTCGAGGAAGAGATTTGGACAATGTATTTTGATGGAGCATCTAACCAGTACGGTTATAGGATAGGGGTGCTGCTGATAGCACCCGACAATTCTCATATACCCTTAGCCTTCAAACTCCGGTTCAAGGTATCCAATAACGAAGCAGAATACGAGGCGTGTATTGCTGGTTTGGAAGCCGTCTTGGAACTAAGGGCAAAAAGGTTGGACATCATTGGAGACTCGAACCTAGTTGTGTCTCAAGCAAAAGGAGACTGGAAGGTCAAAGAAGAAAAGATGAAGATCTATCACCAGACCTTGGACATTCTAATTCCTACGTTTGAAAAGCTGACCTTCACGTATCTACTAAGACAGAACAACAGGTTCGCTGACGCATTATCAACTCTGTCTTCCATGATAGACATCCTTTTTCGAGTTCAGATGCATCCGATTATTATGAGTAGAGATATACGCCGGCCTATGAGTCTATCGCCGCAATAGATGAAGTGCAAGATCAAAACCCTTGGTTTTATGATATCTGGAACTTCTTGGAAAAGAAGGTTTATCCACCAGGGGCAAATGCCAAAGACAAAAGGGCAATACGGCGGATGGCCGTTCAATTTATCATCTGCGAAGGTAAATAGTACAAGAGAGGTGATCTAGGAATGCAAAAGCTGTGTCGACGCAGAGGAATCAAAGCGCCTAATGGAGGCCATTCATGGGGGAGAGTGTAGAGCACACATGAACGAGATAATGTTAGCCCGAAAGATTCTCAGGCAAGGTTACTACTAGTCTACTATGGAGGAGGATTGTATCGGTTTCGTTCGATGATGCCACAAATGCCAGATTCATGCCAATCGCATGAACATTCCGCCATTGAAGCTGTACAACATGACTTCACCATGGCCTTTCTCAGTTTGGGGAATCGACGTCATTAGCGCAGTAACATCGAAAGGGTCAAATGGGCATAAATACATTCTGGTGGCAATTGATTATTTTACAAAATGGATGGAAGCTCACTCTTATGCAGTGTTGAAGGCAGCGCATGTGGCTAAGTTCATCCAAAATAATATCATTTTCCGTTATGGAGTCCCAAACGAAATTATTTTAGATAATGGCTCCCATTTCAAGAAAGAAGTGATCGACTTGTTAGAGAAACACAACGTGGCTTTTCATAAGTCATCCACATACTGACTGCAAACCAATGGAATTGTTGAGGCCGCCAACAAGAACATCAAGCATATTCTGTAGAAGATGGTCGAGACTTACACGAACTGGCCAGACAAATTGCCATTTGCACTCTGGGGTTATAGGACTTCAATTCAGACATCTACTGAGGCAACTCCTTACTCTCTTGTTTATGGGATGGAAGTTGTTCTGCCAATCGAAATAGAAATTCCGTCGCTGCGGGTTATGGCTGAATGTCAGATAGCAGAGATGGACTGGCGGCAAAGCAGGTTTAAAGAACTGATGCTGTTTGATGAGAGAATGCTGAAAGCACTGTACCATGTTCAAGGATATCAACGCAAGATTGCCAAGGCTTTTAACAAGAAGGTTAAGTCCAGGAATCTCAAGGAAGGGGATTTGGTGCTGAAAGACAACTGAGCTCCCATCCATGACCCTAGGGGCAAGTTCAGACCTAATTGGACTGGTCCTTACATCATCAAAACTATTTGGTCGGGTGGAGCTGTTATTCTCATGGACTTGGATGACCTAGAATTTTCCCAACCAATCAACATGGACAAGTTGAAGAAATATTATCCCTGTGAGGCTCGCTAGGCCGAAAACCGGAAGGGCAACCTAGGCAAAAGTTAGAACACAAAAAATTAGAAAAAAGAAAAAATGAGCTCGCAAGGTTGAAAACCCTAAAGGGCGGCCTTGGCAAAAGTTAGAGCGTAAAAAGAGAGTGTTAATACTCGAGTGAACCCGAACCGAACAACGAAAGACCTGATTCCCATCTTTGGGATACGTAGGCAACTTCATTCTAAAGTTCGGCCATAAACACCTCCAACTCAACTGTCCCATCCATGTGTTTGATCAAGTTATCCTTGTCCATTCTTTATCTGGATGTTCGGTTGTGATCCTCTCTGAGAGCTGGTTACAGTGCTAAGCAGTGTTATTCAATCAAGGGGCAATTTGTGATCTTCGGATTCGGGGTTGTACATCTCAAGGATGGATTTTGTGCGTGTCAAGTTGCGCTCCTATTCGAAAATGGTTTTGAAAAGTATTGATAAAAGTTTATTTTTGCTCAAAATTTACCTTTTACAACTTAGACCTATAGACACCCCTTTTTGACTGACCTTAAAACTCAGACGTCATCGTCTGCTCATGCGATGATCATGCATGTTTGTGCTCGTTTTTGAGTGCCCGAAGGTCTCGGCCGAGCACCTTGTCTTTGAGCCTCTAAACTCTCTGTGTTTTGGCCTTGTTTTTGGGCCAAACCTTTGTGCCCCTTGCCTGGAGGGAGGAGAGGCCTTGTCGACCACTTTTGGCCCTTGTCGACCACTTGTGCCTCTTGTCGGCCACATAGGGTGGTCGGTTGGCTAGGGGAAGTGGTCGGTCGGCCATTTTTCTCCCTTTTCAGATATTTTGTGTGCCAGTTGTGCCAGCTATTGGTCACTGAAACCACCCTCCCTACACGTGTATGGAGGGATGGAAACAAGCTTTATGCTTGTATTTCTATATAAGGGAAGGTCCCTTCCCCTTTCTTGAGGTTCAGAAATTTTAGAGCAAAAATTTCCTCCCTCTCTAGAATTCTCACTCTATATATATTTTGTGCTTGAAAGTGCTTAAAAGTGGGAATTCTCTACACCTTTGCAAAGGGACTCTTGATCAAATACCTCTACCTTGTTGCTGAGTTCCTTAGAGGTCCTATTTGAAGTTAAAAGCTTGACTTTAGCTCAGGAAAGTTGTTGTTTGGCAGCTGTGCTTCAAGGGTAAGAACTTAACACTCTTAAGCTTTGTTTTAGTTAAGTGCTTAGCCCTCTTTTTATACTACTTTGAGGCTGGTTTTAACCTCTAAAAACTCTAATTTTAAGGTTCTAAAATGGAGGTTTAGACCTTGTTTGGTTAGAGGGTGGTTCTCCCCTTTTGCTCTTTGGCTTGCAAAGCTTTTTGAGCCACCTTTTCAAGGCTTTTGAAACAGCCTTTCCTTGGCCTTTTAACCATTAGATTCCAGGGTAATTTCAGTGGCAAAAAGTTTATTTTGAGGACCAAAATGGGAGGGGGTGGTCCCCCCTCTCCATGTTTGCTTTGCATGTGTAGATGGCCTGGTATTTGAGCATGCTTTTCTACCCTTTTGTAGCCTAGTTCAAGCATGTTTATGGCCTTATTTTAACATGTTACAACTCTGTTTTTGGCTGGTTGGAGCACCTCTTGTTTGCTTCTTACACTTGTAGTGCAATCTTGCTTACTAGCCTAGTGTGCTTGATGATTTAGCCTATCATTCTAGCTTGTGTTAGCTTGACTCCAGCATGTTTTTGACTTTGATTTAGCATGCTTTAACTCTATTTCAAGTGGTCTTGGTCGCATGTGCTTCGCTTTGTATAGCTATAGTGTAAGCGGTCCTTCCTAGCTTTGTGTTTCAAGGCTCTTAGCATGCTTGATTTGAGTTATTTACATGATATGGCATCATCTAGCATGTGATTTTAGAGCATATTCCTCTGTCAAGCTCTCACATATACCACTCTTTAAATGCTTTTGAGAGTTGTGCCTTATGCCTTGCTTGTTAGCCAATTTGCATGCATGATTTTCTTGCCTTTTAAGCTTCAATCTCAGCATGATTTAGCCTTTGTTTTGGCATGCGTTAACTCTGCTTTGAGTTGGTTTGGCCCTTTGAGGCTTGTGTTGTAAGGTTGTGGTACAACCCCTTCCATTAGCTTAATGAGTAAAGCCATTAAACATGCATTACATGAGTTGTTTGCATGATCTTGAGTCACTTAGCATATTATTTCAATGCTAAAATATATGTCATTACACTCCATTGTTTCAATTTTTCGTTCGCTTTGAAAGTAGTCTTGAGCCCCTTGACGGCTTGAATGTGGAATTAAGGTTCGCATGCCTAATGGTTTTAATCCTCCCTTGAGGATTTCTACTAACCAACGGCATGAAACTTCTTTCATGCTCAAAGCACTTGTGGCTTGGACCATCTTTCCAATTAGTGGATTTTTCACATTGGACTTAACCGGTTAATGGACTAATCAGTAATCTAAAATTTGTAAACAAAATGAGAAAAGTAAAACATGTGCAAGATAAGCATTTGTGTTGCATTGCATATGTTTGGATCGGACGTTAATCCAAACATAAGAAATGTTGGACGTTTCATACTCATAGTGATGAAACGTCTTGCATTTCTTGGCCGCTATCACCCTTGATCATGCATGATGGGGGGAGGCACTTTGAGTCTTATGTGCGCATTCACTAAGCTTGTGCAAGCTTGGTTTTCAGGCCATCATGCATTGAGATGCTTGGTTGGTGGCTTGAGAGCCGAGTGCCACTCTCCTTTGAGCTTGAGACATGATAAGGAAGGTGGCAGTACATACATTACCTGCAAAATGCATTGTCTTGGCTCTGTTGTTCTCTGTTGCAGCAAAACCAGGAGTTTGGGAAAGGAGGTAGCCGACCAGCCACATGCACTAGCCGACCGGCCAGTTGAAGTGGCCGACAGCCACTTTTGGTGGCCGACCGGCCACCAGTCCAGTGTTGGTGAAAAATGTTCCTATTTTCAAGCAGAGGTAGTCTGGGATTGGTATAATGTTCAGAAAACAGAGGCAAATGCAAACAGAGACAACCGACGGCAAAGCGATGGATTTCCGGGAGAACGTAACCGAGCATGCATATCTCCCTCGCCCGCGAGGCCGTTTAATTGCTTTAATTAGTTAGAGTTGCTAATTAATTCATTTTTTTTGTAATATTTTAATTAGCTTAGCATTAGCTAGTTGTTCAATTCGGTTTGTAATAATTAATTAGCTTAGATTAGTTAATTAGTTGGTTTGTAATAAATAGCTTAATTAGCGTAGCTAGTTAGCTTATTCATTCGGACCCTCCTTCACGAGCGCGCAATGTTGTAATAAGGGTACGCGTGTGTGTGCATATCTTCCAACCCCACATCTTTCTCCCTTTTATTTAATCGCTTTCGATGGTTAGTTTTAGCAATTAGCATACTTTATGCTTGCATGTTTGCATCATTCATTTGTCTTGCATGCACCGGGCTCGGCGCATCATTCAAACTGCATTGTATTTCAATATACCTACTTGAATACGCGTTTCAAAGCACGTTATCAATTGTTGCATTTATATGCCATCTTAGATAGCCGAGCCTATTTAATTGCATTTTGCATGTGTTACATTAGGCATCTTGTATAAGTTAGGATCATGCATTGTTTCTAACTAGTTTTCTGTTTTGGCTCGGAGTACACTGTAAATGTTTACGCTTTAGCATACTTGCATGAGTGTGAGTGTTGCCATGATAGCATGCTTGCCATGAGGCTATTTGCTTAAGTGATAAACTGCATGAATGCCTGCGGATAAAGGCTTTATTGCTTGAATTGGAACAATTCATCAATTGTGTGTTTTAAGCCCACTTTGCGAAGTGGCAAATCATGTTTTAAAGCCCACTTAAGGGTTGCAAATCCGCGCTTTTGCCCACTTGAGGGTGGCATTTTCAAACCATTTTCGAAAACAAACATGAATTGTTTTGTTACAATTCTTGTGATTTAGTCTATACTTGTATGTTGTGCGCATCACATATTAAAGTTAGCTAATAACCGGAATAAGAACACATGTGTTTATAAAACAACATATCATGCTTAGTAGAGGTCGATCTGTGATCAGCCGAGAGGGGGTGCTCATTTCAGGACCTTCCCCTCTCGTACCCAAGTTCCCGAGCCGAGGTAACTTTGGTGATGACGGACACATAGCCTTTGGCACGAGTCAGGGTTTCCTAAATTTCTCAAAAATAAAATATTTAGGTGGCGACTCTGTAATCTGGCAAAACAGTCCATGTTTCGCGCTTTTTGATTCAAAGTTGATTTTTCAAAACCAATTGTCAGATTTGGACTCTTTGGTGTTTATCAGTCTCACATTGCACTTTGTGAGGTTAGATTCAGAACCGTGACAGGAGTCCGAATTGTAGGAAGACCAATTCGCGCCCTCTCCGAAAGGGGGGCGCGCGAAGAAAGTCGAGTCCACAAGACCATTTTTGGACCAAAAGGAAAATTTTCAGTGCTCACAACATCAATTTCATTAATTTCAATACAAAGTTCTCCAATTCTCGATACAAATCAAAGTTACTTTTATTACATTCATAAAAATTGAAAAGTAAGATCAAAGCAATAAACTAGGGGCATAGATGAGTCAGGTGCTCCTGCGTCCCCCGCTTGTGCTTGTAGAAGCTTTTAATGCTAAAGTGGGCCCGGATTGCGCCTCATCTTCAAGCCAAGTTAGGCACTCACCAGAAAGGGCAAGCTGAAACTAGGGGCAGGAGCCAGAAGTTCTCTTGTCCTCCAAGCAGTGAGGTACCTAGCCAAATGTGAGCCTCAGACGGGGAATGAAACTGGGTATTCTACCTCCTCCTCTGGGCAAGTCTGATCATGTCCAAATTGGCGCCTGAACCGGAACGGAAAGTAGAATACACAATGAGTCAGGCCGATTAACTCAATGCCAGGTTGCCGAGCCATGTTGTAGCTCATTTCAGTCAGATTAAGCCAGGGGCAACGCCAAGCAATGTCAATAGCAGACCTGTTGCACATCCAGTGGCACCACCATCCTTCATTTGGAAAATCAACTAGCTGTTGGCGGAAAAAGAATGCTAGGCTGAGTATGAGGGGCAAGAGTCTACTACCTTCAGCTTGTCCATAAGCCACACCTGGGGAGGGATGAAAGAAAAGAGAGATTAAATAATAGAGAGATATGCGTTGAGAGAAAAAGTAAGAAAAGGGCTTTGAGAGAAAAATAGAGCATGAGTGTCGAGAGATGTGAGAAACACATATTAGAAAGGATGGGAAACATTACCTAAAGAAATAGTGGACTCCCCGCGAATTTGGTAGTCTCTCGCCAATGAAAGGCGTCTAAGCCCATCAAAGTCTCGGCCAACGCCAAACCAATGCAACTCTTGGCCTCTTTCAAACCTTGGGCTACTTCGATTAATCGAATGCTAGACCCGCCGAAACTAGGGGCAAGGAGGAAATGTGCTAGCATACATAAACAAAGGGCGTGTTGTTGAAAACCCCGCCAAAGAAGGTTGCCGCAGTCGTCGGCATCGAAAATCGATGAATCAAACTGGGAATGTCCAGCTCTCCGTTGTGAACCAAGGAACGGGCCTCGTGTAGAGTAAGCATGCACATCCGTCCCAAAGCTTGGATGTGACCAAAATGGGGTTAAGGCAAGATTTCCTCATCACACCGAGACTCTATTAGCACTTGAAATTCTTCGATTGTCGGGCATAGCTCTTGTCCCCCGAAGCTAAAGTCATGTGTAATCGGAGTTCCAACATCTAGCCGCGGCATGTAGAAACAAAAAACAAAGCGAAGAACGACTCAATGAGAATAGTGCATTTATGCTAAAACCCCAGAAATTCAGCTTTTCCGAGCCATCTAAAGTTGCAATCCAATTCAAGAGTTTTTGGGCAAAGAATGGCTCCATTTTATGAAGAATTTGCAGCTGAAATGAAAAAACTACGAAGCTCAACCTTTTTGTAGAAGATAAGGCAGTGAGTGGAAGCCAGGTGGCAATAATCTGGAGGCTCCTAACATTGATGGCCGACCGGCCATTAGTGATGGCCGACCGGCCACCACTAGTGGCCAACAACCTTTATTCATGGCTGACAACCTTCTTTTCTGTCCTGTTGTCCACTTGTGTGCTGAGAATGCTGAAAGCATGTGTTTTGTTCTTCTTTTTATGCATTTTATGGTCTTGTCTTGAGTCCTTTTAGTTTTAACAAGTTTGTTGAGTTGTATTTAAGTTGTTTTGTTTATCGAGTTGTTTTGTTGTTTATCGAATTGTCGCTATTTTGATTATCGAGTTGTACGTTGTGTTTAGAATTTCAAGTGTTGGTTGGTTCATTACCTGATTAAGATTGTTGTGCCAATACCATGTTCAAATTGCATTATCGAATTCAATCTCGTTTTCATGCAATGCAGTGCTCATGATGTAAAATACAACACTTTTTCAAATAAAAACTGGTTTTCATTCCGATCATGGTTATCTTTTACAAAAGTGTAGTACAGTTTTTTAAAGCAAATAAAACCTGTCTAAAGCTATACATATGCTAACGCTACTAACAAAAAGAAGCTAAGAAAAAACTACAAGAAAATCAACGCTAGTTGCCTCAGGCTCGTGATACCCTCTTCGTCCTCTTCCTCGGAGGAAGGAACTCTGGGGCACTGTCTCCGTCAGCGCCGCTGTCTGAATCTGAACCAAGTCTAAGCTGGCACCATCTCCACTCTCTGTCTCTGAACCTGTCTCAGCCTCAGCATCCCCACTTTCAGAACCAGAGTCACTGTCGTCTCCACTCTTAGAGGACTCAGACTGTGGACTCACTGCCTCATTGGAGCCACTCGTCTCGGCATCATCATCGCTCAGAATGGGCTCTGAAGGACCAACACTCATCTTGGGTGCCCCTGGCTATGCCTCGGCTGCGTGTCGGAGCCTATCTCTCTCTCATTCCTGCTGCTGGAGGAGGCATCGCTGGTGCAAGTGTTGTAGCTGCCACCGGTGCTGTCGGTATGGTGGGACCTGAAAAGACAGTTGTTATATGTTAGCCGCAGTATGCATATCAGATGCAAGTATGGTGTGCAGAATGAGTATATGTAGAAGTCAGGTGCAGTGTATGAATACAGTATGGAAGTGCAGTATTTCAGATGCAATGTGGGAAGTTTTCAGTTGAAATCTTAGTTTTAGTGTGTCAGTGGAAATTTGATGACTGGAATGCAAGAAAACTGAAGAAATGACCTGAATGCCGTGGAAACTGAGCAGAGCCTCCCTCCTCAATATCATACCCTCAAATGAGGCTAGTAGCTCTAGCAGATCCTTGTTGTATCCTAGGGGTGCCTACAAATGCATTGGGAATGATCAATATCCAGAAAGAACAAATATTAGAAAAAGATGGGAAAACTAAAAAATGTGGTACATATTGGGAGTGCATCATGAGCTCTGACATATCTATGCCCCGCTGCAGAAGGCTCAATCGGAATCTGGTATACCTCCTTAGTATACAGCCAACATGTGAGTGCAATAGGCAACTCTGGCCAGCTAGTCCTTTGCCCCGCCTGGGTAGCCCCTCTACCATGCGCCCTGGTCGCCCTGTCGCCCTGGGCACTCTAGCACTCTCTCTCGCAGCTGGGGCCCCCGCCCCCTCACCTCCACGAATACCGGTCAAATGAGGCAAAGGTGTGTCCAGATGAATGTCGAATAGTCCCCCTTCTCGGGAAAGTTGTCTGCCTCTAAGCCCTCCGTGAACTGAATCATCTCCTGGAAGGTGAGTCTCTTTATTGCTCTCATAGACGGCGGGGGCGCCATGGGAACTACCGACTCAGGCAAGCCCATGGTCCGGCGCAAGAACTGCTCACCTAGAAACAAGGCTCGACAAACCGAGCCCTCAAACAAAAGCCAAAAACAAGAGGCTCCCCAAGATCCAGGGAACTGGTCCCTGACTCCGGCCGGCATCGTCACCTAGGGCTGCCAAGTGATCTGTAAATAGAGAATGCACAGATTGTTAGTGGCCATCAGATATCGAAGTATGAATCAAAGTCCGCGTAGAATGAAAATAATTGTGAATTTTGAGTTACCTCTGCCGCGGTCATTTTGTCGAAGTATCGGCAGAAAAATTAAAAGGTCTCCCTGGTCCTCTGCAAGCAACTGTCGTCGTACTGATGAGAGTACGGCACAACGAGGGGCATCTCCACCTTCGACTCCGAAGCGAGAGTTGGGAAATATGCATACACCCAAAGCTGTAAGGGAAAGGGCAATAGTGAGTACACAATGTATAGTGTACGGAAAGTACAAGCGCAGATGCAGAAAGCAGAATGTGTGCAGAAGGTGTGTACAGTGTACAGAGAGTACAGATACAGAGGATGCAAAGTGTACGGTGCAGAAAGCACAGTATATGGGTGTAAACAATGCAGTATGCAGTGTACAGAAAGTGCAAAACAGAAAGCATAGAAACATAAAGCAGAAAATGTAAAACATAAATGTAAAAAGTACCTCCTAGGCTCGCCAGTAGCCTCCGACTCTGTCTCCACTCCCACGGGATGTCGAGCTCATATAGCCGTACAATGTGGCTAGGCCAGTACCGCTTCAATCGTAGAGATAAATCTACCAAGGCACTTAGAAGATACAATCCTACAGTGATCGCCCTGTTCGCGAACAAGGTGGTGCCGAAGAGGAACATCAAAAAGCCTCGGTCGTAATGCTCGGTCTCCTCTGGGGTCTCTGGGTCGGTCCTCCGGAACTGCTCCGTGAACCAACTATATAGCACCATCCCCGGTCGGAAGTGAGGCGAGCGTGCCTCTAATAGGTAGATCCAAGCGGCCTCCCACTCTCCCATATCCATATCATAAGGGATCGAGTGACCCCTTACTCCTATACTGGTGAGCATGGAGAAGTCATGGGGAGTCATCGTCATCTCCCCGGCGGTAGAGAAGTGAAAAAAGTTGGTGGTATCCCACCACCTCTTTACCAATGCTCCAAGTAAGGGCCGACTCGCGATGAGGCGCGATAGCCCCGTGTAGAATAAGCCAAAGCCAGCCTAGTCGATAATATGGTGGACGCCGACAGGAAGCTCCATGTACCAATCCCTCGTGGACGTGGCTCCATAGCCCCTGATAGTGCGAGAATCCTCCTGTGATCAAAACAGTGATATACAGTGGTATGAGAACAAGCAGATGAAAGGGCAGTGTAAGAAACACAGTGCAAGAATGTGATTCAGGTAAGAAATGCAGTGTAAATATTACATCTGGCACAAGGAACACAGTTAAAGCAAGAAATGCAATGTATAGTGAAGAAAACATAAAAATACAGTATATACCTCGGTGGTGCCATAAGACAAATGGAAGTCCGGCTCCCATAGCAAGAGGTCCTCTGGGGCACCTTGCGCAAACCCTCTGAAATGCCGGATACTCTCGGGTAGTAGCACATGCGCCCAAGGACGATATGCCGTCGGTTCAAAAGGTCGAATCCTGGGTGGTAATAGCACTGGCTCAGGCTCCGCCTCCATCTCTGAAGACAATTGGGGTCGGATCTCCGGAGAAGCTCCATCATGGGGTAGATCATCCGCCATTTGGAAACAAGATGGGAAAATCCATGAAAAGTGAAGGAAAATGGAGGAAATAGGGCAAACTTTGAAAAAGTCAACCCTAAGAGAGAGAAAAGGGAAGAAAAAGTCAAAGCCCGGAAAAAGGCACCAAACCCAAGAAGAACTCGAGGGAAACAAGCCTCAAGTGGTGAAACTCAAAGAAAAAGCACCGAAATCAAATTTCAATCGGTTCAAAACGGAGTAAATTAAGAGGGTTTAGAGAAGAAAATGTGCGTGGGGCATTAGAAAACGCGTATAAAGCTCGGATCTACAGAGGGAAAGTGTCTAGAGAGAGAGAATGAGGATTTTCGGCTTTGGAGGAGTAAAGAAATGAAGTATGGGTGAGTCTATATAAAGACTCGTGGTGAAAAGACCAGATTAGCCCCGATCTGCCATCGATGGCCGACCGGCCACCACTGGTGGCCAACAATCTTCAGGGGTGGCCGACAGGTGGCCGATACCCTCCCCTTGCGGCCGTCCAGTGCCCAGTGCTCCTCCATTGAGTCTTGATGCTGTTTTTGTCCTTATTTCCCGAGAGGTACAAGGAAAGGTCAGTGGTGAGTTCAAATTCTCTCTGTGGAAGCTCGAAACAGTGTTTTGGTGATCGTCATTCGTCACTTGTTGAACAAAGGTGTATCCTTTTTTGCATATCGCAAATTTTCCAAGAGGTAAATCGGAAACTTGCTACTGAACTTGTTTCAATAGAATACGCTTTCATTCTTACATAGACTATGCATCTCTTCATTGCGTGTATTTCACACATGCTGTTAATCGTGCATAGAACATGCATTTGCTATTTAGCATAGAACATGCTGTCGATCGTGCGTAGAACATGCATTTGGTATTTAGCGTAGAACATGTTGTCGATTGTGCATAGAACATGCATTTGATACTTTGCATAGAACATGCATTTGATACTTTGAATAGAACATGCACTTGATACTTTGCATAGCACATGCTGTTAATCATGCATAGAACATGCATTTGGTGCTTTCCATAGAACATGATGTCGATCGTGCATAGGACATGCATTTGGTACTTGGTGTTGAATATGCCTTCGTGTAGCATTTTGCCTCGATTGTTTTCTTTGCATAGAACATGCATTCTTATTGTATCGCATTTGTTGAGTTTTATACAGGCACGATATTGTATATACAATTCATAAAACAAATGATATTGTATGTACGGTTCACTCAGAGAAGTTCCAGGTAAGATCATTTGTGCCTTTCGAATGCATTTATTCACTTTCTCCTCTCACATGAGACACGTTTGAACGTATTCACTTTCTCCTCTCGCGTGAGACGCGTTTGGACGTATTCACTTTATCCTCTCGCGTGAGACGTGTTTGGATTTATTCACTTTATTCTCTCGCGTGAGACGTTTTTGGATTTGTTCATCTTTCTCCTATCGTGCGAGACGCGTTAGGATTGTTTGCTTTCATTAAAAAACATTCAGGTGCGCTCGATGTTTACATCGCTTTCCCTCCTCTCGCGTGCAATGCGTTAGGATCTCAGTTGAAACCTTGGGTAAGCCCGATGGTTATGTTGCTTTTCGCCTTTCCTGTGTGTCGTGTAGTTAAGACTGGATAATTTTCTTACATCCTTTGTGCATGAAATGTAGTTTGGCTCATGATTCTCATGTGTGGCGTGTTCATTTACATATTTCTTTTCATGTTTGTGATGTTATATCTTGGTTCGGTTTGTTTGAATATGGCATTTTTTTTTAATTAAAAATATCTATTACCCTTGAGTAATAGAAACATAATAGTACATGATCTCTCTCATGATGAATACAACAATAAATATAATACATGTCAAGCTCCCGCTACAGACTTACAAATAAATAATTACAATTATCAAAGTACAATGAGATTACACACAAGATATACATGAACTTCCTAATCCTTCAACCAATCAATCCGAATTCTCTTCCTGTAAAAAAAAATGAAACAACAAGAGGTGAGCACAATTGCCCAGTAGGAATCTCATAGTTCTAAAATAATAATCATCCTATAGATAGAAATGATCATGCATGCAAGGTAATACCATATAGTAGATGACGTTTTGTAATTTCAAAATATCATACGTAGAGTATCTTTTTCTCAAAGTTTATTTGAACATTTAAGGAAAACCTTCGACCATCAAAAACTATCCTTTTTCATTAGAAAACCATAAATCCTTTTTGAAAACATGTTTAAGGAATCACATAATTTTATATTTATTAACCCATTCCAAAATATTCCTTATTAAATTTCCATCTTAACATTCCTCTTTTTATTCCCATTCTCCCCTTTTACTAGTTACATTTATTAAAACTCCATAACCTCAAATTCATGTTCCCTTAATACCCAAAACAACCCTCATACACTCTATTCCCACCTGTCCATCCTTTATTGATATAACTCTTTAACATAGAAATCGAAGAACAATTACATCACATCCACATTTGCATTATCAACTATAACTCAACACATCACACAGACAATAAACCCTTTTTTAATTTAATTTCTCAATTAATCACAAAGCAAAACTCTTAATCTTTCCTTATAAATACAAACAACTCTGTGAGTTCTTTATCACCAATCCCTTATCCAATTACCATTTCATTATCCATTCTTTTCAAATAATTTCTATATGCATTCCCATTCTATGCCAATTTACACATCAAATGGTAATTTCACAAATCCATCACAAGTCACATATATCATTACTGAACTCAACACACTTCACAACACATTCCACCTTTGGCCGGCTTGATATGGCGGGATAGCAGGCACCCAATTCATAGCACATTCCACCTTTTGCCGGCTATTATACGGCGGGAAGTGAACTCCCAAAATCATTTTCTCAAAAACCATATCTTTTTCCGAAAACTATTTTCAACTTTTTAAAACCATCCCCCACACTTGCCGGCTATTATACGGCAGGACGTGGGCACCCAAAACATTTTCAAAAACCATCCGTTTTTCCACTTTTGCCGACTACAATACGACAGGACTGTGTGGACACCCAAAAATCATTTTTCCACTTTCATCGGCTACAATACGGCAGGACTATGTGGACACCCAAAAACACTTTTCCCATATTCGTCCAACGATAAGCCTAGACAGGGCAATTGGGCACCTTGAATTCAAACCACCCCCATATTTACCGGCTATTATACGGACAGTCGTAGGCACCGAAAAATCATTTTTCAATTTTTAAAACCATCCCCCACATTTACCGGCTATGATACGGACGGTCGTGGGCACCGAAAAACCATTTTTTAACTCCCCGCACAGGTACCAACCATAACACAACTCAACACAACTCAACTCCACACTACACAACTCAACCAAACCCAACACAACCCAACTCAACTCAAAACAACATAACCCAATACAATTCACATAACACATAACAAAATTCAGCACAACCATTTCAACACAAAGCTCATATACCATTAGTAATTTCTTTTTCCCCAAGTTTGGTTTCATATTATAACATAATTTAAAACATCAACATTGAGGGTTCGATCGCAACTTTTACATAAATTTGCAAACTCTTTAAAATTTTAATTAAACTTGTACATGTGTAATTTAACACCTCAATTTCATGATTCTACTATTAATTGAAGCAAAACCATTAACCATCTTCATGAGCCAATCTAGGATTTTTAAGAGAAGTTAAAGCTTTTCACAAAAACACATTTTATTCCAACCCTTCTATTGCTTTTACACCTAGACTCATGGCCCAAACCATAACCCAACAAGTAAACCCCAACTTTTCAAACCCTAGCCCCCAATCTCATGATTAATCACAATATGCATAAAAATATAAACTTTTGTATTTATATAAAGAAAATACCTCAAATCCATCCATAAACGAGGGTATTGAAAGAGAACTAGAAACCCCTACCTCTTGAAGCCAAGAGATGATGACCCAAAAATCAATGGGGACGAAACCACGAACCAATCGGACCAAAAGGAAGCCCTTGATGAGATCTACACTTTTTCTCAAAGGACCATGGTGAAAAGATCACTCTAGGTGAGTAGATCTAGAGATCTTAATGCCAAAAGCTTGAGTTTAGAGAGAGAGGGGATAACTCACGGTTTAAGAGAGAGGAAAGAGGAGAAAAAATGAAATGAAAAATGTTTGGAGCCTATTTATAGTAGCAAGACAATAATAGAATAATAGCCCCAAAGTCAAATGGAAAGAACAAGTCAAAAAAAACCGCCAAAAGTAGGGCCCAAACCAGCCTAAAAAGGCTAAAAATTACACACAGGGGTCGACCCTTCGGGCAGGGGGGTCGACCCTTTAGGTAGAAAAGACAATCTGGCACAAGCAAGGGGATCAACCCTTAGACAGAAGGGGGTCGACCCTAATTTCCAGCAACTAAAACACAGATTTTGCAGTATAAGAGGGTCGACCCTCCCCAGACTGGTGTCGACCCTATATTCCAATAACACTTCTAGAAACTTCAACAACAGGTAAGGGTCGACCCTTAGGAAGGTGGGTGTCGACCCTAGAATAGAATTTCTAAGTTTCTAAGGAACTTTTTGACAAGAACAAGTGCAAACAAACAAACAAACCCAACGAGTTTAAATCGAATCATATACTCCTCCAAAACCAACATTCAACAATTCGAAAGACTCCCAAAAATGAAAATAAGGGAATTAAATACACTCTCTAATGAATTAAAAGATGCGGGTGTTACACCTCTCCTATTTTTTAGGGTTAGAAAATTTGGAACCAAATTCTCTCTCTCTCTCTCTCTCTCTCTCTCTCTCTCTCTCTCTTGTAATTTTATACACATTTGCTCACAAATCCTACACTTTTGCCTATACACCCTTGATAGAAGTTGCTAGTCTTTGGGCTGAGGTAGCTTAGGACTTGTTTTGAGCTCTAGGAGGAGGTTTTGGCTTGGATTATTGGCCAAATTTTGTCTTGGCTTCAAGAGGTATAACACTCTCTCGTTATACTTGTTTTGCATCCTTGTTTTGCCATCTTTTTTATTTGTTTTGAGGCTGATTTGAACTGTAAAAAGCTCTGCTTTTATGGCTTAAAAGTGTTGGTTTGAGGCCATTTTCAGTTAAGGGGTGGTTCACCCTTTTTGCTTCTTAGTTTGTAAAGTTTTTGTGCCTTTGTTCATCACTTTCAAACCACCTTTTTGGGCCTTTTACCACTGAATTTCAGAGGTTTTTCAGTGGCTAAAAACTCATTTTGAAGTCCAAAATTGGAGGGGTTAGCCTCCCCTCCTTGTGTCTTGTTTGCATGCCTAGTTAGCCTCCTGTATTAGCTTATTGTTTTAGCTTTTTGTGGCTCAAGTCCAGCATGTTTTATATTCTATTTTGAACTGTTTTGCCATTGTTTTGGCTATTGGGTGCCTTTTGATTCTTGTATTGCATAGTTGTAGTGTAAGTCCTTTCACTATCTTGGTGTTTTAAGGCTTTAACCATCATTGGTTTGAGTTGATTGCATATTTTAGTACTTTTTCTCACCTAATTTCAGCACTTATAATCTCTGCAATCTCCCTCATTTCTTCACTTTTTCATTTGCTTTGAGGGTTGTTTCAACCCTAGGGTTGTTTGAGCGTGAGATGGAGGCTCATGCTTAATGGTTTAATCCTCCTTTGAGGGTTCATTACCAACGGCATGAAGCTTCTCTCATGCCTTAAACTATCTCTTGGTTGACACTTCTTTCACCTTAGAAGACACTCACCAATGGACTAATTGATTAATGAATGGTTTGGTAACTAAAATGTGTAAACAAAATCGGCAAGTAAAAGTGGCAAGATAAGCATTCTTTATGTTGCATTGCATGTGTTGAAATCGGACGTTAGTTTGAACACAAGGAAAATGGGACATTTCATACTCAAAAGTGATGAAATTTGTCATTTTCATAGGTCTCCATTGCCCTTGATCATGTATGATAGGGTGATGGTCATTTGAGTCTTGTTTTGCATTCATTAAACTTGTACAAACTTGGTTCTTTGGCCGTCATGCAATGAAATTGCTTGGTTGATGGTTTGAGAGCCAAGAGTATCACCCCTTTGAACTTGTTTGATGATAAGGAGGGTAATTGTACAAACAAACCTTCAAAAAGTGCACTGTTTTGCTCTGTTTTGCTCTCTGTTGTAGTAAGGAAGTCCAAGCCAGTGGTGGCCGACGGCCACCATCAGTAGCCGACCGGCCACCATTGTTGGCCGACCGGCCCCCCTATCGGCCACCAATGCAAATTCAACAGTGTGCTCCTCAGACAAAATAGAGTTGATCTGGAGAAGGAGAAAGCATAAGTGCTTCTGTGCAACAGAGGCTTACAGCAGCAAAACAGTGGCCATTCGGGTGGAAAAATCGAGCATGCATGCATCCTTTGTTTCCCGTGGCCTTTTAGTTAATTAGTGTAGCTAATGCTTACAAGTGATGTAATTATTCAAGTAGATTAGTTAATTAGTTCATGTTGTAATTAATTAGCTTAGTTGCTTTATAATTAATTAGTTAAGTATTTAGCTAATTAGTTTGCTTTGTAATATTTAATTAACTTAGATAGTTAATTATTTAATTGTTTTACTTAATTAGCTTAGAATAGTTAATTCATTTCAAGTGTTGTAATTAGTTAGCTTAATTAGCGTAGCTAGCTGGTTAGCTTATTCATTCGGATCCTCCTTCACGAGGGCCTAATGTTGTAATAAGCGTGCATGCGCGTGTGTATGGTTTCCAACCCCACATCTTTCTCCATTTTATTTAATCGCTTTTGATGGCTAGATTAGAGACATGTTTTAATTAGCATACTTTATGCTTGCATCCATTCATTTGTCTTGCATGCACCAAGGCTCGGTTCGGCTCATCATTCAAACTGCATTGTCGTTTTAATATCTTCTTTGAATACGTGTTTAATCGCATGTTGTTCAAATTGCTTCATATGCCATATTAGTAGCCGAGCCTATTAATTGCATATTGTATATGTTGCATTAGGCATCTTGCATAGTTAGAAATCATGCATATTTTTCTAACCTCATATTTTCTTGGCTTGGAGTACTAGGTAAGTTTTTATACTTTAGCATATTTGCATGAATGTGAATGTTGCCATATCTAGCATGCTTGCCATGAGGCTATGTGCTTAAATGCTAAACTGCATGAATGCTTATAGATGAAGGCTTGTTGTTTGAATTGGAACAATTCAACAAATGTGTGCATTTAAGCCCACTTTGTTGAGTTGCAAATTGTGTTTTAAGCCCACTATGTTTGGTGGCAAATCCGCAAACTTTAAGCCCACTTGAGGTGGCAAATTCAAACCATTTTCGCAAACAAACATGAGTTGAATTGTTCCAACTTGAGCAAACTAGTCTATACTTGCTTGTGAGCATCGCATAGTAATGCTAGTTTAATAAATGAAATAAGAGCACATAATGTTTATAAAAAATCATATCATGATTAATAGAGGCCGATCTTTGATCGGGCGAGCGGGGGTGCTCAATTCATGACCTTCCCCTCTCGTACCTAAGTTCCCGAACCAAGGTAACTTTGATGATGACAGACACGTGGCCTTTGGCACGAATCATGGGTTTCCTAAATTTTTCCAAAATAAAATATTTAGGTGGCGACTCTGTATCTGGCAAAACAGTCCAATTTTGGCACTTTTTGATTCAAAATCAATTTTCCAAAACGATTTTTCGAATTTGGACTCTTTGGTGATTATCAGTTTCATATTGCACTTGTGAGATTAGATTCAGAACCGCGGGAGTCCAAACTGTAGGCTTTCTTTTCAAACCTTCCAAAAGGGAGCGCGAAAAAGCGAGCCACAATATCCAATGGTTGTGTAACGCGTAAACCATCCAATTGTATAGGTAGAGACACTTTCGAGGAGACAAGGAAATCAATGGAGAGATTTTATAGTGTAGATGATTCGAGCTTGACTCTCAGTGACTATAAAGAGATATGTAGAACAAACTGTTCTTGTGATGCCTATGCCAAGGTTTTAAAAACTGGATCGGATTGGCCGGTTCAACCAGATGAACCGCCAACCGGTCCAAGTTCTACTCCAATTAACTTCCTTGAACCATTCAAAGACAAAAACCGTTCTATTTTGTGAGAATAGTTTGAACCGGTTGACCCGTGAACGGGTCAAGCAAATCGGAGCGGTTTGCATATAATATATATATATATATGAAAATCCCCAAATCCTGCGTTTCTTTTCTCTGTATTTTTCACTGCTAAAGACGATTTAGAACTAGGGCTTTCGAATTTCAATATCTGCAGCTCTCTCCCTCTGTCTTCTTGTTCATATTCATGTTAGGGAAAATATATGGTTTCCTACAAGTAAATCAATCAATGGGAATAAAAACTAATGCAGAAAAATTAAATCAATAACGACACAATAATTTTTACGTGGTTCCCTCAATGTGAGGTACGTCCATGGGATCGAAATCCGATTCCATTATCAACTAAAAAGTTCTCAAACGATTACAAATGAGACATGAATAGTCTCACAAACTACCCTTAGGTGAATTCCAAATAATTACAAATAGTCAATAGGAAAAACCTCACCAAATAGATGAACAAAAGTCTTCGAAACCAGAATTGAAGAAGATCACAAATCTGAATCAAAATAACTTCCACTAACACTGCAAAGTACAGCTCCAAAAAACCTTTCGAATTAAAGTCCACCGAATTAACTTTAATTCCAAAACACTCACACACAGCAAGCTTATCCTTGAAGAACAAAACTCACCAAAACTATGTACCAATTTTTTTAGCCGCTGCTGCACCCTTTCCAAAGAACAAAAACAATACCAATATATATTATGAATTCTTGGGCTTTTTATCAAAACCCTAGCTGCTACGAAATTGCTTATAAAATACCCATTGGGCCTCCACAAGTTAAATATAATAAATTAAAAATATATTTTAACCAACACCAAACCAAACTAAATATTTTAATAAACCAATTGGATCCCATACTCCAATAAGGAGGTATACCCAACAATTCTCTCCCTACCAACTTAGGTGGATGTAACAACCCCGACCCATGATTAACGTTAATCCATGCTTAATTATGCACAATGAGTAATTAAAGTGAAATTTTGCATCATAGGTTGCCTTATTTGTGTTTACATCTGTTTGACGTAGAAATATCTGTTTCTGTTTTCATTTCGGTTTGTGAATTGAAGGCCTTATCGGCACCCGATTCAAAAATTGACTTGATGTATGTGTTAAAGTCTTAATCTTGGCTTAGGAATTCCTAGGATGCAATGAGGATGCCAAAATGCATTGGAAAACACTTGGTCAAATTTCTGAAAACAGGGTCCCTGCTTGAGCGTAGCTTTCTTCGCTCGAGCGGACATGCAAAATGTGAGGGGACGCTCGAGCGCAACTTCCTCCCCTTGAGCATTCTGCAATCTTTGAAAAAGTACTGGTTAAGTGATTTTCACACTTGACGGATGCTCGATGGTCGCTCGAACGTGAGACTTATGTCCCTGCTCAAGCCAACTCTCGTTGCTGAGCGGTCTGCAAAAACACAACTTTTGAGAGCATGTATTTCATGCTCGAGCCAACTTTCGGTTACTCGAGCTGAGATGCAAAAACAAAGGTGGCCGATCGAGCGCAGGATCTGACGCTTGAGCGAAGAGGTTGAATTATGGAATTTCCAGATTCACCTCCAAGCTCCCAAATTCAACTTCAAAGCTACAAATTTAGTTCTTTTGGGCCAAAAACTTAAGGAAACATTTAAAAACTTGTATAACAATATGAAATGAAGATCAATTCACAAAATCAAAGCCTAAAACCAAATCAATTCTTCAAAACCAAGCTTGAAATTTCGTATATACAACATGCATGCAATGATATAAGATATTGTCTTTCAAATCATTAGTAATTTAGGACCGTAAATGCAAAACTATGATGAGCTCTCAACATTTAACAAAGATGTCCTCCTGCATGTATGGATTGATGTAAATTAAACTCAAAATTCATGAATTATGCATGCATGCATGAATTAATCTTTCATTCTACATTCTTCATTTAATATCCATGCTTAATCTTCTAATTCTCTTGAATTCTTGCACTAAATAATTCAAATTCATGTTTAAGGAGTTGAATTTCCTACCTTAAGCCTTGAGCTAGCAAGTGTCGGAGCCAAACTTCCCTTCAAGGTTGAGTAATTCTTAACCTTCCCTCTAGATTTCCTACAATTCACTCTAAATTGTTGAAGTTCCTCTCCTAACTCTTACACTCTCTCCTCTCTCACGTTGAGTCAAAAGGTGAGGAAATGAAAATGTATATAATAGCCTTGAGTCAACAATTTTCCTTATATAGGCTTGGGTAAAAGTGTAATTATTTATTGATCAAACTAATCAAGTAAACATTAAATTATTTTAATTTAATCGTTTCGATTCAAAATTCAATTAAACCTACCATAAAATTCTAAAAATTCTAAT